>JAZHRO010000012.1:69832500-70285000 GCA_037157565.1 Thalassia testudinum
GAATACAATTACTCAAGCCTTCAAACTTATAACATATATTAGCAGCATCTTCATGATAATTAATTAAAAAAAAAGGTTCCAGTTGCACTATGAAATATATAGCATAATTAACATGAACGAAGACTCCCTGATCTAGGGATTCAATTTTGAACCTCTTTGACGGTAAGTTTCAACCTTTATATGTTTAACGTTCGGTTAGGACTGAATTAATGTTTAATAATACACATTTCAAGATTAGAATGTGTTACTTGACCTTCTCCATAGAATAAGAATTCGAGGAATATTATGTCTTTTGGTTCAGCTTTATCCTGGCGACCAATCCAAGAGCCAATATTCTAAGTTAAGTGAGGTAGAGGTGGAGGTAGAAATTTGGATCACCGGAGACAAAGCTAAAAAGGGGGTTACGACCAATAACATGATGATTACCGAGGTAGATACAAAGATCAAGGCATAAACTTAGGGGCAAGTTTGGCAAATGATTTGGAGGTAGGTTTGGAAGTGGGATCTAAAAATTAGCTTTCTCAATCCCATTCCACGTAAATTCTTGTTATTTCTTACATCACATCAGTATCAATATATATTAAAATATTTCTATTTCAATATAATAAACCTATTAAAATGCATTGGCAATACCAATTGCCCCCACCGGATACGCAGCTGATTTGTCCGAAAAAAATTTGTCACGATTGCTTTGTTAGGACGCACGTACCCACCAAGCAATTCGTTTTCTCGATTGCCTTTTTTTTGGTTGGAAAAGATAAGCGTATCCCTCTTTACATCAAAGAACATTCCCGTCGTCGGCGAGTGGGTTTCATTCGTGGTGGTCCCGATCGCAATTAAAATCCTAAGCCAATTCAAGGGACCTTTGGGACACCCCCGCCGACGCACGTGCACATGGACCTCAACTTCATCCTTATCGCCACCTCGTCGTAACACTAAGTCGCTCCAACTTCATTCTTATCGGCACGGCTCATTCCTCTTGGTGTTTTGAAGATCTCCCCCATCCCCTTGCATCCGACAACTTGTTCATATTTTCGCGTTTGATACGACTCGACTGGCAGTAGTCACCGACTGCGGCGAGAGAAGATTTAGATTCAAAGTTTTAACCTTACGTTACCCGTCAGTGTTAACGGAACTGTCAATTCCTCTCAATTCACATGCAAGAGGTCGCAGGTCATCAAATAAAAAAAATAAACAATAAACAATAAATCTTGAATCTTTCAAATCAATGAAACAACGCAGGTAATGGACTGTGTGTTAATTATATCCGCAAAGAAAAGGAAAGAAACAAATTGATGTCTAATCGACGGGCTTAGTTAATTTTTATGATAGGATGTTGGTGCGTAGAGGAAATTCTGGTAGGGGGAATGAGGGTATTTATCGCAGCCAAGTTGCCCGGTGACCGGATCGAGGCTCTATTAAATATTTGTCAGATGGAAGGATAGGAAACTTTACAAGGACGAATGGAATGTTTTAATTATAAAGCATGGCTAACCATATGTAACAAGGTTCCCGCCGGTGTTTTAATCGAGCTTAGATCCTAGGTGCTAATTTTCAACGTTGTAATATTTTAGTGGCATGCATTAATGTTTGAACAAAGGACTGCCGCCTCGTGACCTTCTATTTGGTACGTCAACAGGTGTGCACAAAAGTTTTCCTTGTCAGTCACTTATTTGTAATGAACCACCGGAGGTGTAAGAAATGTTTTTCGTTTTCCTTGTAAAGAAGATTGCAAGGATCTTTCTCTGCAAACTCATGGCTGTCCCTTCTTTTTTTTCCAAAAAAACCCAAAATCTTCGTTACGTCACAGGAGAGCAAGGGTTTACAAAATTTGACTCAAATACATTCCTGATAACCATGGACATATCATCTCTTAACCATAAGTCATACATGTTTTTAAATTTACATCTTTGCACAACATGATGTGCTATATATCTGTGTGTATGTTAATATCTCACATCACAAGTATTATTTTGGATTAAAAATTTAAAGATTGTGATTACTCCATATAAATATGTTATGTATCAAATTTTAAGTCAATCCGACACTTCTACCACATACGTCGAAGGGAATTTATTTTTTATAACTTAAGTATCATAAAATATGATTTTGTTGGATGTATATATTAGAAGTTAATGTCAAATTAACCTTAAATTTAATACCTAACATATTTATATAAAATAATCTTTAAACTTTTAATTTAAAATATTACTTATTATAAAAGATATTATTATACTTACACATAACTTACCTATGAGTCACCTACCTATTCTATTTTTCACACACACACACATATATATATATAACAACGTTGACCATCAATCATAGGGCCCAAGTGACGGAGCCACTCTTTATAAACTATGGGGACATGTCCGTGGTCATGGAAAAAAATGAAAAGACATTTACTTTTAAGGAAAAATTAATGGTTAAGAATTATTTAGGTAAAAAGTGCCTATTTAAAGCCATAAGTAGAGGTGAGTGGTAACGACTATTGAATCAATCATAGAGCCCAAGTGACGGAGCCACTCTTTATAAACTATGGGGATTTGTCCGTAGTCATGAAAAAAAATGAAAAAGACATTTAGTTGTAATGAAAAGTTAATAGGTAGGAATTATTTAGATAAAAAATGCCTATTTAAAGTCATGAGTAGAGATGAGTGATAACCAACTAGTGAATCAAATAGTCATGCAAAAGAATCCCTTAAACAATTATAGAGTTAACGTTATCAAAAGAAAAAAAACAGAGAGAGATTAAAATTTAAGGATTTCCCTCCTATGGTAAGATTATATTTTTCAAGATGAACTATTAAAAAAGAAAATTATTAATACTGTTTGGTCATTTGCATTCTTGCAATGGTAATTTTTTCAAGCATTTATGGCCTTACATGATTATTTATATACTTGATCCAATAAATACTTTTGACTCTGTGTGCCACTAGGCCCTGCCATCAGTGAACCTATAGCCACTTTAGGACATCACAAATCAATGGGTTTTTGTGAATGAAATTATCAGTGTCTTTGAAGTTTTAAATATTTATAAACTTTGGTTTTGCTTGTAATCTTCCGACCAGTATATACTAATTTCCTGAGAACAGTCTCCCTATTGACAATACGTTAATTAATTCTCCCCAGATGATCGTATCTGCAATATTCAAAATTAGACTGGAATGATCCTTCCTATAAGCTAGTTTGAGAAAGAAAGAGAATAATAGAAAATAAATATAATAAAGGATGCAGATCGAAAATATAAAAGTTAACGTAAAAATTAATGTAGGTCAGTACGAATGTGATTTTTATTTGATATATCTTTTTTTATGTAAAAAAGATACTAATATATGGTGAGATCCACCCCTATTAAAATTAATAAATCACTTTTGTACGGATGTAAATCGTTTAAATCACCTTCGAAATCAGTTTACACTGGTGCAATCTTACTTTACACTGATGTAAAATCACTTTTTATCTTCAAAATAATTTTGCATTGGTGCAAAGTAAGATTGCATTGATGTAATCTTACTTTGAACTATTTTGCGTCGGTGCAATCTTATTTTGTACCAATGTAAAATTAAAATTCAAGTATTTCTTCACCTATGACAAGTGATTTTATACTTGAAAGATGATTTTTCTACCTTAAGATTTAAGGTTTAGTCTTTCGTATTTAGGATTTAACTCTTAACCTTAAATCCTAAACCCTAAAGTGAAAAATCATCATTTAAGTGAAAAAACACTTTTCACACGTGAAATCAATTTCCATAAACCTAAATCCTAAACCCATAAGTCAAAATCACTTTGCATATGTGAAACCACCCTTAGAATAATTTTGCGCCGATGTAAAATGAGATTTCACTGATGCAAAGACATCTTAGATTAATTTATCACCAGTGCAAAATGATTTTGCACCGGTTCAAAATCGCCCAAAATAATTTATCACCTATGTAAAGTTATTTATCACCTATGCGTTTTAAGTTAAAGTGATGTGGTGATTTTTTTTAATGTGATGAAGCCCATCACGTAACAAGCCTTACATTCTTTTATTTCTTTATATTAAATATCAATTATCAAGTGGACCTACATTCACAACGTTATGTGAATCATGAGAACAGCACCCACAAATTCTTCCGTATCACTTTTTGCGTCAGTATCCGCATTTCCCTACTTTTTTGCTATAGTAATATGCGATGAACATATCATTGCATACAAAGAGGTAATGAGAATGTCACTTTGTTCCGCAAAGTTTAAGGTACGGACCCTTTCTCCACCTAGGGTTTTCCGATCTCCTTTGATCGTTGCTCTAAGAAGGTGGTGTTTCTCCTAGAGGTTGCTGGTTCATGGTGATCGGTGCTCTCAAAGGTGCTGCTACACGTTCTGGGGGCTTCTCGTCCGTTACACGTTTCCCCCCTTTCTCCTCTTAGGGTTTTCTCCTAGAGTTTGCTGGTTCGCTATGATTAGGAGGGTGTTATTCCTCCCTAGGATTTGCAGGCTTACTTGTTGGTGCTTTGGGAAGGGAGTGAGGTGGGTTTCCTTCATCAACGAGGTCAGTTTCCTCCTCTTGGAGTGGAGTGTAGCTACTGTGGTTATATACTTCTGGTATTGTTTCTTGTTTATTTTCTCTTGGGTCTGGATTCCCATTGCTATGGAGGACTGCGATCTGGAAGTTATTGAGGGGATTAGAAAGCTCTTGAGGAAGAAAAATGGGGTTATTGAAATAGATGTGATGGAAGGAAATGTGCAGGATCCACTCTTCTGGAGAAGGGCAATGTACTTCTCTGTTGTAACAGACAAAAAGATTAGAAGCAAGTCTGTAATGGAGGTTATGTCAAAGGATTGGAATTTTGAGTATCAACTGTTGATTAAGGAGATCAATGATAGGAAGTGGATGGAGATTTTCTAAAATGAAGTAGGAGTAAGATTAGTCCTTAATAAATCTCCTTGGCATTTTGAAGGGGATTTGGTTGCTGTATTGAAGGGGCAACAGGGGATAAGGCCATCTGAGTATATTTTATATTCAGTTACTCTGTGGGTGCAGCTTCTTGATATCCCCCCTGAGTATCGTTGTCGATCTATTATAATGAGAGCAAAAAAAGCATTTAAAGAGATCAAAGAAATTGAACTGGAAGACATGAAAGATAGGAGTTTTGTTAGGATGAAAGTGGCTATGGAGATTGGGAAGCCGTTGTTGAAGTTAAAGCTAAACTTGATTAACAGTGGTGCTATTTGGATCCCGCTAAGATATGAGCGGTTGCCTAGATTTTGTGAGTTTTGTGGCAGATTGAGGCATAACCAAAAGAATTGTGACGAGCTGCTGGTTGTTAAAATGAGGATTGCAAAGGAGGTGCGTTCTCTGAATGCAAGACAAAAATTATTGGATGAGATAGAGTTTATCTTTGATGATTCCCTAAGGGCTGAATGAAGGATGGTTGCGGCTGATTATGTACCTAGAAAAAGTTATGAACAAAAGTCTATGGAAAACTGTCGGTTAATATGGGACTAGATGAGAAGATTGAGGGTAGGTCTGAGGAGGATATAGAAGTTAGCACTTTGGTGAAGAAAAGTAAAGGGAAGTTATGGAGAGCTATCATTGGTGAAGGATCGGTGGGCAGGCCTGACTCTGAAGGGGATCCAAGCAAAAAGGTGGCTTGGGATCAGATAGAGGATTCTGCAAATTGGACAATTACTCCAATCAGTCCACAAACATCGGTTGTTTCTCATTCAGACCAAATTGGGGTAGAAGTTATGGAGTCGGACAGCTTGGCTCCTCAGTATTTCGAACAATATGAAATGGTAGCTCCTATTGATATCAATGTGACAATTCATGCTAACGTGGAGGCGATGGGTCCTGCTGAAGAAAGTAGCAGAAGATAGGCAAGGAAAAAAAGCATTAAGAGGAAAGTAAGGGAGGCCAAACTGAAAGCTATTCGATCGCAGAAGCTCTTTAAAAGAAAGTTTGCTGATGAAGACTTCAAGGGGGCTAAGAGAATATGCTGAGGTGAGGAGGATGGGCCTTGGGTAGTTGGGCCACACCAAGTGTTAGAGGGAAAATGAGCATCCTATCATGGAATTGCAGAGGTTTGGGATCCTCCTCTTCAGTTCATCACCTAAAATCAATTGTCAAGGCTAGTGATGCTAAGGTAATCTTTATAACTAAAATCCATGTTTCCAGCAAAAAATTTGATAGGATTGCAAGAAAATGCTATGTTTTTTTCCCTTTTGATGTTAGTGCTCAAGGAAGGTCCGGTGGTCTGGGTTTGTTATTTATGATGATTTGAATGTAAATCTTAGCTATGTTGAACAAAACCTCATTTTGGTGGAAATTATGATGGATTCCTATGTTTGGTTTTTGGTTTGTATGTATGGGATGCCTAGACTTAATTACTGAAAGGCTTCCTAGAACAAAATGATTAAATTTCTGGGAAGTTATGCAGAAAATATGGTATGCAATGGGGACTACAATGTGATTTTGTCAATTGTAGATAAAGTGGGTGGTAATTCAGTTCCTAATAGGGAGTACTATCATTTGCAATCTTTTATTACAAGTTTAGGTCTGTTGGACCTGGTGTTCGTTTAATTCCTCAACACAGTTAATTAAGTTAATTAGGCTTAATTAAGTGTAAGAGAAAATAACTTAGGTTAACTTGATTTAAGGTCGGTTGTGTAGTATAGGATCAAGCTAACCTGACATTTTAGATTTTTTTATTTTTCTTTTAACTGGTTGAGTCCTAATCGTTCACTGGGAGACATAACTTAACTTAATTCACCATTTAATCCTAAACATTAATTACTACTTAATTAATTAGAATTATAATTATATTGCTTTAAGAGCATGAATCTTGCACAAAGAATATTTAATTAAAAGACATGCAACATTCCATAAGACAAACATGTTTACACATGTGATCTATTATTAAAAGCAAGTAAACATGTTTATTTCTACTAATTTCATTTCATTTACAAAAGATTGAGGCAAGAAAAAAAAATTCAATTAAGTACAACTGCCTTATTCATCAATTAAGCTCTAAAAAAAATTATATTGAAGTAAAATAAAAAAATTAGACGTCTTAAAAATAAACATTGAATTATCAGACATCTAAAACTTTTAATTTTCCTTTTATCTTCTTCTTCTATCTTTAGCCTTCATTCTTCTTCTCCATCTTCATCTGCCATCTCTTTCTCTCTCTCTTTATTCTTTTCCTTTGCTCTTTACTTCTACTCTCTGTTTACTTATCCCTTTAGCTTCACGAGCTCTTCTTCTCTTCTTCTCTAGGTTTCTCTCTTAACTCTCCTTTCTTTCTTTTCCTTTCAACATCTTAACTGTGCATTTGAACCACATTTTGAACCAAAAATTTGGTTTATGGTTGGCGGCTCGGATCGGTCGGAGATACACAACACCCCTCTCAGGGTGGGACCAAACCAACTGGGTCCAAGCCTAGTTCATATTAGGTGGTTTATTTCCGATTTAATTCATCAAAGTCTCCGGCCTCCCAGGCCCATCATGCACACGCCCGCTCACGGGCCCATGATCGCATGTCCACAGGCGCACACACATCCAGGCACGTGCACGGCACGCACCCACACACACACACATGCTCTTTATGCGCCCTGCACTGATGACCGAATAGCCCAAAATACTTTTTCATTTTATTCCATGGTGCACATTCCTATCTTACCGATGTGGGACTAATTATGTCCCCTCCAGACCAAACTTTGGCTGGAGGCACAGGCCAGCTCAAAGCTCCAAATCGAGCAAGCTATAGCTCTTTGGAAAGCTCTAGAGGAGCTCTATAGGATTGCAACATCAATTTGATGCTGAGAATAGATTTCACCCTTCGATTTGAAGGATGAAAATTGGATGTTTCCATGGCCATTTTGGCCTACAGATGTGCTTCACAGGTTTAAGGACCTGCAGAAGTGCTCTTTGACCTCAGATGAGGTTCTGAACAGATTCAGGAGCTAATCTCGCTCCTAAAGGTGAAGGGAAAAGGTGCTCAAAGGCATCTGGAAGGTGAAGAAACTCAAAAGCTTCAAGTAGAAGCTTCAGAGCTTCAAATCAAGCTCTGAAAAGCTCAACAGATAGTTAAAGGATAGTTGCATCTAATTAAACAACCTCTGAACGTTGTTAGGAATCTATCTAGGCAACATTTGCATTGGAATTTCGTCAGAAAAACACTAAAGTCAGTTTTGGGTTCAAATGAACCCAAACTGAACAAAAGTTGGATTCATCTAAGATCCTGATTAAAACTCATCCAAATTGAATCTAATCTATCTAAAATTATCCCAGAAACCATTTGAACTCATCAATTTCTCTAATTTAATCCTACATCATTCAATCAAACCTGGGTTTGACCATTGAACCTAAAAATTTGACTTTCTTCATAAAGCTTTTTCAGATGAAATTAACACTTCAATTCATCTCTAATTATCCTCAGGAACAGGTTCAGGGTCTCATGGAAGAGTTTCAACCTAGAAACTTAGGGTTTCAGGTCTGTCGCCTGAGCTCTAAAATTAGTTTGTTCGACAGAACAAACTAAGGCTTTCCTAAGTAAATGATCTTCAAATCTGACCTCAGGGCATCCATCTAATGCTTTTAGGCCTCTAAAATTAAGCTTATCCCTAATGAATAGTCTTCTCCAACTCTACCGGAGTTGGAGAAGATAAAGGTCTAGATTTAGCTCTAGGCTTTAAAATTTTAAATTAAACACTGTAGAATAATCACTAAGTCTCAATTAAGTGATCTGGAGCTTCTCAGGAAGTTCTATAGGCTGAAGAGTGCATTTTGACTCGTCGGAGCTCGCTGAAGCTCCGGTGAGTCTAGACAATGACTAAAAATATATAAAAATCATTAAAACAAGCCATGGATGATCTGAAAAGTTTCCTGAGGTTACAAAGAACCTCAGGAACACATTAATTCATTCAATTATTGATTAGACTGAAAGTTAGGCATTGAATTCAAAAGGATTGTGACCTAAGTTCGCTGGAACTCAGGATAAGTTCTCTCACTCAATTGAGTGGAGAGAACATGTTAGTGGAGTGTGGCGAAGGTGTTTAGGTGATTGATTAGGTGGATACACTCCTCCTGAGTCACCATTGACAACGAGCTCAGGAGGCTGAATGTATTTTAGGCGTTGTATAGATGAATGATTATTAATCAAATTAAGGTGAGGATAGGGGCCCTAAGATGATGATTAAGTGATGGAGGGCCCCAATGGAGGTGAATTGCCCTCGGTTACTTCTGCCATGGACAGCGGAAGCAGCCGGTGAAGGTGGAGATGGATTAGGCGATTAGGTGTTAAATCAGGGAATTAAGGTATCAGAAATGATCATGGAGGATTAAGAAAGGTGATCAGTGAAATAAAAAGACAAAAGAGTGCTCCAATCAAGCTCAAAGAGCTTGCCGGAGCTTAGGAAGATGACGAAAAATCTAACATTAAATCTAACTAACCTACCTAATTAACTACTCTAATTACACTAACTTACCTAACCTACTATTACCTGGATGAAGGGGGTAGAGGATCTCCGTCGATGGATCTTAATGGAGGAGGAAATCAGAGGGCAGAGAAAGAAGTCCGGCGGGTGTAGGCAAAGTGTTGAGATGAAGCCCGATGTTAGCACTACGTCAGAAGACTTAGCGGACGACGGTAGAGATCAAGGATGAGTGAAGACGAACGGAGGAAGAGGGAGGAAGCAGAGGAAGGTCACCGGATTTTGGAGCGAATAGCCTATCTGCTAGCTCAGTGGGGCAAGAGGGAAGGGAGCTAACCTCTTGAAATCGGAGAGGTGGAGAGGTATTTATAGGTTGCAGCAATTGAGGAGGAGGGTGAATCTGGACAGAAAGAAGTCTAGGTGTGAAGTAACCACCGGCGAATTCTCCGACGTTGGTGAGGTTAACTTCAAACCCTAAATAGAATTTAAGCATCATCCAGACCAATGGATGAAAAGAGGGTGGTGAGCGCAAGCTCCAGGAGCTTGGCAAGGATGGGTGGATGTCAGATGGACGGTGATCGGCATGTGTAAATACCTCCAGTAATCAAGATCCAACGGCTAAGAATTGATGATCCGAATGAAGAGGAGTCGGTGCTGGGACTGCTCGTTGGTGTTGAGCGGCCTGGATGGCGCCACATGGTGCCATCTAGGTTGTCCATTCTTCTTTCTGTTGCAAAGGGTACCACGGTGCTTGGATCGAGTTGATTTCCACGTTGCCGGACTGTGATCGTCGCTCCGGATCCATCTATACGGTCGGATTTTTCATTTGAAGCCTGTAAGGATGTCACATTGCCCTCCTGGCCATTTATTTTCCTCGAACTTCATATGATGCTACAGGACTCCGATCTAGACGATTTCGGAGGCGTTAGCCTCTGATCGTCATCCTAATTAGATTCGTACGGTCTGATCATCCACCCTAGGCCCTGAAATAAGTCTTCTTCTCTCCTGACCATAAAAAGGACCTAATTAACCTAAAATATATACAACTACTCTATATGCAGAATGATGCATGCTATGCGATATTTATAACATAAAATACAAATCTAAGCCTAGGAACATGCATGAATAGGCATTTTAACCTAAATAGATGTGTCTACATAAGTAACTTGATCATTTATTAACCATACAGGCATTTCTTACAACCTTAGTGTCCATTTCACATTACTAGGGTTCTATCGAATATATTCTAGAGTAGCATGCATTTATTTATTTCCAGTCCTAGGGTTCATCACACCACTTAGGTTCAACTAATTATACGCATGCAATTTAATTATTAATTCCAAGTTTAGTGTGAGAACCACTCTACCAGGGTAACCGGGTGGAATGGGGGCTCGTACGGTAGCTCCTGACATCTTCGTAGGTCCCGTATATTCAATGGATTAGAGACCTACGACATACATTGAAAGGTCAAACTAGCTTAAAACGACATAGACAATGTATCATTACATAGAGAAACTCGAATGGAAACCAACGACATTTCATTTGCGAAAAACCAACTCCGTTTGGGCCCTAAACGAGCCCAAAAACACCAACCCTGATCAAAATCAGACGTCTAGGAAGAGTCCCAGACATCCAAAACGATCTCAGGGACTCACCTTGCTTGGGGTGCCTATACCGGATGTCTGGAACTTCGTGCAGACGTCTGAGGGTGGCTTTAGAGGTCTGGAGACACTCCTGGACGTCCGAAACTGCCTCGGTCCTCACACCAATGCACTTCCCAATCCTCTGACATATGCGTGCGCATGGTGAGTCCCTGAGATCGAACCCTAGTAATGTGAAATGAACACTAGGGTTGTAAGAAATGCCTGTATGGTTAATAAATGATCAAGTTACTTATGTAGACACATCTATTTAGGTTAAAATGCCTATTCATGCATGTTCCTAGGCTTAGATTTGCATTTCATGTTATAAATATCGCATAGCATGCATCATTCTGCATTTAGAGTAGTTGTATATATTTTAGGTTAATTAGGTCCTTTCTATGGTCAGGAGAGAAGAAGACTTATTTCAGGGCCTCGAATGGATGATCGGACCGTACAGATCTGATCAGGACGACGATCGAAGGCTAACGCCTCCAAAATCGTCTAGACTGGAGTCTCGCAGCATCATATGAAGTTTGAGGAAAATCAACGGCCAGGAGGGCAATGTGACATCCATACGGGTTTCGGATGAAAATCCGACCATACAAATGGATCTGGAGCGACAATCGCAGTCCAGCAGCGTGGGAATCATCTCGATCTGAGAACCGTGGCACCCTCTACAAAAGAAAGAAGAATGGACGGCCCAGATGGCGTCACGTGATGCCATCCAAGCCGCCCAACTCCATCTAGCAGCAGCGCACACACACAGCCGCAACCACGCACAGTCGCAGCCACGTGCAGTAGCAGCGCAGCGCATGCCAGCATGCGCATGCGCGATACGGTGCGGGGAGCACGGACGCGTGAAGCGCGCAGTGCACGATGCGTGCGCCAGCGGGGCGGGTGCCAATGGAGGATAGGCATGGATCTTCAGCGACTCGGGCCTTTAGTGACACTAGCAGCTGTGACTAATGGTCTGTGCGTGCTAGAAAGAGGAATTGAAGGGCAGATCTTCAGCGACAGCTGCAGCGACGTTTATGGACATCAGTAATGACCCAAATGTGAATTTGTTCGTCCTCCTCCACTATAAAAGGACTTACCTACCACCATTCCAAACCATCTCTTCCTTTCTTCCTCTCACTACCTCTAAGGCTCTAGAGAGAGCTTGTCCCACGCCTGGGATGCTCCTCTAAAGTAGAAAATCAAATAGTTTTCCCTCCTCTCACCCCCATTCGTGGAGCATCCCATGGCCATCCTCTCACCGCCCTTCGGGAAGAAGATCCTCGCCGCTACGCTGTCCTGCCCCATCCTCTAGCCTCCGGCTCCGTCCTCCGTCGTCCCGCTCCTCACCACCTTCCTCCAGGCGATGTTAGAGTGAGTCGTCCTACGAGAAACCGTCGAAGGGGATTTCTCTTACATCTTTCTATCTTTTTACGCTTTTGTAGTATAGTTTTCCTGCTTTCGTAGTTGTAACAAACAGTTGTTCATGAATAGATGATTATTTCTCTCTCTCTTTCTCCCTCTCTCTCTCTTACATTTTTGCAAGTAGATAAAGTTTTCATCGACCTAATCTCTTGCCCTATTAAAAATACCAAAAAAATTAGAAAAGACAAAAATAAAATAAACAAATAAAAAGAGAAACGTGGATTTTTATAAAACCAAACATTTGCCTCCCTGTGTTTGACCCGAGACTCGCTTTTTGAGTTTTGATATAAATTTTATTTGACCACGCGTTTTGCAACTATAACGACGAATTACTCGTAACCCTGATTTCAAACTCCCGAAACACGTGCGATCACCAGACCAGACCTGAGTATCCGGCTAAATAGATTAAGCCCAGACCTGCGAGGCGTGAGTGCAAGCGAGGGCGTGCATGGGGCACGTGCAAGGGGACCTCACCCTGTGCTACTGAGGTGAACAGCTTATAGCACAAATTCAATTTAAGCGCTTATGGTGATTCCTCAGCTACCAAGGTGGGACTAAAGTCCCACCCTTCTTCACACGTCCGCAGCTGTAGTGAAGATGGCTTGAATTGGCGCAACTGCAGAGGACGATGCCCCCAAGTGGTGCCCTGGGATCCTGCTTGGGGGTATTCTGCGCAACCTAGGGTTGTTGGTGCTAGAGCACCACGATCATTTGTTTTGATGATAACAAAACATGTGTTATTTAACATTTGCACTTGGAGTCTTAGATTTCAGGTCAATTACAAATGTAGACGTGATTAGACGGAATTCGAGCTCGTATCCGGGACGGATTGGAGGAGCTTGATGGAGAACAGAGGAGATTCGCGAGGAGCGATAGATTGAAGATGGAAGGACAAGAAGAATAGGATAGAATTCTATTTATTCCTTTCATGTACTTTTGTCGTTATTTTCTTACTCTTTATTTCCTTAGAACATTATGTTAAAGAGCCTCAAAGTACCCTAACAGTAGTCCTAGGAACACCCGCACAACCCTAGGATACTTAGGTTTTCTGTAGAGAACTTAGAAAACCAATATAGGGTTCAAATAGAATTTTCAGACGTCTAATTCCCAAATCAGACGTCTGATAATGTATTTTAAGACGTCTGACTGTTGATTCAAACGTCTGATAACATTTAGGCTGGACATAGTTAGTTCTGTCTGATGAAATCAAATGTCCAGACCTTATACCAGACGTCTGATGACTTTGCCAGACGTCCAATTAGTGGACCGTTGGCTCTCTTAGCATACACTCAAGGATATAACCGTTAGAGCCTTATCAGACGTCCTTAAGCCCTTCCAGACGTCTAATAATTGACCGTTTTACGTCGACTGACCCGAAAATCTCTTCTCAGAGATTTTCTAGCCGTTGCAAATTCATTCTCACGAAAAAGTAGGTTTCCAGACGTCTAGACATAGTGCCAGATGTCCTGTATGTCATCTGATGGACTTGCGCTAGAACCCTATTTAGATCTGATTCAAGTCAAGAAGAGACCTGCCCAAAATCAGACGACTGACCTTATTTTCAGACGTCTTAAAGTGGTCTTCCAGACGTCTGATGCCAGAATTAGACGTCTGATTACCCTGTCAGTGCAATGATTATTCTTGATTTCGGGCTGATTCACTTGGGCTTTGCATCCAACGGCTATGGAAGCTTTTCCAAGCCTTCCAAAGCCTTCCTAAGGCCTCTATAAATAGAGGGGAGCCTTTACACCTAGATACACAAGACACACACCTTGCAAAACACTTTCAAATCATTTGGTGTCTCTCTTGCTCTCTAAGCTCTAGTTCTACATCTAGAGAGCATCAAGTTGTTTTGTGCACCCGCTCTCCCGCCCTAGTTCACGAGAGCAACGTTGCACCATCGTGTGGCTCACGCACCCACGTCATCGACTCGACGCACTCCTTACAAATGGGAGTTTCTTAATTCCTATAGAAGCTTAGGTTTAAAATTACTTCGTTGGCTCTATAGGATTATTTGTTATTTTATCTTTGTTATTTGGTTGGGTATTCGCTTTGCGAATTCCCGTCTCCTTCGTGGGACAAAATCCTTCTCGTGAAGAGAAGGGGTTGAGGAACGCTACCCTCGCACTTGTAGCGTGGTTGTAATTGAGGTTGAATCACCCTCGTTTAAAGTGATTCGTTTAGTGGATTTGATCAACTTGGTTGATCGGAAAATCCTAACTCAAGAGGGTTAGGTGGTGGTTTTCACCCGGTTTGGGTTTCCACCTAAAAATAATTGTGCACCTTGTTTGATTAAATTTTGGTGAGATTGTTTATATTTTATTTCCGCAATTTTTTACGTCACGCTAATCTCACCCCCTCCGAGTAAGGAAACCACAGGGGTGATTCCTGGGAGTCTGGAGCAAGAACACCACCTGGAGTTCCTCGAAGAAGCTCCGCCAATGGCAGAGGTGACATGGTACCTGAAAGAGATGAATACGGGCTAAGTGCCCCAGTCAATATGTTCAGGAGCTTCGCCTTGATGAGGTGAATGCAACGGCGGTGGTCTGAGGGCGTGAAGACGTGTGTGGAGGGTTGACGGTGAAGTGGATGAGGGTGGCAAGTGGGTGTGTTCGGCGGGAAGGGGGAGGGTGTTAAACCCTAAATTTCTTTAGGGCTTTTGGAGGGTGAGTCACGGCGATGCCGATGGAAGTGGCAACGGCGAGTTTCGAGCAGTGTGGTGGTGTGTAGGCGTCGCCGGAGGCGGAGAAGATGAAGTGTGGGGGGCGGCAATTGGCGGTTGTGCGTGTTGCGAGGGTGGAAAAATGAAATAGAAAGAGAGAGAGAGAGAGAGAGCAAGAGAGGGACTTGGCATGGTGGTAGGGAGGTGGAGGGCTCCAGTGTTGATCGACTGGAGCCAAAGAAGGAGGAAGAGGCGGCGAGGCGGCGACGATGACTCAAACAGAGGAATGCCCTCCCTTTGGCTGGGGAGGGTCGCAACGAAGAGAGGAAAAGATTAGGCCATCCAATTTGATGGTTGGACGACCGAAGGAGAGGGATCCAAGGAGGTCACCAGAGCAGGGGCCTATGGTGGTTGGAGACAAGTTTTTAAGGCCGTTTGACATGCCAAGACTTGCTGAAGAGCTTAGCCGTGCATCATGGGATCTTTTATACGCCATAGGAAGCCCTTCCAAGCTTGGAAAGAAGCCGCCAAGCTCAGAAGGTTTTTGCGAAATAGGATACTCAATCCTTTAAAAGGTTCGCATGGCCTTTTGGGAAAGAATTGGAGCCCAAGGAATGGCTCAAATGAAAGATAACTTCCTAAGGAATCTCCGTATCAATTTTGGGAGAGATTAATTGAGAATCGAGCGAGAAATCCTCGCTCGAAACTCGACAGTGAAGGTTTAACCTTCAAAACATGACGTGGGGACCTGCTTGTGAAGAAGACAAAGAAGTTGGGGGGCTATTTGTAAGAGAATTCAAAAGTTAAGGGTCTAAATGAGATAGAAAGTCTGACTGGACTAAAATGCAAACTTGGTCAAGATGATCTCAGATTGGGTCCAAATTTTGGTAAAAACCTAATTTGGAGCCAAGGAATCCAATGGTGAAGTTGGATTTTTGTTTTAACCAAGTTTGACTGGATAATATATGCAAAAACCTAAATTAGGGCATATGTCAGTCTGAGACTTTGTTTTGGGTCAAGACGGATTTTGATGATCAAATTAAAGGTACCAAACTCTAGAGAATATTTTTCTATGAATTTTAGAGAGTTTAGGTGAATTTTATCCTGACCTGAACCTCGGTTACTTAAGCAGGTCTGTTTTTAGGATTTCAGAAGTCATTTAATTATCAAAACACGTGCAAATCCTTTTATTTTTGTTCTAACCCACTTGTTAGCCTTTTAGGATCATTTGACCTTTAATTAACCCCTCAGAAAACCCATGGTTATTCTGCATTCAAGATATGATGGCAAAATTGTTGTTTTAACCCTGGTTTCTTGTCTTTCTCTCAGAATGACTATGCAATGAATTACAATCTTCTAACGGTTTTGTAGGAGCATTTACTGACTTAATCAGATCAAATTGAGCTAGTTATGTCTCATGATGGTGTTCCCATCAATATTGGTGGCAATTGATTATGTCTCCAAATGGATAGAGGCCATTCCTACATGCACAAATGACCACTCCGTGGTCTTGAAATTTGTAAAGGCCAATATCATATCTTGCTTTGGCTACCCCAAGACTATTATAAGTGATGGGGAACCTCATTTCCAGAACCACCACTTTAATCAGCTATTCAAGAGTCTGGGAGTTACTCACAAGATCGCTACCCCTTACCATCCTCAGATGAGTGGCCAGGTTGAAGTGTCAAATAGAGAGATTAAGAATATTTTGGAAAATACTGTTAGGCCAGATATGAATAATTGGTCCCAAAAGCTAAATGATGCTTCATGGGCATATAGGACAGCCTACAAGACTCCTTTGGGTATGTCTCCCTTCCAGATAGTGTACAGAAAAGCGTGCCATTTACTTGTTGAGCTTCAACATAGGGCACTCTGGGTTATTCGAAGTGTCAACATGAATTTAGAAAAGGCGAGTAAGGCACGACTTCTGAATTTAAGTGAGCTTGAGGAGCTGAGGAATGATGCTTATGACACCTCCCAAGCTTATAAAGCGAGAACTAAGGTCTTACATGATAAATATATCCTTAGAATGACCTTTGAACCCAACCAATAAGTCTGGCTTTTCAATTCCAAACTTAAGCTTTTTCCAGAGAAATTGAAATCTCGTTGGGATGGGCCATACATAATCACTAAAGTGTTTCCACATGGGGCTGTGGAGATCAAGAGCCCCTCCTCTTCAGCAACGCCCTGACTGTCAACGGCCAACGGTTAAAACCGTATGTTACTTTAGATGGCCTTCCGGTTGACAAAGTCAGTCTCGGGGAAACTTAACTCTTCTCACTCTCCACCTTAGGCAACATCTTCCCTTGGCTATTGTACTTCCAATGAGGAAATTGTTTTAACCAGGATGGGGGGATAGGACCTGAGGCATCTATTTATAGCATGTATACATATTGCATTCATATTGCATTAAAAACAAAAAACAAAAAAAGGTTTTAATTTGTTGAGCTTAATTGGTTAGTTCCAGTAATCTCTATAGATGAGTTACTTAAAGTTCTGGGCTGGAACAAATGATGAAATAAGACCCTAAATGTCCTACCTCAGTAGATAAGGAAGAGATATTAGTCTTAGACCCTTAGGGCTGGTTTGGCTTAAAAATCTAAGTATTTGTTAAGATACGGATTTTGCCTCAAGCAATTGAGGTAATTGAGGGGCTGATGTATTAAGTCAAGGGCTTAGAAAGTATAGAACTTCATTGTTTATTCCTTGGTTTGGGGATCCTTGAAACCGAAGTGACTTTTTCACATACACAAACTTAAAACTAGGGCAACCATGTGAGAGCTTACCGTGGGTTTTGTTAGAACCGAGGTTGGGAACTCTAAATTAATGCAACTTAACTTATATTCAAACCTAATAGAGATCCCTACGGGGTATGGCTGGCATGTCACACGCAGTAACCCCTCGGTGTGGGATGTCTAGAGCCCAACCTTGCACCCTGAGTCTTCTTAGATTTTACTTAGGTGAAGCATTTAGAAAGGACGAAGGAGAGTCACTCACAAAAAAAAAAAGAAAGAAAGAAATGGAGAATAAAAAAAATGAGGAGGGAACACCTCGTTACACATAGGTGTCAATGAGAATAAAAAGTACCTCGTTATACATGGGTACCAGAATCATGAAAAAAAAAATTGGAGAAATAGCAGGGGAGATATACACAGGGTTTGCCCTTGTGTTAACCTCGAAATTAAAAAACAATGAGGAGAAAGCTGCCAAGTATAAGTATGGTTGAACCTAGGTAGGTCTAGGTTGGTGAAGGGCAAGTTCGGTCCTGAAAACGTATGGGAAGAACAAGTGTAGATGCCTGTTCAGGCAAAATTGTCGTTGTTTAAGAAATGCGTTATAGTATAGGACAAAATCGCTCAAATCATTTAAATTTATAAACTCAGATACAGAAAATAGAGTCCAAGATCATTCGTAGGGAATAAATATGCAATTTTAATTCACCAATCACAAGAAATATATATGCAATTAAAAGCAATAACACTCAGAATGATATTTCAATAAAATCAGAATAATAGTGCAAAAAGATTGGGTTAAAATGGTGATTTGAATCATCAAATTAACCCTCAATGTTATGTTCACATTCACTTAAATATCTCAACAGTAGATCACAACTATTAATCCACGTCAATCAAGTTATTCAAATAATGCCACGGTAACTTCAATGCTACAGTGCTCAGACGTCGATCGTTATGTATTAGATGGCTTAAGTGTTAAGCCTCAGCAAGCACAGCACCACAGGAGGCACCAAGAGCACAAGGCTCTCTCTCCTTTAAGAGCCTCAGAACGTTCCCTTTCTTTCTTTCACGCCTCAAGAGAGGCTCAGCACAAGCTCAAGGAATTTCGCTAAGTATCGAGAGCCGAGGGAGTGCACGAGAGCAAAACCCACCCCCTTTCTCTCAGAACCTCTTTCTTTCTCCCCAAACTTAGAATAGACTAGACCCGAGTAGCGGGTAACCGAATCCAACACCCAGACCTGTCGGCGTGTATGGCAAGCGAGGGCGTGTGTACGCACGTGCAAGGAGGGACCTCACCCCATGCTTACTAAGGCAACGGGGATGAGGCACAAAATCAAAATAAAGGTGTCTTCAGAGCTGTCCACGAACGATGTGGGACTATCCCACAAGGTCTTTGTTTTGTGCAGTTGCAAGTCATTTTCTTGCCAAATTGATGCAACTATGGCGACTTTGTGTCCCAATTAGAGCCTTGGGATGACTCCTGGAGGCCTTCCACAGCACCTGGGGATGTTAGTGACGAGGATCATGGCTAGAGAATTGCAATAAAGGTCGAAGAAGGAGGTGGTGGCGACGGAGCTCCGACAGCAACCTGAAATCATGAATAAGGCCTTGCAGCCACATCAAAGAAGCTCAAAAGCTTCACCTGGGAGAGGCGAATATTCTGGTGGGTGTGGCATGCGGTGAGGGTGTGTGTGGTGTGCTAGCGAGGTTGAGAAGGTGGTGTGGTGAGGGTGGTGTCGGGTGGAGGTGTTAAGTGGCCAATCCCCTTAATTTCTTGAGGGGTTTTGGTGGGCGAGGAACGATGAAGGTGTAGGGACTGGTGGCGAGCGGTTTGGTGCAGTGGAGCGAGCGGAGGGCTTCGTCAAAGCTTGGCCGGAGAGGAGGGACACGATGGTGGTTGTGGTCATGTTGGTAGTAGAACCTAAGAGCTAAGGGATTGGAGAGAATCAATAAGGGAAGAGGAAGAGGTAGAGAGACTTAGAGAGAGAGATGGTGGGCAGAGGGCTCCAGTTGTGATAGATCGGAGCCAGAGAAGATGATGTCGACGACGATGAAGGAGAGGGAGAGGGAGGGCGACGATCGCGAGGATGAGGGGAGGATAATGGGTTGGCCAATTTGACCGTTGGCCAGCTCGATGTAGAGGACGGAGGAGCTTGCCAGAGACGAAGGTGTGAACAACCAGAGGAGAAGATGAGGGATTTCCGACGTTAAACTTCGCTAAGGAACTCGGAGTCGCGAGAGAAGCCTATTTAAAGGCCTTAAGGAGGCTTGCAAGCTTGGAAATAAGCTCCACGAGCTCAAAAATTTAGGGATGAAAAATCCCTAATTTTGCAAGCGTTCGCATGAAGATTCTAGGGCAAATCAAGGTCCAATACCTGGTCCATTCAATAGATCATCTCTCAATGATTCTCCCTTTCAATTTTGGAAAGATTTGATTGAGAATCGAGTGAGAAATCTTCGCTCGAATCATAACAGAGTTACTGCGTTCACACCAATGGCAGTAGGGACCATTTTACAAGAAATGATGACAAAGATAGGGACCTGATTATAAGGATTTGAAAAGTTAGGGACTTAATTGAGAGAAACTGAGTTTAAATTGACTAAAATGCCAAGTAGGTCGAGATGGATTCTGATTGGGTCCAAATTTTGGTACAAACCTAATTTGGACCCAAGGAATCTGATGGTGAGGTCATATTTCATTTTTGATTGAGTTTGATTGGACAATTTACGTAAAAACCCAAATTAGGGCAAAACTCTATCTGTGACTCTGTTTAAGGTTAAAATAAATTCCAAAGGTCAAACCAAGATTACCAAACCCCAAGGAATATTTTTAAATAAATTTTAGGAGATTTAAATGAATTTTATCTTGACCAGAACCTCTGTAATTTAAGTAGGTCTGAAATTAGGGTTTTGGATGCTATATTGGTTCTCGAAATGCGTGAAACCCCGTTTCTATCTGTATGGACCCACTTATTAGTCTTTAATGCTCAATTAACCTTCATTTTACCCCTAACAAATCCCTTGGTTATTCTATGTTTATTATATGCTCTTAAAATTACAGAATTAACCCTACTTTCTTATTCTCTTCTTAAAATAGCATAATGTGAAGTTGTAACTCTTAGATGGTTATGTAGGAGCATTTACCTTTCAATCCTGACTAAAAGTGGCTAGCTAGGCCTTGTGATGGTATTCCTATCAATGTCCATTAATCAAATTACACACTGGGTAGTGACACTTTAATCTCTGGGATTTACAAACTTTAGGATAAACTTAGAAGTTTAAGAAACCATTGCATGAGACCCAAAATTGAAGCAAATCAAGTCTGAATTTTGACTAGTACTTGGATATATACCTTAAGGTCTGAGGTTAGTATTTCAACAAACCTCTAGAGATGAGATATAACAAGTTGTCCTAACGGTTAATTCTAGCCTAGAATTTAGGAATTCTTCATAGACGTTGCTAGGGACTAACAAAAACTAGGCATGTGGACATTTCATGAGCTACATTTGTGGGTTAATTAATTATTTAAATGCCTAGACATTAAGTTTATTCTAAGATATACATAGCATGCACTAATATGTAAATAGATTAGTTTAGAAATATATTTTCATGCATATTTCATACATTACATTCATGTGTAAATATGATAGCATGCATTAGAATCTAAGTGGCTAGTTATAAATTAGTTTGCATGCAAGAATTACATACATAATTTAAATAGGAATAGGATTTAACATTTCTTATAGGTATTGTACATAAATAACCCATATATATTTTCTTTATATTATTCAAATATTATCTTCTTAACGGTTGCAGTAGCTTAAAAACCACAGTGATAGTGAGCATAAAACCTGGATCTCTGTCACCAACACCACCGTCGTTCCACCTCCATTGTCGTTCTTGCCACAACGACTCCCCTCCAGCTATAAGACCAAATCATCTCCTGCCTTGCTAAGGGGGCCTCTATCCTCATCCACCATTGTGCAAAGAGTTCAAGCTCTCAACCACTCCATCATCGCCGACCTTAACCGTGTGCACAAGCTCACACCACCGTGGGCAGGTGGGGTCACATACCACCGCGCCACCAATGACATGTGTAGCTCACCGTGAGCGTGTGCCTTAAGGCCATGCAATTATCCTTCTTCATCTTCTTCTTCTACATCCTCAAGGAGCCCACCACCACCACCTTTAGCAACCCACACCACCATCCTCCTCAAGCTCCACCACTCAACAGCACCAACTCCACGCACCACCACCATCTCCATCGCCTCTTCTTCTTCCTTGTCCTTTTCTTTTTCATTCACCACCTTCCTTCCCCTGCTCATCTTCCTTTCCTCCTTCTCCACGAACCCAACAGACCCACCTCCATCGCCGACCACCTCACTGCCACCGCCCAAAACAAGCGGCCAGCAACGGCCTTCCGCAATCACCCTGTGCGCTCTAACCTCGTTCGCACTCCACGCCCAACAACAGCCACCTTCACGCAATCTACAGGCCGCCTGCACCACCTCGCCTCACCACAGCCAGCAACCACCTGCCCTTGCCGACCAGCTTGCCCCCTCCTCTGCGCACCTTACCCCTCCAGCATGCGTCCTCTACACCAGCGCTGCGCACGTCCAATGCACAACCAACTCACGCCCCCTTCCTCTCCATGAGCTCCAATAGCAACAGCAACCACCTCCACCCACCAGCCACTCCTCACCGCCGTCGACTCTTGCCATCCCTTCTGCTAGTCGCTCTGAAACGGGTTTTAAAATCTTCGAGTTGCAATATAGATCGAATCAGTGAGAAAACATATCAAATTTATTACTCGAATGAAATCCGAGGTCGAACACAGGGAGCAATATGGCAATTTAGAACTCAAGATCACAATTTGAATCAAAAATATAAGAGATTGCAATAATAATAATGTCTAGTATCAATGTGCAAAAAGAATGGAGTAAAATGGTGATTTGAATCACCAATTACTCCTCACAATGATAGTTAAGAGATGCACAATATCAATTAAGAAGCTCAAATCAGACGTCTGATAGTAGGATCAGACGTCTTAAACATCTGATTCTACAGTGATTTTCTGTCTCTGCTTCTTCTGCAGACGCTTCTTCTCTTTCCTCTTCAGCTCTGTCTTCTTTCTTCCTCTTCTTCCTTTCTTCTTCTTAGACTCTTCCGCTTTTCTTCTTTTTTTTCTGTGTTCTTTTCCTTCTCTTCCTCTTCACGCAGAGGGGGAAAGGGTCTTCAAATTTGGCTAAGTGTCAGCCACTTCTCCAGAGAGCAAAACCCCCCAAACCCCTGTGCACTCTCTTTCTCTTTCTCTCTCTGGGTCACGCTTTCCCAGAGCATTTCACAGTACCGGGTATTCGGGTATTCGGATCAAGCACGCACCCGAGTCCAGACTCACCGGCAATGGGTGGTGAGCGAAGAGTGAGGCGTGGGCAGGTCAAGTGATAGGTGTGAGGAGGGACCTCACCCCTTGTGACTGAGGCAATAAGCCCCAGGCACAAATTCAATTTATGCAACCTCGGTGCTTCCAAATCCCACGATGTCAGACTAACTTCAGGCCTCTTCTCGCGTGCATGTAGCTGGTGATGGGTCCTTCAATTGCAGCAACTACTTCGGTTTACGCCCCCAATCAAGCACCTGGGAGGGTACTTGAGGTTATTCCACACAACCTGAGACCAAGAACTGGAGCTACCGTGGTCTCGAACACGAAGAACAAGGCGGCGACGACGACGGCGACGGCGGAGGATGGCGAACCCTGAAAATGAAGAAAAAGGGCCTCGCGACTACGTCAAATAACTCAGCAGGTTCGCCATGGAGTGGCTCGTGGAGGTCTAATGACCTCGAGGGAGATGGCCAAAAGTGCGTGAGTCAGGTGAGGAGTTTAGAGGGGCAACCGACCTAACTAGGTTAGGGCATTTGCTCTTGGGGTAGAGGCGGAGGTGTAGGGACAAGTGGCGGCCAATTTGGTGGAGTGTGGTGGCCGTGCGAACTCACCGAAGGTATACCGGCGAGGTGGAAGACGGAGGGCATGCAAGTGAGTCAGCAGTCGAAATGTAGAGTGGTTGGTGTGGTTGTGAAGTAGAGACACTAGGGAACTTATCTAAGTGATTGGTGGATTAAGAAGGGCAGAAGCGACGCCGGTTGCGGTATGGCCGGCGCCGGAGATGAAGATGGCTCCGGTGAGGGTTGGACGGCGAGGACAAGGAAGATAGAGGCATCGGCTGGTACTATGCGACGTAGAGGAGAGAAGGACAAATCCATCGCTGGTATTGCGAACGAACGAGGAATGGAGACGGAGGTAGTCGAACGACGAGGAGCACTTCGGTCGGAAAAGGAAAGAAGAATTGGGGGTTATTCTAGTCGAATTCGAGCGTGAGGAGTTCGATATAATCTGGAGGTCCTTTTATAGGCCTTTGGAGGGATTTTTGAGCTTGGGAAGCAAGCTTCCCAAGCTTGGAAAGCTCGCCGGAGTAGGAATTCTCTAGGATACCCAAATCCCTCAGGCGTTCGCATGAGAGATTAGGAAAGAATTGAAGCTCAAGAATCAGTCTGATTGAAAGAGAATTTCAAGAGGGATCTCTGGTTCAAATTTGAGGAAGTTTCATCAACCAATCAAGGAGAAATCCTTGGTTAATTGTCGCCAGAGCTTTAGGATTAGGATTTCTCTGCGGTGGGGGACTTTTTGTGAAGAAGACAAAGAAGTTGGGGGGCTTTTTGTAAGAAATTCAAAAGCTGAGGGGCTATTGAAGTTAAAGAAAGTCAAACTTGGACCAAAGTGCAAAATAGGTCGAAACAATCTCAGATTGGGCCCAAATTTTGATATAAATCTAATTTGGACCTAAGGAATTCAATGGTGAAGTTTGATTTTGGTTTTGACCTTGTTTGGCTGGGTAATTTATGCAAAAACTCAAATTAGAGCAAAAGTCTATCTGTGGCTCTGTTTTGGGTCAAGATGGGTTCTAATGGTCAAATTGAAGATACCAAACCCTAGAAAATATTTTTCTATGATTTTTAAAGGACTTAGGTGAATTTTATCTTGACTAGAACCTCAGTTCATTAAGCAAATCTATTTTTAGAGTTTCAGAAGTCATTTAATTCTCAAAACATGCGAAAACCTTTTTATGTCTATTCTAACCCACTTGTTAGCCTTTTAGGACCTTTTGACCCTTAATTACCCCCTGGGAAAACCTGTGATTGTACTGCATTCATGATATGATAGTAAAATTACAGTTTTGACCATATTTTCTTGTCTTTCCCTCAGAATGATTATGCAATGAATTAGGGTTCTCTGGCGGTTATGTAAGAGCATTTATTCCTTGATAATAACTAAAATAAGCTAGTTATGGCTCATGATGGTGTTTCCATCACCTTCCTCCTCGTGCACGACTAAGGAAAAGTTTTCCCCTGTTTTGGGTCACATTTGTTTTTACATTCAATGCCATTACAAGCTTTTACTCTTATTTTATATTTATGAACATTGCTTTGAACTCTCTACTATTTGGCATAAATGTGATTTCAGCATGATCATACCTTGTCATCTTAACTAAAAGTTGGTTTGACTAGATTTCTTCTGCTAATGATTTGTGAACTTCATTTTTCTCGTTTTGCGAGTTTGTAATAGACATTTTTTTCTCCCTGTGGATACGACCCAGTTTCAATTGAGTGGCGATTTTACTTTTTGTTTACTTGCGTTTTTGCCACTCGATATTGAACTACAACGTAGTGTTAAATCTATTTTCATAAATGAAAATAGAGCAGTCACTTTGCTTTTTTTGGTTCTACACCTTCTTTTCTGTGTTTCTCCTCTTCTTTTGTTATGGTTCCCTTAGGACGTTGTCTTCCCACTGTTCTCCTCGTCCCTCTCCCCCGGTGGATTGAACTTCTACACCGAAGAAATCTTTTGCTTCGGTGGTTGCTGGCTCCGACTCTTCTGAGCCCTCGTCTGTGGAGCTTGCTTTTCAAGTCTGAAAACCAGAGTTGAGGGATGGGGTGCTCGGAACCTCCTTTTCTTGCGATGAACTTTCTAAACTGAGTCATGCCTTTTCAACTTCTGTTATGGTTCGTGCTTAGGATCTTAAGCCCCCAATGCCAAAGTTACAAAATTTTCTATCCAAACTTCTGCACATCTCTGCTGGTTTTACCCTTATCCCTTTAGATTTTCGACATTGGTTTATCAGATGTGATACTTATCTTGACTTCTGCAAGTTCTACTCTTTGGGATCGATGGTAATCGAACGGATTAGATTACAATTTATTTGATGGACGTTGTCATTTTGCACAGATGCCCCAGTCATTTCTGCTTTGATTTGGGTTGATTTTCTTGCGATTAATCTTCACTTCCTTCACCTGAATGCATTGCTTTCAATCGCCAACCAGTTGGGTCATCCTATCTGTGTGGACCAGCGAACTGTCCAAGGCTTTAAACCCGGCTATCTTAGAGTCCGTGTTGAAATCAATCTTTCAACCTCTCACCTGGAATCCATTGTGATTTTTAATGGAAATGAGAAAATCTCATAGCATGTTGTTTCTGAAAGGATTCACTCATTTTGTTTGAAATGTTCAAAGATTGGTCATGTTATGTTATCCTACCCAAAGTTTTCTCTACATGCAGATGGAAAGGACTCTCCTCGTAATGCCACAACCCGTTAGGCCTTCTTCGAATCCCCTTCTACGAGATCGTCCTCGCCGTCACTGGTCGACGCTGCAACTGTTGATCATGCTGGTCAGCCAGATGGTGGTATGCTCCCTCTGATGATCACTGAAGATCTTCCCTTCCCAGAGGACCAGGATGTAAAGAATACTCCTTCTTTGGACTGTATAATTTCTCATCCTCACTTTTCTAGGGGGGCTTCTACTTCTCTCCCCACTTCTATTTGTCCTCAGGAGGGGAAAAAGAAATGTCATGTTCGTCTTCGACGCTGGTCCATACATACTGTACGACTCCCTTTAAATTTGGGGAAGGTGATTATTGGCTCTAAACCACGATCTTCCTCTCCCCCCAAGGTGATATGTTCCAACTCTGGTTTGGCCTCTGATGCTGACTATGCCTTGTTTGCTCGTGATTTATCGTCCTCTTTTCCTAACTCCGAGCCTTTACTCTCGAAAAATCAACAAGTTTTCGATTTCAATGCTCCTGATAATTTTCTTCAGGATAAAGGTGCTTTTGTGAGTCCAAAAATAACAACTTGTCTTGTGCTAATTTAGGCGCGTCAGATGACCATGGCTTAACTCCTCACATTATTCGATTATATCTAACAATGAAAGTTCTCGGCGCCATTTTGTGGTTTTGAAAAATCTCGATGATAGAAGATTAGAAATGCATAATAAGGAGATTACTCTTGTTAAAAATGGGAACACCAACAACACTTCTAGCTTAGCTTTGGGCATCTATCTTCCTCTGCCCTCCCCTCCCCCTGATCCTGATCCTGATCCTGATCCTCCCCTCATCATCGAGGTGTAGAATGAGGGGAGCAATGATGCAAGGCTTTTAGATATTCGGTCAGATGTGGAGCCTCAAGGTGTTTTGGATCTTTATGATGCGAAACCCCTGCTTCTCCAGGATTCGGCATATGAGGCACACTCTCCAGCAATGGCTAGAGGAGCCCATGGTGGTCTTTTGTTGGAAGGCACAGGTAGAAGTCACACCAAGTCTTTTCATAAAACGTTTTCCTTTTGCATTGTCTCTTTTGGAAGTGTCAATGCATCCTTAATGTCCCAACCTTGAACCGCCTAAAAGACATCATTCGTCACCATAGTCACAATCTGATTTTCCTGATGGAACTATTTGCTAACCACTCTACGATTGACTTTATCAAGGATTCCATTTCCTTTCAATCTTGTATTGCCTTACCAAAGTCCCCCAAGATCCAGTGCTTTTGGAAGGATCCCCTTGTCATTACCTCTTACTCTATAAATTAGGCCATTACTGTTCACTACTCCTTTACCAATACCTCTTTCAAAATTACTGGTATTTATGCTTCGACAGATGCTGAAGCACGCCTAAACCTTTGGAACTATCTTACTAATACCTCGTTGCAGCCTTGGTGGTGATTTTAATTGCATTCTTCGTGCCTCCGAGAAGATTGGAGGGCCCCTTTCTCTGATTCCCAAGCTACTCCTTTTAGATCATGCATCCATAATCTGGCCCTTATTGAGATGCCTCTCTTCGATCCTCAACTCTCTTGGTGCAATGGCAAATGGGGCATGTTGATGAGCTTCTACCGTGTTTTAAAATTCATTTTGCATCATAGTATAATCGATAGAAGTGCATTTACATTCAAAATTTATAACTCTAATTGATGAAGAAAATCCGAGGTCATCTCTGGGAGCAAGAAAAATGTGCAAATACCACTATTTGGATTTTAAGTCCAAAAACTAGATTATATTAATTTGCCTTTAGGTGTGATATAATTTAGAAGAAGACATTCAAACTCGTGAAATCAGGCGATGAGATCAAGTGCTTGAAGAAATTCTTAAATACTTAACTAGTAATATAATGCTCAGAATTAATAATCAAATAGTAATCAAATATTTGAATAAGCACAATTGAGCATTAATAGGGATATTGGATAAGATATGGCATCAGAAGCTACTTAGCAACAAATTTTGAAACCAATTCAAGAAAAATTACAAACCAGTCCTTGAATCCCTGCAATTAGGTCCCTACAGCCTCGCAAATCAGTCCCAGGAAATTTATTTCTTCTGCAATTAGGTCCTTCTCTTCTCCTTCTTCTTCTTTTTCTTCTTCGGGTCGTTGATGGTGGATGGAGTCGGCGAGGTTCCGAGCTCCAAGCTTTAATCCAAGGTGTCGAGGAGATTCCGTGTGGTGCACTGAAGATGGAGGAGTCATTGGGTTGGTGCGGCGACACACAAAGGTGGCTCGCGAAGGGCCGGTGAACCTGTCGTTGATGGGTTGGCCAGCTTGGCATGAGGGGCATCGAAGATCGCTTCTAAGGGGTTGGGAAGCTCTGCTGCAATGTACTGAAGGTGGTTGTGGCCTTGATTTGGTGCGAGGAAGCCCAAAGGTGGTCAGTGGAGGCGAGGAAGATGCCGACGGACATGGGCGTCCGGCGAGGTGCCTCAGCGAGCAATCAAGCCAATAAACATGTGGCTTTTGCTCGTGGAGGCATGGTGGTGCTTCTGTGGTAGTTGGCGGAGCGAGACGTGGTGTGGAGGACGTGGATGGCGTCGTCAGAGAGGATGCCGAAGTGTGGCCGTGCGTAAAGAAGATGACCGGGTGAAGGAAGCTACGTTGGTCGAAACCTACAAGGAAATAGGCTAGGATGATCTAAAGGATGAGGGGAAAGAAGAGGGATACCTGAGAGGAAGGGGTAGGTCACCGGCGTGGATGCTGAACTTAGAGGAGAAGACAAAATCCAGCGGAGTTTGGAGCGACGATAAAGATAGGAACCGCCTTATTTGGCAGGGAAGACGGCAATGGAAAGAGGAAGAGGGTTGCGGCCTCTATTGTTGGAGAGACACGGCGAGGAAGGCGGACAGAGAAGCTCCAAGGTGCTTCATAATGGCATGACGGGGGAGGAGAGGAAAGGGTGGTTATTTACGCCAAAATTTTGCACGCCGAAACTCGGAAGGAGTTCATGAAAACTTATAGCCCTACGACCTCTCGAGGAGGTTAGGAAGCTCGCGAGAAGAGCTCCGAGAAAAGTGAGTTAAGTGCGTCTGCTTTGGATGTGGATTCTAGCATGAAGAGTTAATCGTTGGCAAAACAACCGCCTCCTTTTGATGCAAGGAGAGGAAAGTTGTTCCTCCAGATTTCGCGAGGAGGTTAAGGGAGTCAGCGGGAAAACAAGCTCAAATCTCAACTTCCCGCACGCCATGGATGTGTGAAGGTCGAGGGACCTTTCCATGAAGAAGATGAAGAAGATGGGGGGTGATTGTGCTAAAAAATAAAAGTTAGGGGCTCATTTGTAAGGGAATTGGTTTTCAAGGGTTAAAACGCAAACTAAGTCAAGATGAAGTCCAAATGAGCCCAAATTTTATAGTAACCTAATTTGGACATGAGGAATTTAATGGTGACTTCAATTTAAGATTTTGGTGTCGTTTGCATAGTCAATTTATGATTAGATCCAAAATGTACCAAATTCCCGTCTATGATTCTATTTTAGGTCAAAATAGGTTCCGATCATCAAATTGACTCTACCAAACCTTATATAATATTTTTAATTGATTTTATAAAGTTTAGATTACAGTTATTTCCATTGGTTAAAGCAGGTTGGAAATTTATCAATTTGATTAAGGATTAACATTTAGATTGAATGTAAATCTTGAATTATTCAGTACCAACCCATTTTTAGGATAATTAAGCTCAATTGACCTTTTATTAGCAATAAGTTCACCCTCCAGCTATTCTATATTTATAATTATCTATGAAAATTGTAGAATTAATCCCTTTTTTCTATTAATTCCTCTCTCTTCAACCCTAATTGAGTTATACCCTTTTAATATGTTAATTAAGTTAATTTATCCTTAGAACTTAGCTAAATTAGGTTAGTTATAGAAGATGATGGTGATGCCATCAGAGGAGCTCTAGAATCTATCAAAAGCTTAACCATATTCTTATTAATTATGAAGCCTTGGCTACGATCTCTTTGAGGGCTTATATCTCTAGAAGAAATTCTGATCTTGCTCCCATGATCCTTAGCTCTATTTCTAATATAAGCCACCAACCTCGTCCATTTCGTTTTCAAAATATGCTGCTTAGAGATCCGTCCTTTCGTAATCTAGTTGAGAATACTTGGATTAATGCCAATATTGACCATAACCAAGATCCTATCACCAAATTTTACCACAAGCTTTCTATTCTCAAAAGGGCTCTTAGACATTGGAATAAGTCGATTTTCGGGGATATTCATACCATTGTTAAAGGCCTTGAGGTCCACTATGATGATCTTGACGCAAAACTTGCATCCCAATGGGATGATTCTATTGTTGCTGAACTCACTGATGTGCAAACTCAATTAGATGATGCCCAGGCTAATCTTAATGATTTCCTCCTCCAAAAGGGCAAGATTGATTGGATTAAAAATGGTGAATCTAGTAGCAAGTTCTTTTACTCGATTATTAAAAGGAGATCTGCAAATGCCATCGAACCAATCTCACGTCCACCATTGGTGAGGGTTCTTGGACTGAGGCCTCCACCAAAGCATCTACCTTCTATTGGGGTTACTCCATAAATGACCCACCTCTAACTTAGGATGAACCTAAACATTAACTAATCTCAACTAAGCTTTATACTGAATGGGTACCAGTACTGGTGTATTAGTACCGGTATCCTATATACTGAGTATCAGTACTGGTGAACCAGTACTGGTATCACTAACTCACAGATATAAGTTCCATATCCAAAGGAGTACCGGTATTGATGCCAAGTACTGGTACTCATGCCTTACAACTTGGAACTTAAGCTCAGATGAGTATTTGTCCAGTACTCGTCATATACAAATACTAAAGACTAGTACCAATACACGTGACGTAGTAGTATAAGTCCAGAATCAACTTATCTCAATGAGTACCGATACCCATCATGAGTACCGGTACTTGTTGAGTGCTAGTTCCTTAATCTGTAGCCAACAGGTAATGGTATTGATGATCAGTGTCCTGAGTTTTGAACGACTTATATCTTATCTGTAACACATATGTACTGGTACTCATGATGAGTATCGGTACTGGTGAGATACAGTACCCATTAGACTTGAATTCTTGAGCTCTTAAAACCTGACCTACAACCTCTGTTTGCAATATAAAAGATTACCTGGATTCATCTCGAAGGAAAGAAATGGGGCTATATATGGAATTTCCAAGAGATTCCTCCATTTGCAACCTAATTTAGAGGTGAGCAAGCGAAGTACCTTTCTCTCTTTTGTTGTCGCCGTTTATCTCTCTTTCTCTCTAGGGTCTCGATGGGATGGACTATTGAGTTTAAATGGATGTCTCTCTTGGGGACCATAACCCCTCTTAAGTCAGCAATTAGTGTGACTAACTGTTGTGGGTGACTTACATGTCCACCCATCAAGAATACAAAATTCATACATAGGTCTCTGCACATTTATTTTAATGAACCATACTAATCCTTTTGCATTTATGCCCATATTAACACAATAACTTTAATTGATCACATTAAAACATGGGCAATTAGATGACAGTCACAATACTTATTGTTATTTGATTATATTCATATATATTTACATATACAAGTCCATAAGTTGGACTTTAATCCAGCACCTTCTTCAACAACCTCCTTACTTCTAAACAACCTCAAGGTGATTCCCCTTTCCTGGAGGTTATTCCCCAGATCCTCACCCAAACTGACTCAGACTCGCTTTTATCCCCTCCTATGCAGGCTGAGATATTTCATGCGCTTTCCCAAATGCCTAATAATCGAACCCTGGGGCCTGATGGCTTCAACGTGGAATTCTTCTCAAATTTTTGGGATCTTCTTAAGGATGAGTTAACCCTTGCTATAGCCCACTTCTTCATCCACCATCAGGGTCCTAGAGCTCTTAACAACACCTTCATCTCCTTAATCCCCAAAAAATCGGATACTGCCAAGCTTTCTTATTATCATCCTATAAGCCTCTGTAATGTTACTTACAAGATTGTAGGTGCATAAGCAATTAGGTACCACATTAGCCTTTAATGATGGTTTTTATGATAACAACCATATCAACTAATTGAGATTAAAATTGGATCTTATGCATCGATATTACAAGTTTGATTTTCAGGTTGAAGCTCTCTTGACGAAATACAAAGCCAAGAAGGAGGAGATCAAGTTTTGGTCTTCTTCTATTATAGGAATTGAGTTATAATCTTATATTCTTTAGAATGTAGGGAGAGCCCCAATTACATTTCATATTACCATAAATATAAGGGGTTCATATGCAACTCTCACAAGAACACCACACATAACCTAAATAGGTCAAAATATGTCTAACTAAGTCTATAGATCTTATTGCATGGCCCTACCACTTAGTGAGAACCCAAGATATTAGTTTGGACAGTCAGAGGGCCTTTTACAAGCCATCTAATGTTAGGTATATCATACTTAACGTTAGATAATAGTCTGGTGTCATTTAGAAGCTCCAAGAGCTAGCGAACTTTACACCTAACTGAGCACCTAACATTAGATAATGTAGGTTCCTTTAACGGAGGGGGTGAGATTTGCGTGATATATATAAAAATACAAAAATATAAGTAAATCAATCTTACAAAAGAATGCAATCACAAGTACACAATGATTTTTAGGTGGAAACCCAAACCCGAGTAAAAACCACCACCTAAATCTTCAGTTTAAGATTTCCTGATCGACCAAGTCGATCAAATCCACTAATGAACTACTTCAAATGAGGGTAGTTCAAGCTCTTACAACAACACTACTTTATACAAGGGTAGTTTACCTCAAACCCCTCCTCTTCACGAGGAGTATTTTGTCCCACGAAGGAGATGGGAATTCGTAAGGTGAATACCCAACCCACAACCAAGAAAAATACAACAGTCCTATAGAGCCATAAAGTATTAATATTAATCTAGCTCCTATAGGAAAGAGAGACTTCCCTTAGATGGAAGTGCGTAGGCGTGATCTCGGCAGAGTAACGATGCTCTCAGATTTGTTGAATGGGGCTTGGAGAGCAAGATCACTTCTCTTCTTGATAATTTCTTCTTTATGACACAAAAGAGTGTGGAAGTAGTATTACTTGGTGTGTCTTGGCTTAGGAAGCATGTCCATCTATTTATAGAGGTCCTAAGAAGGGTTTAAAAGTCTCTTCTAGTTGTTGGAAGGATTCTTTAACCGCTGGGAATTATCCCAAGGAAAAACAAGTCAAAATCAGGTCTATTTATGATTCTACAGGGTTATCAAACATCTGAATATATTATCAAATGTTTGGGTCATCGGCTGATTTAGGAATTAGTCGTCTAATCTAAAAAGGTGGAAGATCTATTTGAAGTTGGATTAAGATAGACATCTACAAATCACTTTTAAGACGTCTGGACTTAAGGTCAGACATCTAATTTTAGACAAGCTTCTTTCATGTTTCTGTCCAGACCTAAACAGGGTTCTAGGATAAGTTGGTCAAACGACAGGTCGGTTGTCTGGTACAAAGTCTGGACGTCTAGAAATGCAATCTTCTGCGGGAATGGATTTCCCAAGGCTAAATGGCTACAATTATCTGACAAAGATGATTTGGGCCTAACGTCTACTTATCAGACGTCTAGTGTTCTCTAAGGACGTTTGAAAGTGAATGTAAGTCAGATTAAAGGATAATCCCCAATGATCAAGTCTAACAAAGCCAACGGTTCTCTAGTTGAACGTCTGGTAAGGTCATCAGGCATCTTCTAAGATGTCTAGACTAAGGCTGGTCGTCTGAAATTAACAGACAGAAAGTACTAAGTCCAGCCTAAGTGTTTGGACGTCTGATTAAACAGTCAGACGTCTTAAAGTCTATGATCAGACGTCTGATTTTCAGAGTGAACGTCTGATCAGGTTGTCTGATGCCTATTTTGACTTTTTAAGATTTCTATGAAAAGCCTAAGTATCCTAGGGTTAAGTGAGTGTTCCTAGGACTACTGTTGAGTTACTTTGGCCTCTTTAACAATCATCTAGACAAAATAAAGAGCAAGGAATAAAGATAAAAAAATAAAGTACATGAACAGATAAAACTTCTATCATATTTTTCAACCTCTCCCTCCACGCGAAGCTTCTTCTCCTCCATCCAACTCCTCCAATCTACCAGGGATAAGAGCTTAAGCTCCACCTTCATACTTCAATCCATTTGCATTTTCCTGAAACTTATAAACTCAATGCAAATGTTAAATAACACGTATTTTATTATCATTAAAATTAACAATCGTGGTACCCTTGCACCAACAAATAGTTCACCTAATGTTAGATCACTTTTACGTAAAGTTAGATAAGCCCTTTTGGGCCAATTTGAGTGTGGCCAGGAGCTAGCGAAGTTTGTACTTAACTGAGCACCTAATGTTAAATAGTTTACCTAAAGTTATATCATTGTTCGGCGTGTAAATCTCATTTTAAAAGATTATTTAGTTGTAGTATAGCGCGAAACACGTCGACAAATAAATTTATAATATCCGGTGAGTACCGGGTCATTCGCAGGGAGGCAATCTTGATTTTAACAAAAGCTTTTCAAAAAAACTAATTCTAAATAGATGTATATATGTGTGTGTATATATGTATAGATCAAATATCCAGAATTTTATTGCACTTAGATAGAATTTTTCACAATAGAAAATACTAATAGATACAGATAGATAGATAGATAGATAGTCAAAAAGAGAGAGAGAGAGAGAGAACGAGGCAGAGAGACGACGTCGCTTATAGGATGCTTGTGCGAGATGCGGCAGCACCTCAGATCCAGAGTGCCAGGGTGAAGCTCGAAGCAGAGTTGCAGAGGGAGACAGAGGATTGCAGAGAAGAAGGTGGAAGAAGAGGTGTCTGGAAGATATGATCCATCAAAGGGGGGCTTTGGCTTTCATTTATAGTTTTTATGGAGGGCAAAAAGGGTATTTAATCCTTAAATCCGTGCAACAACCTTTGGATTAATCAGATCCGTTGATCGAGAGATCAACAGGCCTGATTTGGCCTTAAAACTCCTTCACAAACGCATTCCATGCACGGATTTAACCTGGTGGCAACACGTGGCACGCTCTAGGGCCATGGATCAAGTTTGCATGGTTCTGCGAACCCGCGCGCACCCACTCCTCTCTTCACCTTGCCGCTCGCTCAATTTGAATGCCCAATCCTCAGTCGTCTGATCTTACGATCGGACAGCTTAAAGCTTGCGTCTGCTACCTTCTCAAAGAGCACGTATGTTTATCGTTTGCCGTAGATGCCTCTGGTCGCGACACGCGACTACATCCAAACCCTCCAACTCGCCATCTAACGGTCAATAGCGCCCGTGCCCGATGGTTCTTCAATTTCACGCAAAGTGCAGATCGAACGTGCGCCCTTTGCTTCCCAGCAAAGGCACTAACTAACGCGCTACTCCAACTTGTTTGTTGCATTTAAGTTTTAAGGTAAATTATTCTTGGTCGTTGAATGAAGATCCAATGGTTGAGATCTTCTCTTGGCTGATGAGGCGTGGTGGCAGGGCAACATGGGTGGCTCGTGAACAGTTGGATGGCCATCCAACGGCCCATAGCTCACAATGAAGACGCCTTCAGATGCTAGGCTGTGGTGAGGGGTAACTGTGATGACACCATCGTGGCCGTTCATCTTCTCTTCTTTGTATCTGGTGATGTAGACCTCCGATCGGGTTGATTTTTGCGCCGTTGGACTGCGATTGTTGATCCGGATGCATCCATGCGGTTGGTCTTTCATCTGAAGCTCGGTTCTTTGTCCTTTGGCTCCATGATCTCCATTTTTTATAGACTGCACACAATGCTCTGGTTGTCTAATCGAGATGATTTCAGAAGCGTTAGACTCCCCTCGTCATTCTAATCAGATCTATTTGGTCTGATCTGTCATCCACGACTTTAAATCATATGAGATTAAAATCATTTCTCATTAGTACATAAAATGACGAATTTATCTATACAACAAATCAAACTAACCATTATACAAATTACGATTCCTATAAATGCATTATTCCTAAGTTATGCTAGAAGCTAGCTTAATTCAGGTAATTTAGGTTGCATGATTGCTGTACAATCAATCACTTTTTCCTAAAATTAAATAAAGCACTCTTTGACCAAGTAAGTTGGCTGTTGGCAAATTAAATTGGGAAACTTTTTAACTGTTGAAGAGGGGTCTTATGCACATCTAAATTAGTCCAAGCACCCCTCTATATATATGTGATGATTTTCCACTCTTTGGTGATTAGAAGAACACCCAAAACACATTCAAAAGCACATTCAAGCTTACATTCAGTAAAGACTCATATTTGGTGTTCTTGGAAGTGGTTAAAGCTCTGATTCTCTAACTCCAAGTTGCTTGAAGGTTCAACACTTCAACTCCCAGCAGCATCATCTTCTCACAATCACTAAAGGAGTTCTTTTTAGTCTCCTAGATAGTTTTTTCATACAATTAATTGCATATCTTTTTGAGGCTATTCATAGGAGCTAAATTATGTTTTAATTCAGTTTTATTCCTTCATCTACTTGTAATTTGAGGGCCCGGGTTGTGGGTTCCTCTCCTCTTGAGTAAAAGGGTTTTGCTCTTAATTGGAAAATTAAGAGGGTTTGTAAAAGGGTTTGGTACCCCATAAGTACCAGTTAGTTTTTCAAGTTTGACGCAAGGCAAAATCCTAAATTGGGAGATGTAAGCAGTGGTTTTTACCTGGGGTTGGGTTTCCACTATATATACTTCTGTTGTGGTTGATGATATATTTTTGGAATGCTTGATTATCCTTTATATCAACATTAATTTCAATTAGCATTATTTTTACCACCTTTAGCACTAGTCACCCCTTAGTGCTTTCAAAGATCACCTCCTCCATCTTCACTAACAGACTCTCCTTAATCATCCACAAACTGATTTCCCTAAAGCAAGCAGGCTTTGTTAAAGATAGATCCATATTCGACCATGTTGGTACTGACTTTGAGCTAACTCAATGCACTGACCATAAAGTTTTTTGCTCAAACCTCATTATTCAATTAGATTTACAAAAGGCTTATGATAAAGTTGAATGAGAGGTCCTCTATCATATCCTCCACAAATTTAGCTTCTCTTCCTCTATGATCTCCTTAATCAAAGCCTTCGTGGAGCATGAAGGTTCCTCGATCCTTATTAATGGAGTCTCTTCACATTTCTTTAAAACCTCCTACTGCCTCAAACAAGGCGATCATTTATCTCCCTATTTATTCAACATATTCATGGAGCCCTTCATTCGTGGGCTTAAGGAACTTGCTTTCCAGAAGAAGATTATCCCCTTCTCGATTAAACGTGGCACTTACCCCCCTCTTGCCCTCCTGTACGCGAATGATATTGTCCTATTTCTCAATGGGAATCTCCAAACAATTTCTAACCTTTCTAGATTCCTTCATGCTTTCTAGGAAGCCTTTGGCCAACGCATTATTCTTACTAAGAGTTTCTGTTATGTGGGAAAACACCTCCCTCCTGGAAGGCTCCTACGCATCCTTCAAATTCTAGGATTCCAGTTAGGTTCCTTTCCCTTCACCTATCTTGGGTGCCCAATCTTTCCTAGCCATGCCAAAATTCCTTACTTTTATCCTATCATTAACAAAATTCAATCCAAACTTGCTGGCCGAAAAGATAATTTACTCTCTTCAGCCTCAAGGCTGTTGTTGATTAAACACGTTCTTTCTTCCATCCCCATTTATATCTTATCTATTCTTGATGTTCCAAAATCCATAATCAAGAAGTTGGATTCCATCTTTGCCAATTTCTTTTGGGGATCTTCTACTTTAGATCAAAAGCATCACTGGATTACTTGGAAGCAAATCGCCAAACCTTTCAACCTTGGTGGTCTTGGTATCCATAATCTTACCCTGTTTGTTTCTGCTCTTAGGATGAAAGGAATCTGGAACATACTCTTTTTGGACTCTCCTTATGCCCGTCTGATGCAACAGCTCTATGGTAATACTCCCTCCCACTCTTCTCTCTTGCCTACCAAGGTCAAACTTCTTTGGGAGACAAATACCAAGATGAAGCCTCTGATTCGATGGGAAATCCATGAAGGTGCTACAGATTTCTAGTTAGATTTATGGATTGGCAACTCTACCCTAAGAGAATTCATCCCTGATTCTGTTGCTTCTTCTCCGATACATGTCAAAGACTTTCTCAACTCCACCCAGGATCACTCCCTTCTATCTTATATTCCCCAACAAATTTGGATGCAAATTCTGGAAACTACTCTTGATGATGGCAAGGATATTCCCATTTAGACTACTAGCTCGTTTGGTAAGTTTACAGTTACTTCTACTTCTCAAACTTTCATTCTCTTCATGAAGACCCTATTAGCAAAGATTTGTGGAAACTCAAGATCCCTCTTCATATCTCTATATTGACTTGAAGAATTCTCCTTCTCAAGCTTCCTACGGATGACAATATTATCAAATTTGGTATCTCCCCTGCCTCCAAGTGCTCTTGTTGTCACTCATCTCCAAAGATGGAGTCAATCATGCACATCGTCTCCCAGAGTGAACTTGTCCATTAGGTCTTGTTACGACTCGATCAAAGCTCCCTACAGGAACCGAGATCAGCTCGCCTTGACTACTCCCAAGATCCAGTCGTCCAACGAGAAATAATCAAAAACAGAAAATATACTACAACCACACATGCACTATAACAAAGTAGAAATAAATAAGAGACAGTAATGGAAAATAGGATGAGAAATCTCAAAAATTATTACATGCCACAAGCAGAAGAGTACTATAACATATATAGCCATCACAACTACAGCAGAGAGAAATATAACATTAACAGAATATAACAGAGACAACTAATAGGCTAAAAGTATTTGAAACAAAAAAGTAACAACTAAGGTTGGACTCAGCTGGGCCGAACACCCTCTGCAACCGGTGGCGCTGGTTGCTCAACTCCCTAACCTGAACATAGTTATACAATCCGTGGTCAACTAACACTGAGTAGAGTGGTGATTAAGCCATTTACAATCAATTTAACAAAAGAAACAAGTAAATACTAATCATTGATTTCCATTTATCTCAACTAGGTGTTTTTGTTTCGATTATTCTAATAAGGATCCACAACATTTCTTAATCCTCTTGCTCCCTAAGGGAACGATCTTGATTGCAGTTTATTCCGTGATGTAGGGTGTACACGTGGCACTCTCCTGGCCGGGAGAGCTCCCATGGTAGTCCTACACTCAGTCTACCACCCTGAGGTCATGGTCGCGACGTACCGGTGACTACGACACGTACGATAAGCGCATGAGTCCCTAACCTGAACATAGTTATACAATCCGTGGTCAACTAACACTGAATAGAGTGGTGGTTAAGCCATTTACATGCAATTTAACAAAAGAAACAAGTAAATACTAATCATTGATTTCCATTTATCTCAACTAGGTGTTTTTGTTTCGATTATTCTAATAAGGATCCACAACATTTCTTAATCCTCTTGCTCCCTAAGGGAACGATCTTGATTGCAGTTTATTCCGTGATGTAGGATGTACACGTGGCACTCTCCTAGCCAGGAGAGCTCCTGTGGTAGTCCTACACCCAGTCTACCACCCCGAGGTCATGGTCGCGACGTACCGATGACTACGGCACGTACGATAAGAGCATGAGTAGCTACCCCGCACTGGCATGCGGTCAGTCCTTTCCGCTAGCTGGTACGCCCAAACGTACAGCACAGAACAGAACAGGACCTTGCCCTCTCAGAATAGGGGACTCACCCATCAACAATCTACGTAACCTCGCCCGACTATCCCGACTTGTCCAATGGGCCTAACAAGAGTCGGTGTAGGGTGGCCAGTCCTAACCCCAGGTCCCATGGGGCGGCTGGTTCCCCCCTACACTAAAGTAACAAGAGTCGAAGTAGGGAGCCATTCCTAACCCCAGGTCTCAACCCAAGGGCAGCTAGCTCCCCCTACACTAGAGTGATGGTAGCTCTCCTTGGTATTGCGTACACGAGGGCCAGTTCACTTTCCATCCAAAAGGGACAGTTGCTTTCTTCGGTACCACGTACTCGAGGGCCAGCTCACTTCCCTCCTACATACAATATTCATTCCATATACGTAAGTTCCTTTCTAGTTTCCCATAGGGTTCATGCATTGTATTCATTTCATTTCATTCCACGACCTGCATATCTCATTGTTCACAACTTGGTTCTTAACCATATAACAGGAAGCTCGTAATTTAATAACTGAAAGGAGCATCACATCATTTAACTATTCATTTGCTAGCATTAAGAGTTCTAACAGGCATTTCAGAATAGACTGTATGGCTAAAGTAATGTTCACTCACTCAATTCTGCCCTAGCGTTCATTTCATATCCTAGAGTTCAATAAATTCATTCTAAGATATCATGCACTTAATTAATTGATTCATAATATTTAGAAAAACCACTCTACCGGGATACACGGGAGGAATGGGGGCCTAAATCGCAGATCCCGTCGTCTCCACGGGCCCCGTATACTATTCTGACCGGAGACCTATGCAGTTGATCAATCACATTAAACAAGTTCAAAATAGTATATGAGTAACACTAACACGTAGAGAAACTCAAACGGAAACCAATGATATTTCATTTGAGCAAAACTGACTCCGTTTGGGTCCTAAACGGACGAAAAATGTGCATACTGACTATAATCAGATGTCTGGGACAAGACCCAGACGTCTTAAACGACCTTAGAATCTCACCTAGCTTTCATGCGGCTTCCTCAGACATCCGAACCCCTTCGTAGTCGTTTAAGGGAGATCCCGGATGTCTGGCACTCCCTTCGATCGTCTGGGAGTGCAGTCAGACGTCTGACACTGTCTCCAGATGTCCTAAAACACCTCGAAGGATGTGCCACGCGTCTTTCCAAAGTCCTGTACCTGCGCCTGCGAGCAAGTTCAAAAATGCGATACCTAAAACTCAACGTACGTGCATGCGGCACGTACAGAGCACGTACCTCGGCACTCTGCGTTCTATCAGACGTCCAACGCCAGTTTCAGACGTCCTGAGTCTCCTCCAGATGTCTGGATAGCGTCCCAGACGTCTGATAGTGTGGAAAAATGATTCCGCATAACTCCTCGCGAGCTTTCTCCCCGTGCAGCCCTCTGTCCGTAGAACCACAGCTACTCCTCCGGCAACTGTAGGAGGTCACGGAGCTCCACTCCACGGGCTCCCTCAGCCACACCTCCGGCTGCACCTTCTCTCTCGAGCTCCTCGCTCTCCCTCTCCCTCGCACAGGAGCTTCAACGGCAACCGCTCACAAGCTCCTCCTTGTAGCCGAACCCTAACAGCTCCCTCACCTCCACGCGAGCTCGAGCTCCCTTCTTTCCCCGCTCATGGCTACAAGGGGGCGAGAAGGGAGGTGGTCGCCGATAGGTGGTGGAGATGTGGTGGTGGAGGTGGTGGAGATGGAGAGGTGAAGGCGGTGGTGTCTTTTTAAAGGGAGAGGGTTAGGGTTATGTGAGGGGAGGTGTGTGTGCGTGGGTGAGGGAGTGGGTGTGTGGTGTGGGAAAGAGAGAGAGAGAGAGAGAGCAAAATTGTGGAATCTCCCACGCAAAACCTTTCTCTTCCCCGCAAGGTCCACACACCTAAACCCAAGGGGTTTAAAATTACGCTCACACCCCTATCTTTTCCGGAAAAACTCGAACGACCCTTCGGAAGGGTCATTTCAGGTCTCCAATTAGGTCTTCTCTAAAAATATTATTGCCCCTGTTAACCTTGGTCTCTTCATTCATATTATGAAGACCCATGCTTATACAACTAGGAAGCGTCTGCTCAAGGGCCTCATCAACTTCATTTGGTTCAATGTCTGGTGGTTTAGAAACAAATGTAGACATGATCAATTCTCTATTAATCAAATCCAATTCACGCTTGCTCATAACTAGAATAAGTTTGACATATTTTCTTGGCTCCGTCAACAATGCCCGACTATTTTTGCAGTTGATGGCATTGCCATCATCCTCTGTGTACTCAATTTGACTGAATTCCAGAGCTAAATTCACTTAATTGACACATTAAGTGGTATAATTCAATCAGGATTAAACCAAGAGGAATTGAACCTAAATTGGGTTAATTATGCTATTTTAAAAGGAAAATTTTAAATGTAGTATAACAAAGGAAACAAACCCATAATTAATTAAAGGTTAAATAAGCTTAAATTTCCAAGAATGAAGTTGATATTAAGTAATCTAGGATTTCCATTCAAATTTGGATGTTATTTCTTAATTAAAAATCCTAATTTCAACCCACTTCAATTAAAAGGGTTCTGATGGATATAAAGGTAAGCTAAACCTTCTAAAACTCATTTAAAAATATTCCATAAGTTTTAGAGTAATCAGTTTAACAAAAGGAACCTATTTTAATCTTAAATAAAGACCTAGGTGGGTATTTGATATATTTTTTGGTCAAAACATAAATTAACCAATTAGACTTTATCAAAACCTAAAATTGAAGTCGCCATTAAATTTCTTAGGTCTAAATTAGGTTACCATAAAAATTTAGGCTCATTTGGACTTCATCTTCACCTACTTTATATTTAGGCCCTTAATTTTTAAATTCATGACATTTCAATCCAATTTTCGTTCATTCAAGTCCTTGGCTGACGTCAGCCTTCTTCCTCGCTACAGCAGCAGCAGCAACTCGCAAGTAAAGCTCTTAGTGAGTTTTGGAACCGCGGATCTCACAATCCACGCGACCAAATTCCACCAAACTTGGTGGGATTGATCTTCGTGTCAAGCCGAGTCAAACGAACATGATCTCGTCCCTATCGAACAGTTTGATCAGACATAATTGTCGCCGCAAGACTTAGGTTTCAAACCCAACTAAACTGGCTTCAATCGTGTTGAAGCGGCTCGATTTGATGCGTAGTTGGGTTCTATTTAGACCCCTCCTTGTCGTGATCACGATGTGCTTAATTTGGTCGTAAATCCCACTTTCTTCCTCCTCCAGCCATAGCCATTAACGCACCTTGGAGCTCTCCTTCGCCACCTTCGTCCGCTACTCTATCGAAGAAATTGTTAGAGGGCTTTACTTCCTCCTCTTCCCACGAAGCTCCTAGGGAAGCTTCTCGACCTCCTGTCCTCTCCCCCTCTCCAATTCCTCCTTTGCATTCCTTACCGGCCGACATGTTCGGCAAGTGATCTCTTCCCTCCTCTCATCAAATTAGGTTAGGGCTTAGTTTCGTAGCATCCCCAATTAGGTTCTAGAGCTTCGTAGCTCCGTGCATTGCGCCATTCGCCACCACCACTCGCTGCCATTCACAGCCATGAAGACCTTCTTCGCAAGCTCTCGCCAGCCATCTCCACCGTCAATTCGCTTAGGGCATTACTCTGGCACCTCACGTTGGAGATTCTAGGTATTTAATTGGGGTCATTCGACCTGTGTTTTGATTATTAGGTGCTTGCTAGAGCCTTCCCTTTCCACGCCGTCATCGGTCCTCCTCCAAGCTTCCAACCGAGAAGCCAACACCACCATTGTGTCAGCTATCCTCGAGCAACGCCCCTTGGCCATTCGTCAGAGCCCCACAGCCACCGACGCTTGACTTAGACCAAGCTCCGGCAACCTCTTCCGACAACGAAGGAGAAAAGAAGGGCAGGGGTCTGAATGTGAAGAAAGTGCTTTCGCAGGAACTTAAAAGCAAGGCTATAGGGACCTAATGGCAGTATTCAAGGACTAATTTGCAATCTTGATCAAATCAATTCAAGATTTGTTTCTAAACTGGTTTTTATTACTATAACATGTTCAAATATTACTATTGATGATTATTTAGTGCTTAATCTCATTAAAACTTGATTATTCTACTTTATTGAGCATTAAATAATTATTCATCCCCTACTCTTGAGTTTATATTTAATATCTTTATTGGTATAGCCAAGTACACAAATTGAACTTGTTTAATTTGTGAAACTTTTCCCATACTACAAGTTTACCAAAAACATTTATAAATAGTCTGGATAATGGTATTTGCACCTTTGATTACTCCTAGAGATGACCTCGAACTTCCATTAGAGTTTATAAAAATTTAAATGTTAATTTCTCTTTAGTCACCTATACTATGACATTTATTTTTAAATTCGATTAAGGCATGTTAACAGCGGTCACATGAGTTAGGCCTACTGTTAGTGTTAAAATTAATATCTCTACATAGATTGATGCCTCTTACTCTTTAATGGCCTGGGTTTTGCATAATCCAAACGGTGATTTTTTTATGGGTGCCTCGTGCAGGGCTAATGCACTCAGTATGGAAGGTATCCTCCACTCTTTTACCATTATTTAACTCTTCTCCATTGTTTACCTAGAATCCAATTTCTCCCTTTTGCACTATTGGTGGATTGACAAAATTCCGATGGCCTGGTAGGCTTGAAAGGAGTATTCGAACATTCTGAAACTCAAGCACAGATTCAACTCCATCTCCTTCACATGTCCGACTGCTAATATGCTCACCTCCTCTCTTGCTGAGATGGGTATTAACAATTGGAATGTTTACAACAACACCTCGGATCTTCCAAGACGCATTCAAGAGATTATTAGATTGGACAAAATCCAATTCCCTTATGTAATCCCTTGACCGCTTGTGATTCTTCTACTGGTTGTCTTTTGGTTTTCTTAGTTAGGCCTACTTATCTTCTATTTTGCTTTCATACTTTGTGATAAGTCACAAGTCGTGGGCCCCCTCTCTCCTGCACCTAATAGGTTTAGGTTCGATCTCTCGTCATTTTGCCTACCTCTTAGGCTTAGTTTACTTAGAGGTTGAGGGGTTAACCCCTATTTACTTGACTACTTAACTCTTCATTTGCTAACCCGAGTTTAGCAATTTTAACACGGGTTTGTTTAACATCAGTTTCAACTGGTGTTTGCCAAACCCGTGTTAAAATTCTACACCACTTATATCTCTGACATCTCTCATGTTTTATATAGCTAACACCACTACCAAGTAAACACTATAAATGTTAATACCACAACTTAATATAAATTTAAATAAATATAAATTAATATTAACACCATCATAGAAATAAACATAATTACATACTAATATTATTTTTACATTTCCTAATATTATTTTTCTAATTCTTCTACCAAATTAATCCTAAGAAACGAAGATAAATAAAACTTGCTCTCATATTTCTAAGAAAAAAAATAAAAAAGGCCGAGTGACGTAAAAGCTGCGTGGAAAGAGCACTTGGCAGTACAGATGTGACCTGTAGATTGGATTTTGTCAAGCCTTTGCACCATCGTATGGTTGGCACAGCATCATTTCTTCAACTTTGGTGGGCCATCCATGTTTGCTTAGATCTTCTTTTGTATACTAATTACAGCTGTTGGGGTTTTAAGGACGAGTTTTATGTGATCCCCCGTGATGGTCGATTTCTGCAGCTTGTTCAGATCTTGAAAAAGTGAAGACCAATACGTGGACATCTTATCTGTCGAAAAACGGAAGTTTCCAAGAAAAATAAGTATTTATCTTTTGCAAGATAACAATAAAGTGTTTTACTCCACAAACAAAAACAGGAATTATCTTAGAGCCCATTTACCTTACGGGTTATTCCTTCTTCTTAGCGGATAAACTTCGTTTACCGTTGGGTGTTATCTTAACACCAGCTAGACATTTAACATTGAGTTCAGCTGCTCACCCAACAAAAATCCAGCATATTTTTTGCCCGAGTGGAAAAGATGAAATGCAATTAGCTGATATGTGGGCTTCCTATATTAATCCACGTAGATTAGGTAATTTACATGGACTTAGACCAGTTACATGCACAAGTGGGTTTGAATTAATTTAAGAGAACATAAAATATTGCCCCAACGGATGTTAAAAAGTTTGCCTTGGACAACGCAGGTGGTGGAAGATTTTTTCATGGAGCATTGGTCGTTGGACATTCGTCTTGAGGGACGTAGCCTTGCAGCCGAAGCTTAATGGTCAAAAGAATTAAAATAATAAAGAGTTCGGACTTCCAGTAGGGGATCATACCCATAAATAGAGAATAAGAGAAATTAAATCATAAGAACATGACAAAAATTAACATAAAAAATCTCTTGAGAGAGGGGATCATATCCTTCAACGGACAATAAATTAGATAATAAATAAAAAATAAGAAAGTAAATCACAACCACAGGACAAAAGTTAACATGAAAAATCTCTGTGAGAGACAAAAATCATAAGCAAAAAGAATCATTTCAATATGTAAAGATGGGCTAATTTGTGCAATGGAATGCAAGTATATTGTAAACTCAAATTCTATGTCACTTTTGGGAGTATCTAAAGAACTAAGAGGAATCAATCACACTAATTAGGAAGAATCTATTTCTTACAATATCAAATATGCCATCTACATAAAATCCCACAATCAAAGAGATTGCATATTACTTGATCATCATGTCAATAATGGCAATTATAGGAGATTCTATCTTCAAGTCAAATCTAGCTAGTCAAATTTCCATGATCAAATCAAATTTGAAAGGTCGCTCAAGGCACAATTTCAACACTTTCTAAGGGTAGGTATCTTTCTACTAAAGGGAATGTAAATGTTGTCTTCTACAAACACTTTTTGTTGCTGTAATATGAGAATGTGACTTGCCATCCTACAAAATGAAAAATGAATAATATATCTTTAATTTAAGAAATGTTGTTAGGGCTTGTAGAGATGTTTCATCTTCCTACAAATTAGATCATAATAGTCACATGAAATCATTACATGGGAATCATATAATGTTTATTTGGCATAGTCACATGAAATCATTACATGGGAATCACATAATATTTATTTGGCATGTATACAAGTTGACCAGTATCTATAATAAGAGCAATAATGTAGATCATATTCAACTATATGCACATTTTCATAGTAGTTAGAAGACAAATTAGAACTATATATATGACAAAAATAATCAACTTCAAATTCAAATTCCCTCAATATAGCAACTCCCACCCATTTCCTCCTCCATTCATCTTGTTGTTATCCTTATTGCTATCATCACTCTTACCTCCAAAGCTGTTATTGCCATCATCTTCCTTACACTCAATCAATCACCAAATACCACCGTCGCCATGTTAGGAATAGAAGAGTTTTCCTATTTCAAATTGACTTGTAACCCATGTATTATTATAGGACTTCAAGTCATGTATTTGGTTTATAAATAAAAAGGCATTGCCTCCAAGTTTCATAAGTTCTATCAAGACAAAGGAGAGATTGGTACAAAAAAATTCTATGTATTCCATGCCCTTCAACTAATAGAATTCCCTTGTTGGTCATAAGTGATGATCAACCACCATCATCAACACCCTAAAAAAAAGGACATGGCTCATTCACGTTCCATCATTACTAACCACTCATGTTAAAGCATGATCATGAAGAGGAGTGGCAACTTTGTGTGAGACGCAAGAATATCAATGTGTGAGTGTTTAAAGGGACCACACAAGGAGGTTGACTACAGTCAACTAATGGAGGAGACCACCATGGAAAGAGGTGTGCAAGGGGCTACAAGTGAAGGTACAAGTAAACACAAGTGCCAAGGGCATTAGCAACAAGGTTTGAAGTTGTCGATGATCACAAATAAGTAGCCCAACAATTGTAATGAGTTGAACCTAAATTCAAGTCTAATTGAGAAAAATTAAACTCGACAACTTATTAAATATGAGTCTAGCAGATTCAAGATAACCACCCAAAATACTTAAATCCAAGTTGTCAAATAATAATTCTCAATCCTTACAATAGATTGAGACATAATTAGGGTTGAAAATTATTACTTGACAACTTGAACTTAAATAGTTTAGGTGGTTGCTTTAAATCCGCTAGGCAAACTCCCTCTAGTAAGAGGAAATGACTGCTTTTGAGACAACCAAAAAGTACATCATAAGATAAAGCCATCGCTACTACTAGTAATATATTGATTAATTGATAGAACCCTAACAAGTACGTCAGGATTTCAAGAGGATGAGGTTGTAACACCCCAAAAATAATCCTACATAATAAATTCATGAAAGTAAGTAGTGGGATATGAAAGTAATTAGTGGGCTTAAACATTTTAAGTGATTACTTTAAGTCCACTGGGCCCATACCCAATATGCTATTAATGAAAGTTTGTCTCAATTAGACTCAAGTTTAGGTCCGATCAAGTCGATACGCTTAAAGTTCTCAAAGTGAGCAAAGGAGCATGAGATGTGATGCATGGACGACATATGGCAAACATATCGTGAAAAGGTTCTAAGGGAAGAGTTGTGATAGGCAATTGAGCTACGTTTAGGAAAATAATATAAGAAAAGAAGCAATAGATTGCCAGCATATTCATTACAAGGCGAATGCAAATTAAACAAAGCCCATCATCAATCACTATGGAAGAGGATGGTGGCTGGAACTTCAAGCCCTTATTTGCCAGTTTTGTTGAAGTTATGGAATGTCAAGCTACTTCCATGCTCTTTTATGTTACTAATCCAAGCCTCTTTCCTGGTGGTCCAACAAGTCCTAAATCCCCCATGGACACTCAGGTATGTGAATGCTTTCTCTCTCAATTCTCTTCACTAATCTCTTCCATTGTGCTTATTAACTAGAGCACCAACCAAGTTGCCAAAGTATGTGGATTACTTCTTCGGTGGTACAGTTATCATAGTTCCAAGTTATGCTCCTTTATGGACGAATTTTGACATTTTGGACTCACCGTCGGCAAGAATTCGTGGGCTTTAAAACTCAAAAATCTCGATGTTACTTTTTGCTTGTTTTGACGTATAGACTAACGTCTGATTTTACTGCAATCAATAGAGATCAGTTTATAGCCTCTAAGGTTGTGTTCCGCAGCGAGCTTGCAGGTGGAATAAGGATTTAAAGGTAGGATTGAGATGTGATAAAGACTTTTACAAAAGGATTTCACAATTTTTCATTTTATATCAAACATCACTATTTTTTATATTACATCAACACTAATATTTATTAAAATATATCCACTTCAACATAATATATCTATTAAAATACATTCTTAATATTATATCAACTTTAATATGTATTAAAATATACTCACTCCAACATAATATCCTCACTCACATCATATCATAATATTAAAATATCACCATATTAATCATTATAAACCGACAATTTTTAAAAATCCACCAATCAAATACTTCCCTTAACTTATCTCACTCCAATTCTATCTCAAAAATAATCTAAACCTTCAACCAAACACAGCCTAATGTTTTGATCCGGCTAACACTCCTGCCCTAGTTTTAATTGTTCAAATAATAGTTTCAGGTTTTGAAAAATAATTTTGAAATAAACAACTTAAAAAGTCGGTTTTACGACGGATCAGTCATTTCTTGGACAAATTGGTCTAATTCAATGAGTTTCCTTCTGTGAGCCAAATCCGGCGGCATCAATATATCCCAAAAGGGCTCTCTTTACATACGTTAATGGATTACAGGTTCTCTTCTTGGAACAGAGAGATCAAAATTCCAAGGCATATCACCCATGATCGATCCTCTTCGTAGAAAATGGAAGGAAAAGAAAAGCATGCAACCGGACAAAGGACGATGGAGAAAAGACTCCAGGGAGGCGTACAGTGGGATGCTCGAGGTGCAGCCGTACGTCGGCCAGAAAAGGGAGAAAACAAACGACGTGCATGAGATGATCAGTAGGTACGAGAAGCTGTGCATGTTTGGACATACCTGCAATATTATTGAGTGGTACCGATCGATCGGTCATCTTAGAATGCAAAATTAATGTAGATTCCAAAATTCTCAAACCAAGTAACGTGAATGCAACGAAGAAGCCTAGCGGCTGAGCATGCGCTTGCTTACGAGACAGACAAAGCTGGCTCGCGTTTGGACACACTCCGGTCTCCCTTCAAACGCGCCGTCGGCGAAAGAAATCACAGGCACGTCTGCAGTAAACAGAGCTGGAACTTTTTTGTTTTTTTTTTTTTGTGCTTTTTCAGAAGTAAGTAAGCGATGTTGTATGCTTGAGGTTATGTCTTAAAGGATTTGACTAAGTTTTACGTCGTCGGTTACCCAAAAAGTAGTCCTTCTCTTTTTACTCGAGTTTGGAATCGGCAATGAAATGGTACAAAATCCTCAACCTAGGCATGGTTTGGTGATTGATTGAACCCAATAAGAGGAGGCGTTGAAGATCAAAGAAAGTGTTGAAGTAAAATTATTATATATGATCTTAATTATTTCAACTTAAATTTAGAAATTAATGACTCAAAAGATATTTAAATGAAGGTAAAAATATCTATATAACTGAAGGAGAAAACTCAATTAATTGTTGTTTTCGTTCTCATCAGTGTTACATGTATTAATTATATGCACGGATCATACAAAAAAAAAAAAACAATGGAACTTTGTTAAGGTAGTTCATGTTGCATCCTTGCCATTTTATGCTCTTTATATTTTCTCGTGAAAGTAAATGTTATTGCCGAAATCTCAAACTTGAGTGATCCGGTCGTTGGGTAAATAAATTTCTATCCGAAGGAATCCAGGATTCAAATATTGTTCTACTCAAACATACATGTAGATCGGCGTTACGGTAGGATTGTCTTATTCCGTCACGTAAGTTAACTCGTGGCACCCGAGTGACCGTAAAAGATCCAGAACATTGTCACATATTTTACCATTTCAGCAAATAATCAAATGCTGGGAACAAGCAAGAGTCAAACTTTCGAGGGAATATGGCATGTGCACATTATTATTTAAACGAACCTTATGTTAAAATTTGGTAGCTATGTTTGTTACTTCATATTAATGTGAGGTTCTCTTTCTGCATTTTTACTAGGGAGAGTCGACCCCCCCCCTCCCCCAAGCAATAACAATGAACAATTCCCACGTGTTCTATCACTACCGATGCATTGAGTGATTCTTCTTCGTTGGATTGCTTAGCAATTTGTTACTAATATGCTTGAGAATTATCACAACTAAACTTCGTGTTCTAATATTTTATTTTAGGGTGAAATTGATTGGTTCTTCCTCTGCAATGAGTGCTGCAGTTCCGTTCAAGTACGACATAAACATTACAAAAAGATAGAAGTAGTAGTCATTACGCGTATAAGCATGCGTGTACGCCAGCTATGACACGTTGGATATGCATGTGCACTTGTATATATGTTGTTGTCCACGTTGCCCAAGGTTTTTTATTTTTAACGTAAGTTTTTTCATTGGAGGGAAGAATCCCATACAATAGATGTGTCTTGGAGGAGAAGAGAGAGATAGAGAAATATAATCTACGAAGGAGAAAATATATCCTGTAGAATGGGAGAAATCAAAAAAAAAAGAGAGAGATAAGAAGTAAAGGAGAAAAAAAAAGAAAATATCTCAAGATCGGAAACCAGACGACTTCCAGAAAGAAAGTAACCTCGCTCTTATAGATACGACAAGACACCAACGAGACGAATTTCGAAGAAACATACCAATGAGATCAAATAGATCAACCAAATTAAGGTCGAAATCGAACTCAATCGTAATAGTATAGGGTCACACATGATCTCAACAAAACAACCTAAACTAAAAGATAAGAAAAAAGAAAGGATCCAACCACCTATAAAGAACAAGAACACACAAGCCATGCAACATGCAAATGGCACGTAAAATGAGACAACGCCTCCGACGAATCGCACCTGCGATTCACCACTGACATTGATATCGAGGAAGCATCCGCCACTGCACCACGTCATCCAACCACAATGAGCCCTGCTTCGCTCGAACGGAGAATAGATAAGCATGACCAACAAGCCCTCGTCCAAGCTTCAATGACGGAGATCACATTGTCCGGAGCTCTCATCGAGCGGATGAGAATCTTCAACCACGTCGCTCGCCGACGTGTCACCCCTTCCCAGCCAGTGCAGGACACCAAAGCGCGTGCATGTCAAGTCAAGTGAGGAAGGAGGGATCCAAAGGGAGGGGGAGTAGATCCGGTGGGAGGTGGGGACTCCGTACGGACGTTGGTTTTGAAAACGACGAAGAAAAGGGGGGTGGGGGAAAAAAGCCCAAGCAAGGTTGTTGGACCATGTAATGATGAACAATGGAATTGATAAATGAATCACATCATGCATAGTGGAAGATGGCTCCCCAGCATCCAACCATAGCAAATTAGGCAAGTAAAGACAAAGAGAGGCTCACATGCTACGGATCCAAGGAAGAAGTCGGCAGTGAGTAGCATAAGCACGTTCGTAGAGACAATGAACATGACAAGAAACCTCTTAGGTTACCCATTGGAGGGGATTCCAACATAATACTCTCCACTATAATTTTTATAAATATTATATTAACTTCTACTATAATAATTATCACATTTGTCTGGTTACTTGTTTCACTAAACAACCAAATATATTTTATTCTACCTATCAACTTGTCCCCAATTACAATTTATCCCACTTTCATGCAAGTGCAACTTAAGGGAATGCTGGTCTAACAACACAAGGTGCCTCAACTCATTATGTGTTCCATGGACTAAAGCACCAAGGCAAAGACAAAAGAAAACGTCGGCACGATGGCATCATGGAGCAAGCACACTAAATAAGCGAAACATGGGATTGGAGTTGGAAGGTGAGAAGCACAATAGAGCTATGACAAGCACCTTAAGGAATGACTTCATGAGGAGCTCAAAGGGGATGAAAGCAACAAGCGAGAATAGAGGAGACAAGGAGCAAAGAAAAAGTTGGAGCTCGACAATAATGAGCTTAAGGGTGAAATCACACCCTGGGATAGAGCTCAAAGGGAGACGATATAGAGTAGAGCTCCATAAAGGCTTGGCGAGAAAATAAAAAGAGGAAGAAGGAGAACAAGAACAAGGAGGAACCCTGTGAAGCAACAAGGATTGACTTAGGTATCTAGCATGCATAAGCAAACAGTTGAGACTTGTGAAAAGCAAAGAAGGGACGGAGTGAGATAAGAACAGTTGAAAGATTGTCCCATGCTCTCCTAATTTTCAGTCTATATTGGATCAAATAATTACTCCATTTCAATCTGATCTAAATTGTAAAGTTTAAATTGTTACAAGTTTATATGTAATGAAGTCTCGATTAATTTTGAGAGATAAGTTTATAGACTATTCATCTTTACTGCCTAAAGTAAACGTTATCATTTTTAATTTATGTTTAATGATTATTTTGAGAATCATAAAAATTCTTCGTTTACGATATATCAGCTGGATGGCCCAAGCTTCGATTCTTTGTTTTTTTTTTTTTTTTTTTTTTTTACAATTTCCGGGCATCGCATATTTCGTTGAAGATATCTGCTGGGAAGACAGATATCCCACCGTGAACCAATTGAAACTCCTGTTCCGAGGTAGCGCGGACAACGCGTGGCTACAATTGTAGAAACTGTAAAATTATAGATATGTCACGTCGAGATTAGGGTCCAGAGTGGAGGACGAGGCCCGATCGAGGTTAAGGTACATATCTCGTGGGCCTCCTCACATGTCCATGTCCCCAACGCGATACCGAAACAAGAGACGAGACAAACGTGGAGAGAACCAAAGGTGCTTCCCAGAATCCGATCAAGTATGCAAGATAACATTTAGAAGATTCCAACAGCAGTTGAGATTATTAGAAACTTGAGGAGAGTAGGGCCGCTGACGGGCGATCGAATGATCTAGCTGAAACTGTTAGCGCTTTTTTTTACCATTTTATTTTATTTTCTTTTGACAAAGAGAACTTTTATTTACGAAGTTGAAAACTATACAAATAATGCAAGAAACTAAAGTTACGAAGACATCGACCTCCTCCAAAAAAATATATAGATATCGTCATACCCATCTGATCCTGCCAAGTTCAGCTTTGAATAGCGAGACGAATGAGCTTCTTGCAACTACAACTCACGCTATAGACGTACTCACATCTTGCAACTCGTAGCGAAGCGATGGGTCCACATGTATGAATCTAATGGGGGTGGTAAATGGGAAGAATCCTGCAATAGATCTAGTTAAGGCTATCAAAGAAAGCTTCAACTCAATGGACTCTCTTCAATGGAAGGAAGTTTGTTGGGGGTAAGGGGGGGGTGGCATGCTTAAGAGAGTGTCTGTGACCTTATTCAATCGCCGAGCACATGCTAGGTTAGGCTGAGGTTGATAACTGTTCCAACTTGATATTTATATAAATTAATGAATGATGTAATGTTTGCTTGTTAAGAAGGAATGGTAATACAACTAGTAATGTTTATAGTAACCATCAAGGGTGAGGTTGAGCCCCACCAACAAGATGTAAATTTTAACAAAGTAGGTCGAATCCACAACAACCAGTATTTGATTTTAAAATATGTCATATATGATAAATACTTATAAATAATAAATTGTAACTCAATTTATAAGCTCTAGCATATGGTAACAGCTAGATGCAAATTCGAGTGCTACTTATGGCATATATGTTATACATAGGTAGGCTTATATACAGGTTTGACAAGGACTCAAGTCCAATTGAATCATATCCAACCTCGTTGAATCCAATTGAGCTTGAATTGAGCTTAGTTCATTGGGTCAACGAGCAACAATAAGATGTTGACAAAATAGTTCATTTGTGTTTAACGAGAATTTGTCATGATATGTGTGCAAATTTCTTTTGGAAGCAATGGACCATTGATCTTTTGCAAAGAAAATATCACTCATCGGAGACTTAATACTACCAAATGTAAATGATGAAATTTATTGAGAATTAAAAGGAGGAGGTGAAAGGAAGGAAAAATGTCCATAAATCGCTGCAATGGTAAAATATGGTCTCGTGGGAGCTCCGAATCTTTAATCCATAGCTTCTCTCTTATTTTGCATCAATTTGGAAAATTCATTACTACTTTTTTAACTTAATCTCCTTATTTTGTTTTGATGTCCTCATATGCGGTTACACTTTCACATTGATCATGCCTTGTTAGATGTAAAACAATCTGTTAGATTTGATAGATGATATAGAATTATATATATATATATATATATATATGTTTTCTTATGCATAATATCAGTGTAAGTTTTAAATCTCAAACCGTGCATGATACATACATAGTTGATACTTTTATACAATTATTTGCTTCTGTTTTAACCTGTGACAAGTCCCAAAGGTCTCAAATTCAATGTAAAGCAAGTGGTAGTAAAACTTTTTTTTAGCTTCCCTCGTATGCTTGCATGCATCAAAACAATTGATGCTAGCCAAAGCCAATTTGATCAAGTTAATCCCAGTTTTTCTAACATATCAAAAGCAATGAATGCATTTCCTTATGATCCAATTTCAACACTTCTTACCAAACCAATAAAAAACTAATTAAATTATAGAAACAATCATGCCAAAACTCATAAAAGCAAATATGGTAACTCGAGACGAGCTCCATGAAACTAAAAATAGATTACATCAATTAAATAGGCCCCATCGATTTCTATCTTAAAAGCTTATAGTTGTTTTCCTTCCATGGGCCTGTAAATTTCAAAAGGACAAACTCCTGATGATATGAAACTTTTGTGGGCTTGTTCAAGCAGTTTCAGCACAATGAGGCACACTTCTTTATTTTTCCTTGTGAAATGAAAATTTGCCGTATCATAATTAATACTCCTATGTTATAATTACTTCAACGAGTGATGCTACCTGTAGGCTCTACCACCTATCCAAGATTTACTCCTTGAAAATTCTAGATCATCATATTGATTCTCCAAAGCTGTCTAGAGACTTTTTAGGATAATTTATGCAAGACATCGTTGCAGAATAAATTAATTTTCCTAACAGTCAATTATCCTTCTTACAATTGAAATTCAATGGAGGTAACCCTAACCCAATCTCCATTTTGATTTTTCATCTAAACTTCAAAATGATCCTCTTCATTTCGGTAACATTCTTTGATCGATCCATTGACTTAATTTTCCACACATTTATACATGTAACAATTTTCACATAAGGATGTTTTTAGCATTTGTTAATTTACTTGTTTCGATTGCCTTAATCTGTCCTCTCTTCCTCTTCTCCTGTACTCTCTATCATCCATCTTGACCAACTCCTGCAACCCTTACCCCCACCTCTCTTGAAGATATCTTACAGATATTGGCATACTCACTCCCTTTCCCCCAACCTCCCTTCCAAGAATGTCATACAAATATTTATACAAATTGGGACTTTACCACCCTCCATTACTACATTGGCTGCCAATACTTTAAGTAAAAAAATAAGCCCACATGTAATGAATAAGTAAATATTAAGTAATTATGATACTAGTTTATCTAACAAAAACTCTATAACTAGCTTGGCAATGTAAATGAAGATGAGTACATGTGAAAGGCCAGAGAGGAATTAACATGAGAATGAGGGGAAAACATCAACACCATTGAATTTAATGATACACTTAGCTTGCACATTACAGCATCTTATGTAGAACTTGGTAATGTATACTTCATAAATGGGCAGTGGTAAAAATTATTGAAGTGTCATCCTTGAAAAATAAGATTTTCGAGCAAGCGACGTACTTATTGATCTTAGTGAGCTTTCTCTTCGAAGAGGCTTCGAGCTAACACATGTTGTGAGAAGCGATTGGATGACTATAATCTATGAGACCAACTATATAGCCATACCTATGTTTGACCATCTCCTAATGCAAGGTTGTAGTAATGGTTGGTTTTGGCCTAAGTTGAGGACTACAGGATCTAGTTAATGGTGTAGTTGCACTGCAACATGTGAGATACAAGTGTGAACAAGATCCAAGAAAGCCCAATACTACTCTTCGTTAGTTGTTGACCATGAGATAGAAGGTCACCGTACTCGTACACTCATAGAATATAGGAACCAGAGATTGGCAGATGAAGCCTTTGTGTGTTAAGAACGACTAGGCTATAGTACCCAAAAATAATAGGTCAAAGAGATGACCATTGGCTAAGGGAAATATGTGAGGCCAGAGGTTGTGAAAGATAAACCAAATAGTAAATTGATTGATACTGAGGAACTACGGTAAGTCATGCAACATGCAAAATATTTTAAGGAGTGAAAATATTCAGTTAGTTACTGAGAATAAATAAATATGTGATATATACTTGTGGTTAGTCATGTTTTTTGTTGGCTCCTTAGTAATCGCTCATTCCTTACTTTTACCCTTACTCTACTTAGATATTAGTAGATCACCAGGAGCATGAATGTTACGATCCTCTTGATAATAATTATACTTTGCTGGTGAATTTTAGTCTTTATATTTTATTGCTTATACATTTATTTTATTCATTCTTGCTGATACAACTTGGATTGCAAAAAGAAAAATGATTGGCAATTAGAAGATAGTTAGTGTCCTTACGTACAAAGTCATGATAGTTAGAAACTTAAGAAGCTTAAGGTGCAATGTTAGGTAGTCAACAAAATCTAATGTAAGTCAACTAATTCACTATTAGAAAATTGAACTTTACCAAACGGCATAGGGTGGTGGTTCAAAAAACCCTTACTAAAGGAACTTAGATATATCAACTATCCTTCCTAAAATCATTGGCATGAGATTTCAGTAAGCAAGCCTCCTAGTGAACTTTGTGCCTTTGGTTTAAAATGGTGGGCAAACAAACCTTTGCCAATGGTTATAAATTATTGGTGTAAAGTGGAAAAGGTAAAATTTTACCTTTTGCCTACAATATAAATCAAGGGCATTGGTTTTTCAATGGCCACCAAACAAATTGAGGTGCAAGAGAAAAGGAACCTTTATTTTTCATAAACGAAACATTAAGTTGCACCCTCCCTACGTATCCATCGAGCTCTCCTCACATTGTCTCCTTAAAACTCCACCTTCTCCAACTTTTTCAACTGCTCCCTCCACTCCACCCTTTCCTTTTATTGCACCTTGACCAGGGTAATGTAGCCCCTACTCCATTTTCATTTTTTATCTTTTTGGTGACACACCTCCTCCTTAGATGTAAGCAACCTATCTATGGTGCATGCTTGGAGGTCCGCTTATCTCTACTTCCTTCATCAACCATAACAATAATGGTTTTCTTTGGTAGGTTCATCACTTAATTCAGTACACATCCTTCGTCTCCTCCTACACTTGATCAAGGTGACATTGCCCTACCATTTTTTCTAACTCTTTGGTCTCTCACCCAAGCTATCCTCCTCGTCTGGTGTAATAGCACTACTAGAAAAATAGATTTTTACAATACTTTTTTAACAACGATTTTTGTTAAAGCCGTCCTTAATATTAAATAGCACTCACCGTTCAAGTAGAATATATATACAACGATTTTAAAATTATCTTATGGTTGATTTGAATGATATACACGACAATTATATCTAAAATCGTTGTGTATACTAGCCCACACTACCCCCTCTTATGTGCGGAGGTTCCCGCTTTGACATACACGACGGTTTTCTAAAAAACTATTGTATATGTCATTCACAAAAATTTCTTTCGATGTGAAATTTCACACCCTAATGTGGCATTAAATGATGGTTTATGTAAAACTGTCGTTAAATGTTACATATGAGCCTGCTGCACCCTATCCCCACAACCTTCCCCTTCATTCCTTCGTCTACAATCGCCTTCCTCCTTCCACGGTGCCATCCGTCGGCCACTCCACCCCCTCGTCCTCGGTAAGCCCCAATCGTCCTCCTCCTCCCATCGTACTCCTCCTTCTCCCATGGTCGTCCCCCTCCTCCTCGTACTTCTCCTCCTTCCACACCGCCACCCACCTCCTCCACACAAAACCGCTGCCCCCTCCTCCTCATCAATCCCCATGGCGCCACCTACCTCCTCCTCCACACGCAGCTGCCACCCGCTCCTCCTCCTTGGCCACCATCCGCCAACCTCCTCCCCCATCCTTCCCTCCTCCTCCTACTGCCCCCTCCCCCATCCGCCCCTCCTCCTGCCTCCCCCCATCCGCTCACTATTAACTCGCTTTGATCGTTTTTCAAAAACATGCGTTGTTGTATAATTGATTAAAGCGAGATTAACATTTATAATTTATATAACTCAAAATTAAATAATTCTGAGGTTGTTCGCTTGGAACAAGCTAATGTACAAATACCAATATTTGATTAAGTGCAGATGACTTGCATGAACTTGTAATAGGGACTTAACCTTAAAAATAAAACAAGTTCACAGTCACATTATATTATGCAATTTAAATATATAAAAACAAATACGACAAATATTATGATCAATGCTCAATAAAAATTATTAGATAAATAATTGTCAAATATTTCTCTACTTAGGCATAAATGAGCATCAACAAAAATGTTTGGCAAAATATAGCATTAAAAATCACTTAGAAATAAGTTTTGAACCAAATCTAAGAAGATTCACAAAGCTGACCATGTATTATCGCAAAAAGGTCCCTGTTGCCTTACAAAATGGTCCCTATGAATTTTTTTCTTTCATTCAGGTCCCTACCAGTAGACCTCCTCTCTTCTTCTTCTTCTCCTCCAGCGAGGGTCGTCGAAGATGGAATCCGCACGGTGGATGGGGTCGATGAAGGGCTTGTTTAAGCATCCTATTACTCGCCGAGGTGATGACGAAGATTGATCGGTGATCCATGGTGACGATGGCGAACGAGGATGCCGGAGTTGGAAAAGACGGTGGACGCCAGCGTCCTCTCCGACGAGGGCCTACACACCGAATGCAAGGTCTTTTGACCTCCAATTAGTCTCAAAAGACTCGGGAGATCTTCCCAAGTCAAAGCCCTCTCGTTATTGTGAGAGAGCATGGGTGTGGTGGTGAGGCGGTGAGCTTTGAAGAAGCTCAGCGGCGGCGGCATGAATGGAGGTGGTGAGGTGTCAAATGAAGAAATCAAGGAGTGGGGAAGATTGAGAGGAAGGTGGAGAAGAAAAATCCTAAGGAAATTGGAGGAAGAGAGACGTGGAAATCGGCAGTGATGGTGGGTCGTCGGTGATGACTTTGGGAACGAAATCGGAGTGGAGGAGAGGACGTTGGAGGCTGAAGCTTCACGTGAAGCTTCATGGAGTGAAGGGAAAGCAAAGCCCTTATCAATTTCTACGATAAGGCAGCGAATGAGGATGGCGAAGAAGCTCTGAGGTGCTTCAACAATGGTGGTTCAGAAAGAGGAAGAAGAGGTGGGAACCACGCTAATTGAGCATGAAATGTATCCTTAAGAGATGAGGAACTTAAATAAAGGAAGGGTCACGCGAAGAAACGCGCGAAAGAGCATCAACGAACGCCACAAAACTTATGAAATCATGGGTCCTTTAACTGTGGATTGTGCGCTCCCCACGCAATCAATCGCGACGATCTCACCTTCTTTCAATGTGAAATTAACCAAGGACCAATTCTTTTTTAGAGGTCGTGGCCAACCGATGCCTGGATTGGCCAGAATTCGAGCTCGAACCTCGACGAGGAGGTCATTCATGCCTTGCTGCTGGCAGGGACGAAAATGTGAAGAAGATCATAAAGTTAGGGGGTCATTTGCAAGAAAACCTGAGAATAAGGGTCAAATTGCAAACTAAGGGAAGATGAAGTCCAAATGAATCCAAGTTTTTCTGGTAGCGTAATTTAGGTCTAGGGAATTCAATAGTGAGTTCAATTTTAGGTTTTGATCATGTTTGCATGACTAATTTACATTTTGATCCAAAAATGTACTACATACCCACCTACGTTTCTATTTTAGGTCAAAACGAGTTTCGATTGTCAAAGCAACTATATCAAACCTTACAAAATATTTTTAATTGATTTTTAAAAGGTTTATATTGCATTTAACTCCATCGAATTTATTTTAATTGAAGCGAGGTTGAAATTAGACAGTTTAATTAAGAATTAACACTCAATTTGAATGTAAATTATAAATTACTTAGTATCAACCCACTTTTACGACAACTAAGCTCAATTGACTTTTAATTAACTATAAGTTCACCCTCCAGCTATTTTGTATTTATAATTATTTGTGAAAATTGCATAATCAACCCCTTTTTCTATTAATTCCTCTCTCCTCAGCCTTGATTTAGTTGTACCTTTTTTATGTGTTAATTAAGTGAATTTAACCTTAGAACTTAGCTAAATTAAGTTAGTTATAGAGGATGACAACGATACCATCAGTCACCTCCCCCATCCACCCCTCCTGCCTCCCCACATCTGTTCACCTCCTCCCCCATCTACCCCTCCTGCCACAGCCCCCATCACTCACCTCCTCCCCCACCCGCCCCTCCTCCTCCCACCGCCCCCTTCCCTATCAACCCTTCCTCCTGCCTCCCACCATCCTCCCCTCCTCCCACTACCTCCTCCCCCTGCCTCCCCCCATTCGCCCCTCCTCCCCCCATTCGACCATCCTCCTCCCCCTACCTCCCTCCATCCATCCTCCTTCCTCCCACTCTCATCCCCATCATTTAATTTTTTTTAAATTAATTTTCATTACAAATTAAGAATTATCATATTTGATGTATGATATTTGATTTAGGTTACCGTCATCGTTGGACACGTGCACGTTGATTCAGGTGTTTCACAAGGTATGAATATGTATATTTTTGTATTAATTATATTGTTATATTTGTATACATGTATGTGGGGTGTATCCATTTTAATTTCAATGTTTAAAATATGGGGTGTGCGTACTTAAGTTTAGAATGTAAATTATTTTCATTATTGTAGGGTATACCCACTTTAATTTCAAAGTTTAGAATGTGGGGTATGACGACTTAGGTTTAGAAAGTAAATTATTTTTATGATTATGGGGTGTACCGACTTGATTTAGTAAATTAAATATTTGATTAATCGTAGGGTGTACCTACTTTCTTCTAAATATTTATTTGATTCTATTATATAGGTTTGATTGATTTAGCAAATTGATCCATTAAATCAACATTTTGATTGTCACAATCACTTTAAGAACAATATGAAACTCATTGAAAATCAAATCAGAGGTTGGCAAACCCTAAAATCCTAATTTGGTTCTCACATCATGCTCTAAGCAGCGTGAACATGAGAGTTCAAATCAGGCCTTGAATTCCATATAAAACCATCTCCAAATCTTCGTTTAAACCTTCCAAACATCAATCACCCTTCGGTCTTCAGATTAAACTCATCTTGGATTAAGACACAATATCGTCCAGGGTGGGCTTTTAATTTGAATCCACCCAAGTGATTTGATCACCTAGAGCTCCTAAACATGAACAATCAGTGTTCAGGAACTCAAGGAGATTCTAAGAAAACCAGATGGGTCAAGGCTAAGCCTCATCTCAGTGCATCTGAGATTCCTTGACCAAAGCTACCAAAATAAAGAACAAATTGGGCGTATGCTCATCTAAGACTAGAAATCCAATTAAAACCCCTCATATTCATTGTAATACATCCAATTAAGCGAATAAAAACTAAATTCACTCAACCAAATATGTTTCAAACCAAATTGAATCTCAAACTCTCGATTGGGCATAAACTCTCAATTCACTCTTGATTGTGGAGTGTACCCACTTTCTTCTAAATATTTATTTGATTCTATTATATATGTTTGATTGATTTAGCAAATTGAATTTGATTCTATTATATACCCACTTTATGTTTGTTTGTTGTTATTATTTTAATGAATTTATAGATACACATACTTGCACAAATCTAGATGCACTTGAGGCCAAACAATAGGTATTCTAACCCCTGGGTTACAAGTTTTGGAAAGTGATAATCGTGTCAAAATTCTTTCTCATCGACACTTATGATCATGTTATATGGACAATGTAGAGTGTTTGTATATCTCACTTGCATTTACGAAGCTTTATCTTTATAGCATGCCATAAGAGTCGTCGTCCTTTGTTCAAAGAAGTTCTGAACAAAGAGGGGTCCTTGAAGATTTGATCACAACTTAAGGTTACTTGTTACATGGAACCGATATCTGGAGGAATTTCAGTTGTATCTTTTCGCTTTTCTCCTGTATACCAATTGATCTTATTTACATTCCTAATACACTCTTAAATGGGAGTTATTAGGAATGTAGTTAAGGTTAGTCTTGAGGGGTATACTGGAGAAGTGCAAGGAGATGCTGCTAAAATTTCTCCAGATACCGATTACATGTAACAAGTAACATTGTGATCAAATCTTCAAGGATGGGCTATTAAGTAAAAACCCTAATCAAAATACAAATACTGTTATAAAATCAGATTATAATTATTGGGTGATTTTGTTTCATTTTTGTATATTATCATATATAAGCCTTGGATTAGTTTGGGGAACACGGATTACTCTCAATACAAGAGTGGAGTGAGAGGGTTCCTTGATTGGGCATTTCATGATGATAGAAAGTCATTCAAATGAAGAGACAAACTTGATAGGATTTTTTGTCCATGTAGGAGGTGCTTAAATGGATATTCACATGATAGGAACACTGTATATGAGTACACAATTTGCAACGGTTGATGGCACCATTATACTAAGTGGATTGCTCATGGAGAGAATCTTACAGATGAAGTCAGACAATCACCGATAGATTTCGATGAGACAACTGTTGATATTGAAGCAGATAACATCGATGAAATGCTTAATGAAATAAGAGCAGGAGTTAAAGATCCAGTTAGTGGGGAAACTTCTAATCAATTTTACAATGATATTAAGACAGCGGATGAACCTATTGCTCCCAATATCACGTCCATTTCTAAGTTGTTATTTCTTTTGAAGTTATTTCATATGAAGGTTGTGAATAGAGCGACCACTAAATTGATGTCCGAGGTACTTGAATTCATTAGAGAGCTTTAAAATGATCCAAAAGGTTATTCAAAGACATGGAATGAAGCAAAGAAACAGATTTGTGGACTTGGTTTAAATTGCGAAAAAATTGACGCTTGTCCAAATGATTGTGTGTTATACAAAAATGAATATGTAAAGTTAACAAGTTGTCTAGAGTGTGGTGTTGAGAGATTTAAAGTGGGAAATTCACTAAATACAACAGCAAACAAACAATCAGAGAAAGTTCTACGCTACTTTTCATTGATTCCTAGGCTTCAACACCTTTTTATTTCAAGTAGAACTGTAAATTTGATGACATGGCATGAGGATAACATGTCACGAGATGGTCGCATTCGTCATCCCGTAGATTCAGAAGAGTGGAAAATGTTTGACAATACTCATTTAGCATTTGCAAATGATGCAAGAAATGTCAGATTGGGTCTTGCAAATGATAGGTTTTATCCTTTCAAGAACATGTACCCATCATACTCAATTTGGCCAGTCGTGATGGTAACTTACAACTTACCTACTTAGCTTTGTATACAATCGTCGTTTATGATGTTAACCCTCCTTATCCCAGGTCCAAAGCAGCTGTTGAATGTGATTTCTATCCCCGACAATGGTGCCAAAATGTTGAACACGATTTCTATGCTAAGAATTTTGAGTTTGAAAACTAGATTTCTACGCTAAGAATTTTGAGTTTGAAAACTATGTCGTTGTAGTCGAGTAAAAATCCATCAAACAGATAATTTTACCGAAACTCAAGGTGAGTCCCAGGTCGAACACGAGGAAGCGAACGTTTGACTAAAATCCACGTTGGAATTATTGTCATGAAGTCAGATTAGCTAGTTGAAATTAATCTACCAGCATTCTATTTAAAGAATAATTAATAAAAGTGAGATAAAGAATAATGCAAATAAAGAGAAAATAGGGAGCGAATAAACAAGAATTTTATAACAATAGGTGCATGTCCATTACAACTACTTGCTACACTAGAAAGCAGAATATCTATACTAAAAAGTGATGAAAGCGAACAGGGTGAGAAATTATCCTCCTCAACAGCTGTTTGGAGGACGAGCCGCGTTGACCGAGTGCTCGGACGAGGGTGGTGAAATGCCAGATGAAAGAGGACAAAGACGGAGGATGGAACAAGGCAACATCGCAACGGGATCCGCTTCCCAAACAGTGATAAGAGGACAACCGCCAGATGCTCCACGAAGGAGGTAAGAAGATGAAAAATTGCTTTTATAACTCTAATGGAGTATCCCGAATTTGGGACGAGCTTATAGAGCTTTGGAGAATGTGAAAGAGGAAAAGAAGGGATGATAAAAAGGTGGAGGGCATAGGGGCTTTATATAGTTGAGGTACAAGGGCAAAAAGGGCATTCTACCTTTGAAAAATTAACTATGTTACCTTTAATGACACATGCGCACGTCGTTGTAGATAAGCGTTGATGAAGATGCGCGCTTCATCTCTATCGTAGACTGCTTATCAAAGCGCTCTCATTCGGCCACGTCGACACCACGCCTTCATCGCAATCAATCGCCCTGAGCTGTCCGATCACAGGATCGAACGATCAAGATCGCGTCGTGCTGCTTCACCGTCGATCGTTCAATGCGCCCCGCGTCAAATTGGGTGTGTAATGGCACGTCCTTGTCCGTGCCCGCCCTACGCTTCCATCCAGCACATGAGGATGCCCCATGTTACACCCGTTGTTGACGCTAACGCTGATCGCTGATCGGGCGGCGAAATTTTGCTGCACCTACTCACTACCTTAATTTGAGTTCAAGCGGGGCTTGAACCCACGCCTCCCTCTTTGCAAATGGAGGCACGAACGCTGCGCCAAGCTGTCGACTTCGTCGCGTTTACGTTCCACGACCACGACACTCTCAACCGTTGGATGTCAATCCAACCGCTGAGATCGAATCTCGATCGCACCTTCAAAGGTTGAGTGGAGGGTCTTGGCAAGTTTGAATGGTTAGGATGGTGCCATGTGGCATCATCCTAGCCGTCCATCTTCTTTTACTTGTAAGTGGTGCCACGGATATTAGATTGAACCGATTTTCGCATCGCTGGGTTGCGATCGTTGATCTGAACCCATCTGTGCGATTGGATTTGTCATCTGAGGTATGGATTTACACCACCTTAGCCCTTGAAATGACCCACTGCCATTTGAGTTGGATAAGACGTCTGGATTTTTCATCAGACGTCTGGATAGATGGTCGAAGGTATGAATGTAAGGAGAACCGTACCTTTTTCCCTACTTCCACGCGCGCACGACTTGCGTACCCCCCCTCCTTCCTCAACCAAACCCCAACCCATCTCTATTTAAACCCCTCCACCCCACTCCATCTCCACTACACCACCATTTCCACTACCTCCACCTTCTTCCCCGGTCTGCCAGCAAGCCGCCAACGGCCTCCTTTCCTCCACTTGCAGACGTGCGCAGAGGAGAGGCACTCGCATGAGGAGGAGAGGGAGAGAGGGATAGAGTGTGTGTACACGAGGGAGCGAGGGCGTGGGAGAGAGGAGGAAGCTCAGGGAGCTTGGGTGCGCTGTGGGAGAGCTCGCGTGAGGGGAGCTTGCGCGGCCGGAGGAGTCGTATGAGGAGCTTGAGAAGGTAAGCTTCGCGACCTCCTGAAGCCGCTGGCGTAGCAGTTGCGGGCGGCGCGGATGGATCCGCACAAAGAAGGCTCGTGAGAGTTCTGCATACTGGATATTTTCCAGTATCAGACGTCTGGATCACATCCCAGATGTCTGGGGTAATAGGGGGACGTCCGAAGCTGAAGTCGGATGTCTGAAAGCATGCTAATGCCAAGGTACGTATTTTCTCTGCACGGTTTCCGCCCATGCAGACCCTGCCGCAGAATAGTTAGCCGTTTTTGCTCTACGCATGCGTATGCAGGTTCAGAGCATTGGAAAGGCGCAGGGTGTGCCCTTCAAGGAGTTTTCGAATGTCTGGACACATCGACAGGCGTCTGACTGCACTCCCAGACGATCGGAAGTAGATTCCGACATCTGGAACCCTCCTCAAGCGATCGCAGAAGGATCCAGACGTCCGAGGAAGTCGCAGGAAAACCAAAGGTGAGTACTGACATCCTTTAAGACATCTGGGACTAGTCTCAGACGTCTGATTTTGGACAGTATGCCTGTTTTTGGCCCGTTTAGGGCCCAAACAGAATCGAATTTTCACAAACGAAGTACCATTGTTTATCGCTTGAGTTTATCTATGAGTTAGTGTCACTTGTATACGGTTTTGGACTCGTTTGATCTGGTTGGTCAACTGTATAGGTCTCCAGCCAGTTGAGTACGTGGGACCCGCGGAGGCGACGAGATTTACTATCCGAGCCCCCATTCCTCTCGTGTTTCCCAGTAGAGTGGTTTACATTAATATTATGATTTAAACGAATAAAATGCATGTTTAGAATAATTTGAATGAACCCTAGGATGAGAATGAACCCTAGGGCAAGAACAAATGAGTATGGTTTGAGCTACACCGTTTACTTGAGATGCATGTAAAACTCTAAATGCTAGCAAATGTATTGATTTTTTGATATGATGCTTTCTCAGTTAGTAAATCACGAGCTGCCTATTATAAGAATGAAACTTGTAATGTGAATAGAGAGATCGTGTTATGAACGCGTGCCCCAGACGTATTTTAAGACGTCTGGGAGGTGGGCCAGACGTCGGACCATATGTCTGGAATCACTTCCAGACATCGTACAAGATGTCTGGGATCGTTGCCAGACGTCTGGAAATCTGTTATCTTTGACACGCGAGGGTCGTCTGCGCGCCTGAGCGCGCAGATCTGCATATTCGCTTATTCCTTCTGCGGCTGCAGATTCCCCTACCGCGCTCCTCTCTCCTCCTCGCGCGGCCTAAAAAGGCCACGCGCTCTTCCGTCACCACCGCCTCCTTCCTCTTCTCCTTCAGCCAGTGAGTGCAAGAGCGAGCGCGAGGTTGCAGCGGCAGCGGCGACCGCAGTGAGCGCGGAGGAGATGCTGCGTGCGAGAGCGACGCTCAGCCGTGAGGGCGAGCTCGCCGGGGCTGCCAGGGCCGGCTGGCGGGGAGCGCAGCGGGCGCGGGGCGACGCGGGGGGGACTGCTGCAGTCCGAGCAGCAGGCACACGAGGTGCGACGAGGCGCGACGTCGCGAGCGGAGGGCGAGTCGCGGCCTGATTTTGGAAACATTTCTAGAATCAGACGTCTGGGCTGATATCCAGACGGCGTGGGAGACGTCTGGAAGACCATCCAGACGTCTGAAAAGTGAGTTCTTCCGTCTTCTTCCTTCCTGTCGACTGACCGTACTGAGAGAGAGAGTTGGGTGTGCGCAGGCTCGGTGATTCGCCATCCAACGCGAATCAAACGTCTAGCTGTAGTACCAAACGGCGGGAGCGACATCCAGACGTCTGGGAACTAGGCCAGACGTCCCCGCAGGCTTCTGGACGTCTGAGAAACCACGCAGAACAAGGTAATTCTCTGATCCACTTTTTAAGATGTCTGGAAGAAGTTCCAGACGTCTGATTTTGCACAGTGTCGTCGTTTTCGACCCGTTGAGGGCCCGTTCGGGTTCCGTTTTCCGCGTTTCGAGTTACGTTCTTTCCGGAATTAAATCCTCTACCCGTCTACAGTAGCTATACACTGTTTTGAGACACTCCTTGTGTTTGATCCTTGTGATAGGACCTCGTTCTGTTGCAGTCTTGGGGGTCGCGGAGGCACGCGGGATTCCCGATCACGCCCCCATTACTCCCGTCGTACCTGGTAGAGTGGCTTTAAGTATAATCTGTTAAATTATGAAACCATAAATAGAACCTAGGACATTGCATGAATCCTAGGAATGAGAAATAGATTGAATGGTAGATCCTAGGGTGTTGCATGAATCCTAAGGCTGGAAAACTAGATTGTATGATAGATCCTAGGATATGGCATGAATCCTAGGACGGGAAAACTAGTGGAATGTATGAATACTACAGTCTTGGAAAATGTGGAAAGGAAATAATAGCTGCCTGTAAATTCGTTTAAACAGCTGCCTGTTATGAATAAATGAACATGATTAAGAATATGGGTTGTATGAACGTGAAACTGAAATGGTGAAACTGGAATGTTCTGAGTTAAAGAGCTGGAACCCTACAGGGAATTAGGAGTAGAACTCCTGGAAAGGGAATGGAAAAGAATTGGGGAAGTGAGCTGACCCTTGAGTACGGAGTACCAAGGAGAGCGATTGTCCCCCTGTTTAGTGCAGAGCGGAGCCAGCCGCCCCAGGGACCCAGGGTTAGGACTGGCCACTCTGTACCGACTTGCTGGCCCTCGCGTACGTAGTACCGAGGAGAGCTACTAGTGTAGGGAGGTACTAGCTACCCCACGGGCCCTGGGGTTCTGCTAGCCTCCCACGCCAACTTGTTAGGCCCACTAGGGCAAACCAGGGTAGTCAGGCGAGGGTGCGTGGACTGTGGAGGGGCAAGGCCCCGGTTTGGTTACTGTGGAGGGGTTGGACCCCTGTTGCTGAGAGGGCTCTGCCCTGGACTGGTTCCGTGCTGTGCTTTGGGCGCACCCGTTAACGGAAACGACTGACCGCGTGCCAGTACGGGTTAGCTACCTATGCGTTTATCGCGCGTGCCGTAGTCACCGTTACGTCTGTTCAGTGACCTTGGGGTGGTTGACTGAGGGTAGATCACCACAGGGGACTCTCCCGGCCAAGAGAGCACCACGTGCTACTTCTACCTTTTGGAAAAGACTGCAATCAAGTGTAGGTTCTCCCTTCGAAGAGGGGTGACGTAATAATTGCGGAAATAAAATATAAAGCAATCTCACAAAAAAATCAATCGCACAAGTACACAAAGATTTTTTAGGTGGAAACCCAAACCGGGTGAAAACCACCACCTAACCCTCTCGAGTTAGGATTTTCCGATCAACCTAGTTGATCAAATCCACTAACCGAATCACTTTAAAACGAGGGTGATTCAACCTCAGTACAACCACGCTACAAGTACGAGGGTAGCGTTCCTCAACCCCTTCTCTCCACGAGAAGGATTTTGTCCCACGAAGGAGACGGGAATTCGCAAAGCGAATACCCAACCAAAAGACAAAGATAAAATAAAACAACAGGTCCTATAGAGCCAACAAAGAAATTAAGAACCTAGCTTCTATAGGAATAAGGAAACTCCCCTTTGCAAGGAGTGCGTCGACGATGACGCGGGTGCGTGAGCCACGCAACGGCGCAATGTCGCTCTTGTGAACAACGGCGGGAGAGTGGGTGCGCGAAGACTTGATGCTCTCAAGGGAATGGAGCTTAAGCTAGGAGAGCAAGATCTTTTCTGGACACAAAAGAGTGTGAAAGTGTGTAGCTAAGTGTATCCAAGTGTATCTTATGTTTCTTTTTGTATGTATCTTGTGTCTCTAGGTGTGTATTTGTGTTGCAAAGGTTTCCCTCTATTTATAGAGGCCTTAGGAAGGCTTTGGAAGGCTTAGGAAAGGTTCTATAGCCGTTGGGAACAAAGCCCAAGAGAATCAGGCCAAAATTAGGACAATGATTACATTTGACAGGGTGATCAGACGTCTAATTCTGGCATCAAACGTCTGGAAGGCCACTTTAAGACGTCTGATTTAAAGGTCAGACGTCTGATTCTATGCGGGTTTCCTCCTGACTTGAATCAAATCTAAACAGGGTTTTTGCGCAAGTCCATCAGACGACATACAGGACGTCTGACACTATGTCTGGACGTCTGGAAACCTACTTTTACTGTGGGAATTGATTTCCAAACGTTGCAACAGCTAGAAAATCTCTGAGAAGAGATTTTGGGACAGCCGAGGCAAAACTGTCAATTATCAGACGTCTAGAAAGGCCTAAGGAAGTCTGATAAGGCTCTAACGGTCATATTCTTGAGTGTATGCTAAGCCAGCCAACGGTCCACTAATTGGACGTCTGGCAAAGTCATCAGACGTCTCCTAAGACGTCTGGTCTAAGGTCTGGACGTCTGATTTCATCAGACAGAACTAACTATGTCCAGCCTAACAGTTATCAGACGTCTGAAACAACAGTCAGACGTCTTAAAATACTTTATCAGACGTCTGATTTGGGAATTAGACGTCTGGAAGTGCTGTTTGAACCCTATATTGGTTTTCTAAGTGTTCTATAGAAAACCTAAGTATCCTAGGGTTGTGCCGGTGTTCCTAGGACTACTGTTAGGATTCTTTGAGGCTCTTTAACATAATTTTCTAAGGAAAATAAAGAGCAAGAAAGATAAAGATAAAAGTACATGAAAGGATTAAAAAGAATCTATCCTATTCTTCTTGTCTTCTATCTTCAATCTGTCGCTCCACGCGAACCTCCTCTATTTTCCGTCAAGCTCCTCCAATCCGTCCTGGATGCGAGCTCGAGTTCCATCTAAACACGTCCACATTTGCAATTGACCTGAAATCTAGGACTCAAATTGCAAATGTTAAATAACACGTGTTTTGTTATCATCAAAACAAATGATCATGGTGCTCTGGCACCAACATCAAGATCGTTCCCACGAGGAACATTCGAGATCAAGTGAAGGATCTGAGAAATAAATGAAATCGTGAGATAATTGAAAGACTTAAATAAAGAAAGTAACAGAACTTAATAGCTACTGTACACACTACTATTTCTTTAGTTTAGTTGCCACTCTACTCAGCGTTTTGCTGACGTGTTACACTCGTTACCTTTCAGGACCAGGTGTTGAGCAGCCAGGGTCAGCGGCTGCAGAGGACGCTGGGCCGAGTAGGGTCCAGTAGAGTTACCACTGTTTCTTGTACCTCTTTTTGTTCCGTTATAGTGAGTAGTTCTCGTTTCCGCTGTACTTTTCTTTACCTGCAGTTCATATTTAGTTGTGAATGTTGTTCTACTATTGTGGTGGTATATACAGTAATAGTTTCTTTCCTTACTACTGTATTTTCTTACTGTTAGTTATATTCATGTTGAATGTGGTTTATTTTACTGCTATTTTGGTTACTTCCTCGTTGGACGACTAGGTCTTGGGATTAGTTGAGTCGGTCCGGTTCTCGTGTCTCGTAGGGGCTCGGGAACCGGGTCGTTACAGATCGGAATGTTGGAAAATATAACAAAAGGAATACTAGCATGAAACCTACGGGTAATTAGGAGAAGAACTCCTGTACATGGGAAGTGAGCTGGCCCTTGAGTACGTGGTACCAAGGAGAGCAACTGTCCCTTTATTGTAGAGAGGAACTAGCCACCCCTCTGGGTTGAGACCCAGGGATAGGTCTAGTCACTCTACACTGAGTTCTATCTTGGCCCTCGTGTACGTGGTACTGAGATGAGCTACTTAGTGCAGGGAGGGAGCTAGCTGCCCCACAGGACCCCGGGTTTGGACTAGGCACCCTATACTGAGTCTTTTTATGCCCATTGGGCAAATCGGGATAGTCGGATGAGGGTACGCAAACTGTGGAGGGGTGAGACCCCTATTCTGTTCTGAGGGGCGAGACCCCTGTTCTGAGAGGGCAAGGCCCGGTACTATTCCATATTACATTTTTAGGCGTAGCCACTAACAGAAATGACTAACCGCGTGAAAGTGAGAGAAGGCTACCCGTGCACTTATCACGCGTGCCGTAGTCACCGCTACGCTGCAACCGTGTCCTTGGGGTGGTTGACGGGGTGTAAGACTACCACGAGGGACTCTGTCGACTAGGAGAATACCACGTGTACATCCTACATCGTAGGAAAGACTCCAATCAAGATCATCCCCATGAGGGACAGTCAAGATCCAGAAATAACCAGTTACTAAGAGAATGAACGAATTAGAACCACTTGGTTGAGTTAAATAGAATTGAAAAATAATTACTTGCCTATCTTAACTTAAATTTCATGTAAATGGTTTAGTTTCCACTCTACTCAGCGTTAGCTGACTACGAAATTTTATAACCTTGTCCAGGTCAGGGAGTTGGGAGTTGGGCCCAGTTGAGCCCAGCCTTAGCTGCGTTTCCTTACTGTTTCCTAGCCTCTGTTGTAATAGTGAGTATTTTTGTTCTATGCAATACTGTTTCAGTTACTTTTTCGCTGTACTTTCCACTGTCGTAGTTGTGATGGCCTGTAATATTGTGAGATTATTCGCTCTATTTCCTTTACTGTCTCTTAATTATTTTTCTGCTTAGTTACATTGCATGTGTGGTTGTGAAATATTTCCTGCTTTTGGTTATTTCTCATTGGACGACTATGTCTTGAGATTAGTTTAGGCAGGTCGGTTTCGGGTCCTATAGGGATCTGGGATTGGGTCGTAACAGCCCTTGACCTCTGATTTTTCTCGGACTGTATCTGATGCTACGGAGGTTCGATCTAGGTGATCTCGAAGGCGTTGGACTCTGGTCGTTACTCTGATCATATCCGTATGATTGGATCTCAAATCCAAAGCCCTAAAATGATCTCTCCATGTCCCCTAACCACAAAAAGAAGCGAATTACTATACAAGTTATACAAATTAACTTAAATGCATGATGATGCATGTTATGCTATATTTATAACGCATGATACTTATATAACACTAGGAACATGCATAAACAGACATTTTAGGTTAATTAGATGTACGCACATCAGCAACCAGGAAATGCAATTGACGTTTATCTTCAACCATTGATAGATGAACTGAAATTGTTGTGGTGTAACGACATTTATACATATGATGCACACAGAAAAGAATTTTTTAATATGCATGTTGCATTATTACGGACCATTAATGACATCCCCACATATGCAAATTTGTTAGGATGGAGTACAAAGGAAAAGTATAATGACTCGTTACATTTTTAGCCGAATAAGAGTCTGGAGTTTCAGTCAGACATCTGGACACGTGCCCGAACGTCTGAAAGTGGGATTTTCGTGCTGCACTTTACGCTCTACGTGCGGGTGGCACGCAGAGATCTCTCTCTCTCCGCACCCTCACCCCCCCTTAAACCTTAACTCCCCTCCTATATAAACCCCTCCTCTCCTTCTCATCCCCTCACCACCAGTCACCACCACCTCCAGCATCTCCTGTGCAACTGTGACGAGGCCAGACGAGAGGGGGCGAGCGAGGAAGAACGAGAGAGAGAGGAAGGAAGAGAGCGTGGAAGGTCGGAGGACCTTCGGGTGCTCGGCGGAGCTCGCACGGCCGGCCGCGGGCGCGTGCACGAGGACGCTGGTGAGGAGCTGCTCAAGATCCTGCAGCTGCTGGAGTTGCCGCTGCGGGTGGAGATGCGAGCGGAACGAGCTGCGAAGAGGTTATGGTTCTGGAAGTTTTCCAGTATCAGACGTCTGGAGTAAAGTCCAAACGATTGGCGAGTCACCAGGACGTCCGAAGCTGAGGTCGGACGTCTGAAAGCACGTATCGTGAGAGGTACGTACCTTCCTACGCTGATTTCCGCCATGCAGAAGATCTCAGCACAGAAGTTGTTGGGCTAAAATTGTGCCTACGTTTTCATACTCATGGTAGGCTTTGGGAAGGCGTGTGGTGCGCTTTCCCAAGTACTTTTGGACGTCTGATCATGTCGCCAGATGTCCAGAGATGCTTCCAGATGATCAGAGACCTTGTCCAACATTTAGAGTTGCCCCCAGACGGTCACAGGGGGAGTCTGGACGTCTGATCATTCGCAGGAAACACAAGGTGAGTTTTGACGTCTTTTAAGACGTCTGCAATTTGTCCCAAACGTCTGATTTTGAATAGTAACCGCGTTTTTTGCTTGTTTAAAGCCCAAATGAAATCGAATTTCCACAAACAAAGTACCGTTGTTTTCCACTCGAGTTCCTCTACGCATTTGTGTTGAATATTTACTGTTTTGAGCTCGTCTAATGTACATTGGTCACTAATACAGGTTACCAGCCAATGACATGTTCAGGGCTCGCGGAGACGACGAGATCTGCGGCACAGGCCCTCATTCCTCCCGTGATACTCGATAGAGTGGTTTAATTCAATTGTTAATATTTAAATAAGAATGTGCTTGGTTGGAATAATCGAATTGAACCCTAGGATGTGGAATGAACCCTAGGGTAGAAATGAATGAGCCTGCTTGAGCTGTACCGTTTACTTGAATGCATGGTTAAGATAAATTCCTAGCAAATGCCTTTAATATAATTACGAGATGCATGTTAGGAAATGAGCTGCCTGTACTGTGCAAGGCTCTATACTATTCCGTAATGTGCTTTGAGCATACCCGCTAGCGGAAAGGACTAATAGCGTGCTAGTGCGGGGTAGCTACCCGTACGCTTTTCACGCATGCCGTAGTCACCGTTACGTCTCGACAGTGACCTCGGGGTGGTTGACTGGGTGTAGGTCTACCGTGGGGGACTCTCCCGGCCAGGAGAACACAACATGTACCTTCTACTCCACGGAAATGACTGCAATCAAGATCGTTCCCGCGAGGAACATGTAAGATCAAGAAATACTTGGATACTTTGAGAAATAGATGAACCAGAAATACATAATTGAGATAAATAGAAATGAGAATAAAACCTGCTTGTTGCTTTTACTTTACTTGCACATACATAATGTAAACACCACTCTACTTAGGGTTCGTTGACTCTATCTTTTCGTAACCCTGTTCAGGACCAGGTGTTGAGCAGCTTGAGTTTCCCGTTGCAGAGGGTGCTGGGCCCAGCCGAGCTCAGCCGTAGTCGTTTTTCAGCTCTTTCATTTTCTACTGTTGTAGTGAGTAATGGACACATGCTTTACTGTTCTTGTTACTTCCTGTTCCTTTACACTTTCTGTTGTTGTTGTGGTGGCATGTGCTATGTTTTGAAACAGTTGTTCTACTTTCTTTACTGGTTCGTACTTTTCTTCTGCTTAGTTATATTGCATGTGTGAATGTGGTTTACTTTCCTGCTTTTTGTTATTTCTTATTGGACAACTCGGTCTTGGGATTAGTCGAGGCGAGCTGATCTCGGGTCCTGTAAGGATCCGGGAACCGGGTCATGATAGAAAGTCTGCTTGTCTAGTATGTATGGATGACACTCATCATCTCGACTAACTAAAAGCAACAAGTTTTGTTATTTGGAACACTGTAGATTCCTACCTGTTGAGCATAGATGGCCAACATCAGTGTTTAAGGATAAGTTTGATGGTAAAACTTGTTGGTATTCTTCCAAGAATCTAAGGAATAAACTAAGTACAAATTCAATAAGGTTGTCAGGTTTTCAAATAACGGAGAAATTACAACTTGGCAATATACGATTAGGTCGTCTGTTCAAGAAAGATCAAATAGTTTTGAAACATATAGGTTTTAAAAAGAAGAGCATTTTCTTCATGGAACTCCCGTATTGGAAAAATCTAACTATCTGATATAATTTTGATACGATGCATATTGAAAAAAATGTTATGAACAACATTTTGGATGTGTTCCAAATTACTGATAGTCCAAAGAATATGGTGAAAACGAGAAAAGATGTGATAACTTTAGACATTCATACAGAGTTACATGTTCTTGAAAAAAAAAGATGGCAATTATGACTTTCCGGAAGTCATTTACGGCCTAAATAATGATCAACGAGAGAAAATCTTCACCTTCTTAAAAGAAGTATGTGTGCCTGATGACTGTTCTTCATAACTTTCTGGATGTGTAAACGAGGTTTAAAAGAAAATTACTGGGTTAAATAATCACGACAGTCATGTTTACATGCAAGTCTTGTTCCCACTAGCTATTCGTGGAGTGCTACTTGATCCAATTATGGATTCCTTTACAGAGATGAGCCGATATTTCAAGCTATTTGTTTCAAAATTGTAAATTCTGATTTATTAGAATATTGAGATAAACAAATAGTCATCACATTATATAAAATGGAGCAAATATTTTCTTCGGCCTTCTTTGATGTCATGGTTCATTTAATTTTGCATCTTACAGATAAAGCAAAAGTTATTGGACATGTGCAATACAAATTGATCTATCCAGTTGAACAGTTTCTAAAGAAACTAAAAGATTATGTGTTAAATAAGGCTAAGCTTAAAGGATCTATTGTTGAAGGATATCTTGTAAAAAAGTCCATTAACTTCTATGCTATGTATATGGATGAGACAGAGAAATTGTTTAATCAATTACAGAGAAATTATGATGAGGGTACAATGAGGACGATGAAGATTGTATTTCCATATTTGATATTCCAGGAAGGACTATCCTCCACACAGAATACAAATCAATTTCTGAAATCGATCGACGTCTATCTCACTTGTACATTCTTAAGCAAATTCTAGAAGTTGATGCACTTTATAATGAATTTAAGGAGGTTCACATCCATAAACACATGAGGTTGACTTTGTCAAGTGGTCTAAACAACATGTTACTCAAATGAAAGAAGAAAATGACCCACATTGGGTGGAAGACTTTGACATAATATCCGATCAACCGTTGAGTTATGAACATTACCATTTAGGTTACATTATAAACGAATTTAGATTCAGGACAAAATCCATAGATGATACGAAGGTCACGTAGCATGCTAATGTTGTCAGTTGTGATTTGAACACTAGTTGTGATGGCTACTATGGACATGTCGAAGAAATCATTAAGATGACCTTTAGATACGATCGTAGAGTTGTCCTTTTCAAGTGCAATTGGTTCGACATGTTTAAAGAAGGCATTGGCTTCAAACTTGACAAGAAGAACGATTTTTTAAGTTTGAATAAGAATCGTCGAATTTTTCCTTTTCTAGAACCATTTACATTAGCATGTCAAGTATCTCAAGTCTTCTACGTCCCTGACAACAGTAGAAATAGATGAATTATACCCATACAGACAATTCCACGTGAATATTTTGATGCAAAAAGAGATGTCGAACATGAAGTAGAAGCAAATGCTTATCAAGAACACTTATAAGAAGTTGGTGCGAATGCAATAGATATTGATATGTAAGGTATAATTATCTTCTATAACATTTCTCTTGTCTACCTTCCTTTATTACTTCAGCTTGCAACGGATTGTCTCAAATGGAGAAAATAGAAGTAGATTATTGAAATGGAAATAAAGTATGCATTTCTTAAAATGTTAGATTAAAGGATTTCTCATTAGTAAATATGATATGAAGTACGATTTTTGAGTTGGTAGCTATCCACATCTCTTATGTTTAGGGATGTGATGCTTTAATTATTTAGGCATGTGAAGCTTTAATAAATTCATGTGGTTTCCTCTAATGTCTTGTGTGCATTTTTGAATGGCATATGTGGTTGTTGCACTGGCATATATAATGGTAACCTAGCTATATGCAAGGAGGATCATATCACCCCCTCCCCATGGCTAATGCTACATGACTGCTATCACTTATGAGTCGAGAGGAGAGGTAGATTGTGTTTCCAACTAAATTGATAAGAGATGATCATTCTTATCAAAAAATCTATTGGAAGTGACATTTGCTATTTCGATACTTATAGTATTTTGATAGTCCTGGTATTTCGACTAGCAACCCCTAATTGCATCAGTAAACAACCAACAATTATATCAAGTACAAGACATTGAACCCAAACATGCCACCATGACAAAATGCAAATGCCGAGTTGAGTTTTTTTGCCATACCATCCACCAAGCGACTTGTTTCCTACATGGTTGAGTATTCCAAGATTCATACCATCCACCATGTTTTCACTTCCATTAATTAAAATTCTCAATTGTATCCAAGTGTTCTATAAAAAAAGTAAGATGAAAAAGACTCCTTAACGGCATTCTTTCGAAAAAAGGATTGGTTAACAAAAGGTAGGAGGATAAGGCCAAAACTAATCAACTACAAGAAAAGTTAAAAGTGACCACAACTCAGTGCCTAATAGAAAAAGAACAAAGTAACAAGTATATGTGTAATTTGTGCATATGATTACTATTTATGTTTTACTGTAAAATGTATGGTAACTGTTTATGTTTTACTGTAGAATATGCGATTTTCTTTATATAAGATTTTGGGAAATATCTGTAATATAGGGGAAATTCTATCGAATTTTTTTCAGATGTTTTTATTTTGATTGATTTATTTCTTAATATTTATACAAATACTAATTTTTTTAATGCATATGAAAATGAAATTCAAGAAATTTGCTAATAGGGGTAAGGATGACCAGGGAACCTTAGCAGGTAAGGATGAGACACAACATCCTTTCACCCAACCACCCTGCACCTAGCCCACCCAGGCCCCTCGCACCCAACCACCCTGCACCCAGACTCCCCTATTTGTCCCTAAGTACATCCCTCTACATATTCCCCACGCACACCTAGTTGTCATAGTACTTAATCCCGCATTTACAAGGCATCGTGAATATGTCTGCCCTGGTGATCTTGGCCAACAGTACCAGAACATAGGCAAGAGGGTGGTTACCAATGTAGTGCGAGAGCCAAAGCCAGAGGTTGTCACCCACTACCCTGACGATAAGGATGAGAATGAGGGCGACAGCGGCAGTGAGGATGAGGATGTGGAAGAGGGTGACGACAATGCTAAGGTACAGAGGCCACCTCAGTAGGACCCTCAGGCTGAAGCACGGACTAATTCTGCTGGTAAGAATTGTCAATAATAAAAAAAAAGGAAGGAGTCCGACAAGAAATGCATATCTAGATGCACTTCCAGAGGGGATGAGAATCAAAGTGCATATCAATGTAGTTAGAGAAGATCCAGACTATTCTCCTTTCCCCAGCAAACTATTTAGGATGGTAAAGGAGCTCGTCCCCCTTTGTTGTTTTAACTAGAGCAGGGTCTCCAAGGAGATCAAGAGGCAACTTATTCATAATATGAAGGTAAATAATTATATATTAATGTGTATATATATAAGTTTACTTTAATAATATTTAATTTGTTTATACGATTTTTTAATATAACAGGCGAGTTTTTATTGGGGTGACAATCCAAATGTCACAAAGTACATCCCTAATCATGTTGCGAGACGACATCCTGATTGGAGTATGACAACGAAGAGAAATGTGAAATTTGTAATATTTTTCATTTTTTATTATTTACTTAATTAATTCCTTTTGACAATTTATTTGTATAATTTAGTTTTATAATACAAGGCAAAAGAAATTATACAAGATCACCTTGGAGCAGCAAATGTGTGGAAAGAATGTTGTGAGTATTGGAATAAGCCTGAGATGAAGGTAAATATAAATACTTTTAAAGGCATGCAGAGATAAATGATTTAGTTATTTCTCATTATAATATGTTATACGTACAGGATCAGGAAAAGAAGAACAAGGCCAATAGGGCCAAAGCTCCACCACAGACCCATTGTTTGGGTCAAACTAGTATAGATAGAGTTAAGGCAAAATATGTAAGTAATTCCTTATAATTATGCCACTTCTATGTTTTTAGTTAAAGTTTTAATTATAACTATTACCTGCAATTTGAAATATATTTACAACCACATCCACATGATGGTGCCACACTCGATCAGGTTGGTGTTATGAGGTTACTCATAGCAAGGACACCACTGACGGCTGGCGAACATAGATACATGATACATACCAGACAAAGCATGTAAGTAACATTTATTTATCAACTACTTTAAATTTTATACTTACTTTAATATGACATTAAATTATTGTAATTTGTAGGGAGAAATGATGAACTTAATCAATCCCCCTCCAGATGCCACTTTCGGCACTTAGCAACACCCTCTTATGACACCTGAGGAGGCTTTTAGGAGCATCATCCCTCTGAAGCACGAAGGCTTCATTCATAGTGAGGGGAGGAGTCAGATGATCTCCAACTGGTATAAGCGGAAGGGGTCAACGTCAGCAGCCGTTGTCTAGCAGATGCAAACACAGCTTCATGATATCACCACACAGCTCCATGATATCACGTCACAATTCCAGCAACAAACTCAAGCTTGGCAAGATGCCAAGAAATTCATGGAGGAGCAGAGGAAGGAGGTGGAGTAGCAGAGAGCGGAAATGAGAGAGATGATGGCATTATTGCAGGGAAGCAGTCGGGATGACACTTCCTATCACTACCTACCTTACAGAGACCTTGATGGTGGTGGAGTAAGCCAGGGGGTAGAAGCTAAGGCAAAGGTTTATATTATTTATCTTTTCGTTAGTTAGGTTTTGGATTTTGCATAGTTATATGTATATTTTGACGTTATGACATACTCTTTTCATTAGGTTTATATATATATTTGTTGTATGTTGAATGTTTTATTTTGTATATTATATGTTGTGTATGTTAAATGTTGTGTATGTTGTATGTTTTGTATGTTGTATATATATGTTTAAAGTGTTATAAGATTCTATAATACCAACATTCTATACATTGAAAAAAAAAATACACATATATACATGACGGTTATAGGAAACCGTTGCGTACCAATATACATGACGATTTAAAAACCGTCATTTGTGGTTTGCATGTACATCTCACATCCAAAATAACGTCATACACAATGGCTTTCGAAACTGTCGTGTATTAGTACTAAATGACAGTTTACAAAATAACTGTCGTTTATAACGATACAAACGATTAGAGAAGCTGTCGTGTATTTTGTGCGCACAATACAAACCAAAGAATGAAGACCCGTCGTTAATTATTAAAAAATGACGGTTGAAATCAAAACCTTCGTATATACACTGACGTAACACACACTTTTGTGACGACATAATACAACAATTTTACCTTATTAGACGACAATTTTGAACCGTTGCAAAAAGCATGCATTCCTGTAGTGTAGTCCCTCTAGTCTACACTTGGTCTTCTCCCCCCACTTCCTCCAATGGTCATGGTGGTATTCTCTACCCTTTGCTTCCTCGTCTACTTCTGCCTCTCCAATTGAGAGAATGTTATCTCTTTCTATTTATTCTTTTCCCTTTGTGTAACACTTTAAAAAATAGTCCTATGGGAAACTCATGAAAATAAGTAGTTAGATATGAAAGATTAAAAATTACTACTCGACAACTTGGCTTAAGCATTTTAAGTGATTGACTTGAGTCCATTGGGCTCATACCCAACAAGTTGTCAAAGTTTGTTATCGTCAACTATACTCAAGTCTAAGCTATAGGTCATTAGAAATGATGTCAAACCCAAGTTACAATTGGAAATGTTGGAACTAAGTGTTATACAAGAGTAAGTAGTAAATACTACACCATAAATGTGATCGTTGATGGTAACATCATCATTAGCTATAACTAACTTGAATTAGTTGAAATCAAGTGACAAATGCTCCTTAATGATCGCTGGAGAGCTGTAATTCCACTCAAATCTGTTTTAAGGAGAGAACATTAAAACAGCTTTAATTCTTCAGTTTTAACATTACATCATAAATGCAGAGTAACCAAGGGGTCATCTAGGAGTTAATTAAAAGTCAAATAAGCATTAAAGTCCAAAGAGCGGGTCCACACAGATAGAAACGAGGTTTAACTCGTTTCGATAACAACAGAACACAAAATCCTAATTTTAGACTCACTTAAATTGAAAAGGCTCCAATTAGGATAAAATTCATATAAAGCTCCTAAAATTCATAGAAAAATATTCTAAGAGGTTTTGTATCCTTGATTTGACCATCTGAACCCATTTTAACCTTGAACAGAGTTTTAGATAAGATTTTACCTTGATTTAGGCTTCTATGAAAATTGCCCAGTCAAACATGGTCAAAACTGAAATCCAAGTTCACCATCAGATTCCTTGGATCCAAATTAGGTTACTATCAAAATTTGGGCCCAATCAGAATCTATCTTGACTAAGTTTGAAATTCAGTCCTTAAAAGTTTTGTTCTTCACATCCAAGCCCCCTACTTTCAGATTTATTGCGTTCAGGACCCTAGGTTTCTCATATTTTTCTCATAAAATCCCTTTTTGCCATTGTCCTCCTTGCATGCAGAGAAGGAACCTGCAAAGTTCCTAAAACCCAACTCGCATCATTTAATTGGGCAGTTTGACTCAAGATTCTTCGATAAAAAATCACCAAATTTGGTAGACTCATTCCCAAGATCTTGGTCAATCGGCCAGACCCTATTTTGAGATCAATCACAATTCTATTGTTCATCGGCAAGCCCAAGTTTCCAAACCCATGAAACAGCTTCGCAGCAAGGCAGAAACTGCCTTGTTTGCTTGCAAATTGAGAGAAGCTCTCTATAAGTAGAGACCCACCTACTCATGCTAAGGTTGTCTCATATCCGCCCCTACTCCTTCCTCCGCCACCATTGACGACAACCTAGAGCTTCTTCAAACCCCTTCTTTAGTCTCTCTCGCATACGATAGGAAGAGGGCTTCTCCTCAACACCTTGTCGCCGTGCTTCCAAACAAAGAAGGCAGCCCAATTACCCCCTCATCGGCTCCATCTTCACCTCCTTCATCCATAGCTCCGGAGTACCTCTGGCAAGCTTCCTCGAACTTCCATTCATCCAATAACGTTAGGGCTTCTCTCTCTCCCCCCTAAAATTAGGTTTAGGCTAAATCTTAGGTCCCAATTCCTTCTCCTTCTCCGACCCTAGCAGCCACCACCACTACCACCTTCATCTCCAGAACTCCTCCACCCCGTTCCACCCAAATTGGATTGGGCAAGAGTTCATGCACACCTCCACCATACTTTTGCCCAACCTAATTTACCACTTCAACGCCTATATCACCTTCCCTGACTCCATTCGCCGGAGCTTTTTATGGTAGCCAGATCCTTCGCACGGTCCGTCTTGCAAGGCAAGTTTTCTCCCCTCATCACAATGAGACCTCAAGTTAAAAATATGAAGCTAAGAACCTAAGTGCAAATGTCATCTCAAGAAAATAAGACATGAATAAATAAACTTGAGTTGTGATACTAATGGTGCCTTTAAATAAAGAAGATAAGGATGGATGAACTTAAGTTGAGATGCAAATGGCATCTAAAGAAAAAAAGAAAAGGATGGATCAATAAAAGTTGAGATACCAATAGTACCTCGAGTAAAAAAGACAACGGTGAATGAACCTAAGTTTAGATGCTAAAAGCACATCAAGCAAAAAAGACAAGAATGAATGAATGTAAGTTGAAATGCCAACGACATGATCTCAAGGGAAAAAGGTTGGGATGAAATCAATGTAAGTTGAGATACCAATAACACCTCAAGCAAAAAGATAGGAATGGAATCAACCTAAGTTGAGATGTCAATGACGCCTCAAGCAAAAAAAGAACAGGCATGAATGAATGTAAGTTGAGATACTAATGATCACCTTAAGTAAAAAAAGACAAAGATAAATAAACCTAAGTTGTGATGCTAATGACACCTTCAAATAAAGAAGATATAAATGAATTAACCTAAGTGAAGATGTCAATGGAACCTCAAATAAAAAAGAGAAGGATGGTGGTTGACCTGAGTTAAGATGCCATTGGCAGTTCAAGCAAAAAAGAAAAGCTAAATCAACATAAGTTAAGATGGCAATGATGCCTCAACTATAGAATACGGAGATGAATGAACCTAAGTTTAGATGGTAAAGGTACATCAAGCAAAAAAGATGGAGATGAATCAACGTGAGTTGAGAGACCAATTGCACCTCGAGCAAAAAGACATGGATGAAATCAACCTAAGTTGAGGTACCAACAACACCTCAAACAAAAAAAAGAAAAAAAGAAGATGAATTTATGAACGTCACTTGAGATGCTTTGCAACCTTAAGCAAAAAAGACTACGATGAATCAACCTATAATTTTTCAAAGATGCCAATGGCACCTCAACATATATATATATGAAGGATGGATGTATTTCCCAAGGTGGTTTCCGTAATTTTGTTACACCTATGCATTTGAGTAAGGGATCCCACGTGGAGAAATCACTTTCTTTGGGTCAAATCCAAATTTTTTTCCCCACCTAAAACCCTAATACCCCCCATCAGGCACTGTGCCTAATGCTCCCGTCCCCCCAGCCTCTCCTCCTCCTGCAGCTGCTCTTTGACTGGCGCACACTAGAGACAGAGAGAGAGATCATAGGTGAGAGAGAGAGATAGATCGCGGGTGAGAGAGAGGGAGAGAGAGAGTGAGAGAGATTGCAAGGGGGGAAAGAAAGCAAGGTGGGGCGTGACGTTGCGAGCGTGCAGGTGTGGCACACGAGGCACCATGCGATTCGAGGCAAGTGGGGACGTGTGCAGCAGCGCGGAGAGCGAGGTGGGGTGGAGCAGCGCAAAATTGATGGATGCAAGAGCACCACATGACACAATCCTACACGTAGAGGCACGGTAGGTCACGCAAATCGCGATCCGTGGCACCGCGCTCAGACGAATCCATGCAAGCCATGTGGCAGTTGCGGGGTAGCCAATCTGCGCGACTGGTCCACCTAAGTCGATCAAATCGAATCGGTCCAATCTAGCTCACGTGAAGCAAAAGTCGTATTTTGGCCAACCTGAGGCTCAAACGGTGTCGGATTTGCGCAAACAAGATATCGTTGGAAAGCTCTCACGATTTCCAACCTTTAAGATTAATGCTACACTGTTTTTAGCCTGTTTAATGCACTAAAAATTCTATCAAAGCTCCTAACATACAGTTTGACCCTTGGAATCAGGTTTCGCGCACGGAAGTAGGGCGATTCGAGAGGGGAATAGCACCTCTACTGGTGGGGGGTCCAGACTGGTTGTTCTCACCTCCTTCCTGCCTAGAGAGCCAAGGTAGAGTGGTCTCCTTTTGTTGTGTTTTCCTGTGTTTTCTTGTAATTTAGAACTCCATTTACCTGTGTAGGGAGTTGGCATCACTTGATCTAATTAGCAACTAAACACAGGAATCTACTTGAACCCTAGGGTAAGATAGAATCGATGCATTCGTAGAAACTCGAAGATGAAAAATCAAGAGAGTGGAATAAACAGTGGTCACCCCTTTCTCCCCTCCTATTTGTTTTTCTCTTTATTTGAATTGAAACCATGTTTAAATTCTTTATGTTGGTTGTCGCCCACTTGATGTAAGCCTCCACCCCTATATTGGTTTGGAACTGATAAAAAAAAGCCAAGGATCTTGCCATGATCAGAGTTCTTTAACTTGTCACGATTGGGTGAGTAAGTGGGTTAGCTGTAGAGTTTGGCATTTGGAATTTGTAAATGTTCTACGTCAAGGTCAATGGACATGAGAGTCACCGTGCACTTTAAGTGAGTGGCGGTTAGAGTTGCTTTTGTTTTTACATATTTCTTTTAAACTCCAGACCATGACTTAGATGCATGATGGCAACAAATGAATAATCAACTTCATTGAGGTATGATATGATAATTCAATGATTCATGTAATGCTTGGGATAGAAAATGCCCAATTGGATTAGAAACCAATACCAATAAATTTATGTTGTTCTGCAAATTGAGTTTTCCTATTTAAATGCATTTAGCTATGCCTTCATCCATTGTTGCTTGAATTGCCTGACTGGAGCAAATCATGTTCGTTCACTTTTTTCTAATGTTATGTAGTTGGAAGTTTTGTAAGTATTATGAGTTATCCTCTCATAAAATTTGTATGCTTAAAATAATTAACATGACTCGAGTTTCTATTGGATTGTTGTATTATTGTATTTGAAATCATGAACTTGGTGTTAATATCCATATTTAACTTTTTCTGGTGAGAACTAGCACATATGTATTCACGTAAAAAGAAATAAAAAAGATTCGCTTACTTAGTGGTGCACGAACTCTTTTAGAAATCAGATCAAGAACGGATCTAAATCCTAAGGAAAAACAGAAATGATTTGAATGTGGGATCGAGTCTTGGGTTAGATGATGAAACAGAAATGAGAATGTGAGGCTGTGACTGGCCACGTAAGTACTAGTGTTGAAACAGAAATGAGAATGGATCAGTGCCTGATCTCGACTGTCAGACGAAGATCCAACGGACGAGATCGACGTTCGCAAAACCATCACCGCACCTCAACCGCATGCGTAGCGCAGCAGTTAAGGCGTTGCGTCGGTAGGAGGCGAGCGTTCGAATCATCGAACGACCTCTCCTCGCGCGCGGGTGCATCGTCACAGCCGAATGATCAGAAATCAATGGCCCGGATCGTTTGATAGGATGAATGTGCGATTCGACGCGCGGAACTCACACGCGATTAGGCGGTGCGAAGCTGAAGCGCAGCGCGGGCGAGGACGACTTTAAGTCGTCCGATCTTAAGATCAGACGACTGATATCATCCAAATGTGGGCGAGCGTTTTAGGCGCGGAAGAGGAGCACGCCGCCCACAACGGGCCTTTAGCGACGTTTAATTCCGTCACTAAAGGTCTCTTAATTAATGTTTTGAAGTTAAAATGTCCAAATTGCCTCCAATCCTTGCAACTATAAAAGGAGGCCCCCACCCTACAAAATTCTCATCCCTTCCTTCTCCTCTCCTCCTCTCCAAAGCTTAAGAAAAGCTTGTCCCACACCCGGGATGCTCCTCAAGAGTTAAATCCAAGCTCTCGCCCCCGTTCCGGAAGTGGATCCCGCGAAGATGACGACGTGCTGCCTCGTTCCCGTTCTTCCGACTTCGTCCTCCTTCCCGCCACGTCCTCTGTCTTACAGGCGCCGCCTCTGTCCAGCTCGTCCTCCAAGCATTCGTCGAGGAGGATAACATCTCTCTCCCTTCTTTTATCGCGTTCAAGTGTAGAATTTTCTGTTTTCTAGTTGTACAGTTTCCCACTTTTTAGTGTAATCATTTCCCGCTTTCTTAGTTGTAAAAACATTATTCAAATACCAAGTAATTGTTCTCCCCCTCTCTCTCTTATTGTCCTATATCGATTCCATTGTGATTATTTCATCTTTTAAAAAATATATATACAAAAAAATATAATTGCGGATTTTGAGATTAATGTAGCCTCCCTGTGTTCGACCCGGAACTTTACGGATTTTCGATATAAATTTTATCTATTGAATGGATTTCTTCGCGACATAAACTACAACGACGGGTTTTCGAATCCAACTGCGAACGCGTAGATTTCTATTCTCAACATTTTGGCACCGTTGACGGGGAGACAACGATTTTTCGATCTTCTTTCCGCATTTCACACACTTTACTATTTTCTAACATGCTTTATCTCTTGTCTATTGTTTTGCAGATACCTCAATCAGGGAATCGTCAAGCGATAGATCGGAGTAAAGTGCAGTTGAAGACGACTGTAAGTGCTCCCCATTTTACCCCCTCCATAGATTTCATTTCACGACATTAATTCAAACTCCAATTAACCTAGGTGTTTGCAAAAATCCAAGGATTAGTTTGGTTGCTTGGATTTCCACCCACATTCATTTCACCCTCGCATAAAAAAAATTAACAAAAAGATACTTTTGTGGGATAAATCAAATATACACACAACATACACCCACATTCAAGGCACATAACCTAATTGACTCTTATCTATTCAACCGGATTCTGATCTGTGGAACCGGTACACAAACATCAACATATAAAAGAGTAGAAATCAGTCTAGGTCAATCGCTTTGTTTACCTAACTCAGTGGTACAATTGTGGCCAATTTTTTGAGTTGTTTGGGCCGCACCATTAAACCTAAAATCAACTCACCAAGTAGATTTCCTGTAGGGATTTCAATTTAGGTCAATACCAGGCACTTCACTTTACTTTTGATTTCAAAAGGAAAAAGATCTTCACCCATGCTTGAAAATCTGGTTTGCCTTGAAACTTGATTGCATTAACCTAATTCCAAACCCTAAAAGCTACTTAAGCAAGATTTGAACCTTAAAATCCACTCATCAAAAATAATCTTGCTTGAAAATCCTGGTTGAGCACGCACTCACACATACTCAATTGATCATTAATGGCACAGCACATTTTAAGGGCCTACCACATTCCATAAGCACTACAATCCCAGGCCTAAATAAAATCAAGTAGACGTTGGCCTTAAGGACTGATTCGCTCTTCGAGGTCCAGTCTGAGATTCTTTACAATTAATCTGCTTGTACTAATCAATCTAATGTCTAGCTAGGGGAGTAGCGTCAAACGACCGCGGTTGGAGGGTACACTAGGAATCGGAGGCGCAAGTCAAAGAAAGACCTTCTCCCCAGTCTGTCCTTCTAATTGGTTGGATTGATTGGATGCAAGTAGAGTAAATTGTTTATAATCTTACGGTGGATTCTGAGAGTTTATAGATCCTTAGGGTACCCCACTTAAGGACAGGCTTATTTTGTTGTGCTGCAGGGTTCTTATCCCCAGTCCTTCCGACCTTTTCCTAGTTTATGCTGGAAAGGAGGTCATTGAATCCCTGATTAGAAGGACCACCAGAGTAGTCTAGGAGGCGTAAACTGGATTTTGGCCAAATTGATCCCATGGTCGATCAACAGCCTCCTCTGCCTCAGGATCCACAAGAGGTATTTTAAAGGTAGCTGGAACAAATGCAGAGAATGCAAGAATGGTTCCAAAGAATGCAAGGCGCTTAGCCCTTGAAGGATTTTTATGATCCTTCAAATTACGGGGAGCGTCCCGGCATCCAGATTCCTGCCGAAGACGTAGAAATCAAGCCTCAGGTGTTAAGCCCGATTAAATATTTCCATGGGCTTGGCACTGAAGACCCGTTTCAACACTTGGAGGACTTGACCACCTCGGTCCAAACCACCAAGGCACGAAACGTGGATAACGAGCAGATGATCATGAGGCTCTTCCCCCACTCTTAGAGATAAATCCTCTCATTGGTACAGGACTATAGGAAGGTCAATTGCAACTTGGAATCATTTGAAATCGGCTTTCCTGAAGAAATTCTTCCCCGTCGGACATACCAATGCTTTGAGACAGGCGACTACTACCTTTACCCAGCGGCCATGGGAGCATTTTCATGTTGACTGGGAGAGATTCTAGGACTTATTACAAAGGTGTCCACACCACGAGGTGCCGAAATGGCAACTCGTCCAGATCTTCTACCACGGGTTGATTGAGCAACTCAGAAATCACGTGAATGCTTCTTGCGGAGGCAATTTCCTCAGCAAAGACAGATAGCGCGCAAGTTTTGTTTGAAGAAATGAGCCAAAATTCAATCAATCATGCCTCCATGGATGCTTTTAACTGGTCCCAGCAGCCTAAATTGAATGTTAATGAAGTCTACGACTCACATTCATTCGATATGGAATTGATTTGTAATAAACTTGATAAGGTGGACTTGGTTACTAAGAGAATGGAGGAGTAGATGGTTGGAAACTCAATGAACAACTCTCGATCCACTCAATCCCAAAATTCGGGATTCCATTCGTCACAAGCTCCTTCTAGACGAGAGTTTGTGAATCAACTGGATGTGGCTCCACTTGCGAGCCAGCATTATTTGGAACCCCACGGATTCCAAACTAGGGACTTTGATCCCAATTTCTCTGATCCCTCCCTTTCTTTCTCTCCATCCTCGCCCTATGAGGATGTCTATGTTGTACAGGAGAATGTTCGGTCCAACCCTTACTCTAATGCTTACAATCCGGGTTGGAGGAACCACCCTAACTTTTCCTAGAAAAATCTAGGGCAACAGACCTAATTCCGACCCAGCAATTATGCTTCGCAAAGATCAATGGGTCAAGGTCACATTTACACTCAACTGCCCCCGAATCAGGTCAATCATCCTACTTGGAATGCCTGTCAACTCGTAGGGCAGGCTAATTTAAACAGACAAATGGTAGAGGTGTAAGGATCTATGATCCAGCTCATGCAGCAAATGAAAACCTCGCTGGATAACCTGCAAACCGGGTTCATAGCTAATTCTCGTCAACCCGGATCTCTACCATATTAACCTGTACCCAACCCTCGTAACTTTCAGAATCCAGGCAATCAAGCCCATAGGTACTGGAATCAGAGGGACCTGCACGCACATGCTCAGGTGGTTGAGCAGGGTTCCTCGTCTTCTTCTTTTTCTTTCTCAAATCAAAGGTTTTTGGCTAATGAAGCCCCTCCAATCTTTCATAACCCTCCCCAAGACTCAAACTTGTACGCTTCTGCTAATTCAGATACTTTGAGGACTGGAAAACAAACTCAGGATCCACAACCACACTGCTCTGATTTACCGAATCCTGAAGAGCCTGAGGAGAGCGAACTTTGGAGAAGAAATCAAGGCTTAGGAACCTGATTCCGAAGTTCCAACTCATGTTCCCTTTCCTAAGGCCTTGATTAGATCAAGGAAGAAGAAGTCCGTTGATAGTAATGAGGAGCTTCTGAATATTTTCAAGAATGTCGAGATCAACATCCTACTTCTCGACGCTATCAAACATATATCGGCTTACGTGAAATTTTTAAAGGATTTATGTCCACAAAAGCGTAAGTCGAGAGAATCTGTTTCAAGGAAGGTGGTACTCTCCAAGTAGACTAATTTTGTTATCCTGCACCACCTCCCTCAGAAAAAGAGAGATCTAGGTGCTCCTTTGATTTCTTGTGTCATCAGAGATTACACCTTTGATAGAGCACTGCTGAACCTGGGTGCATCCATTAACCTAATTCTGCCTTCTCTCTACGAGAAGTTTGGATTAAGTGAACTTCGGCAAACTTTAGTAACGCTACAGTTAGCGGATCGTTCGGTCACAAATCCACGAGGCGTTGTTGAAGATGCAATTGTCAAGGTTAAAGATTTCTATTTTCCTGTAGATTTCCTTGTCCATGATATGGATGTACCTGAGAATTTAAGGAACATACCCATCATTCTGGGGCGCCCGTTCCTGGCTACCACCAAGGTTAACATTAACTGTGAGAGCGGTAGCATGGAAATCAACTTTGGGGATCAAAGAATGAAATTGGATATTTTTAAGGCAATTAACAAATTCGAGGATTGTGGATTTATTGAGGAACTTGAGGACGATAACGTGAATATTGAAACTTGTATGGCGGTTTCTGCATTTGAAGGCTCCTCATCTGATGATGATTTGGACCCGCAACCCACTATAGCAAGCCCGCCATATGCTAAAGAGGTTATTAATTTTATTCACTTTCAACCTCTTCCGCTTGATGAATCTTCATCAGCATCATCCTCCTTCAATCCAAAACCACCCCAACTTGAACTAAAACTATTGCCTAAGAATTTGAAATATCAGTTTTTGGGACCTCAAAGATCGCGATTCATTCTTGATTTCTTAAAGATCGTGCACCCCCTAACCACTCTACTATCTAAGGATGTTCCTTTCGAAATCTCCAAGAAATGCACTCAAGCATTTGAAACCCTCCGTGATCGAGTTATCCAAGCTCCGATCCTACGGTCTCCTGATTGGTCTCAACCCTTTGAGATCACGTGCGATGCACCTGATTTTGCTGTAGGAGCAGTACTTAGGCAGAAAATTGACAGGAACCCGTGGTCATTTACTACGCTAGCAAGACACTTGACGAGGCTCGGCATAACTACACAGTTACTAAGAAAGAGCTGGTAGCCGTAGTATTTGCCCTGGAAAAGTTCGGATCATATCTTCTGGGTTCCGGGGTTATCATCTACTCTGATCACACAGCCGTAAGGCATCTCCTTGTGAAGGACACGAAACCACAACTAATCTGTTGGTTCTTGCTGTTGCAAGAATCTGACCTCGAGATTCGGGACAAGGCGAGAAAATAAAACGTGGTAGCTGATCACTTGTCCCGCCTTCCTTCTGATATTATCGACCCTTCCGGACCCATTACGGAACATTTTCCTGATGAGCACCTCCTGACTATAAGAACAGGGCTTCCATGGTTTGCTGATCTAGTAAACTATCTGGCATCACATCAGATCCTGTCCGATTGGCTGATGGCCAAGAAGGACAAATTGCTTTCCGATGCCAAGTACTACTTCTGGCAAGACCCATATCTTTTCTGCATCGGTGTTGATTAAATCATTCAATGATGTGTCCCAGAGGCGGAAATTCAGGACATCCTATCCTTCTGCCATGACCAGGCATGCGGTGGACACTTCTCTAGTCATAAAACCGCAACTAAAGTCCTCCAATGCAGCTTCTATTGGCCCACGATTTTCAAAGACACGTATAATCACTGTAGGGCATGCACTCGTTGTCAGACCATAGGCAACATGAGCCACCGTGCTATGATGCCCTTACAGCCGATTCTCGTATGCGAAATCTTCGACGTCTGGGGGATCGATTTCATGGGACCCTTTCATGTTTCGGACGGCTTCGAGTACATTCTACTCGCTGGTGACTACATGTTCAAATGGATCGAAGACATTCCGACCCGAACCAATGATAATAAGGTGGTTATCAAATTCATTCATCAGAACATCTTTTTTCGGTTAGGGATTTCATGTGCCATAATCTCTGATGGAGGGACCCATTTCACTAACGCTCAGTTCAGGTCACCGATGACCAAATACGGGGTGTCACATCTAATCTCTACTCCTTATCACCCCCAAATTAATGGTCTAGCTGAGCTATCAAATCGGGAGATCAAGAAAATCCTCCATGATACTGTTCGATCTGACAAGAAAGACTGGTCATCCCGACTTCCGGAAGTTTTGTGGGCTTATAGGACCGCCCACAAAACCCAATTAGGTATGTCTCCCTTCATATTGGTGTACAGGAAGGCATGCCACCTCCCCGTCGAATTGGAGAACAAAGCCTATTGGGCAGTAAGGAACTGTAATCTAGATCTTTCTAAGGCTGGAACCCACAGAAAGCTTCAAAAGAGCGAGATCGACGAATTACGCCACGACGCGAAAGAGAACTCGCGAATTTACAAAAAATAGGTTAAAGCCTTTCACGACAAGCACATATCCAGAAAGATCTTTCACCCTGGTCAAAAAGTCCTACTCCTTGATACCAAACTTAAACTGTTCCCAGGAAAACAAAGATCAAAATGGATCGGACCTTACCTCGTTCGACAAATCTTTGGAAATGGAGCCATCGAGATCAGTCCACTCAGCCACGCTTCAGAATCCTTCATCGTGAACAGTCAGAGACTCAAACAATTCATTGACCTTACCAATACAATTTTGGTTGAGACATCTTTTACCCTTCATTCTCCCTAAGCTCATTGCACCTAGCCGATGGCCAGCGCCTAACGAGAAGCAACCCGTCATTTTGAAAAATCCAAAACCTTTCTTCACACATCCTATGCTGAACTCATATTCCACTTTAGGGTTCATCCATTAGAACAGCCAACCCCACCTAAAGTACTTGTACCTGAGCTTGAAATCGTTCGCAACAGTCATCTCGACCCGTTCGCCCACCTAGAACCTGTTCTAATGAATGATCTAAGCTGAACTCGAACTCACCTAATTTACAATGGGGACATTGCAAATCGTAGGCATGGGGGGATATGAAAGTTCAAAATGCCATGAAAATCATCTCACAAGAAAAGGTTTCGTAAAAAAAATCACATATCCCAAAAATACCAAAAAAAATGAAAAAAATTCTTGAAAAAGAATAAAAAAATGAGAGGAGAGAAAATTTTGAAGGCATATCAATTTTGAGGAGAAAAAGGGGAGAAGTGAAAACTGCAAAAAAGGAGCACAAGTTGAAAAGAAAAGAAAAAAGAGAGTCATTAGTAAGAAATTAAGGAATTAACTTACTTCTAGACCATATCAAGAAAAAGAAAATGAAAGGCAAAAGGTGCTAATGAAAACACAGAAGAGATTAGTAGGAACGCTGATCTTAGGCCTCTTGGGCTATGACCATAGGCTTAAAAATTCAAGTATCTGCTAAGATTTGGATAGTCCTCAAGAGGTTGAGGAAAATGCGAAGCTTAAGTATTAAGTCTAAGACTTAGGGTGTATTCAACCTCGTTAACTAACCTCTAGTTTTCGGGACTCGGTAACCTAAACACCCCAATCCACATACAGTCTGGTTCAGTGCGCATGTATCAAAATCACGCAAATGTGTTTAAGTTCTTCTGAAAAAGTCACCTAAATTAGGAGCGGCTTATCAACACAAGTTGATTTGGACGAGTTCCCAGTGCGAAGAAGTGGGAAATTCCCCTCTAAGATGCGCAATAACATATCATCTCCTCGGTGCTAGTCTCCTAGGATATCTACATATCCTACCACGGGCATATAAGCATGTTGTGCGGCATTATCGCGAAATATCGATTACCAGGGTTTGGATTTAGCTATAGAATGCCATGGGTGGGATTATCTCGAAATCTTGATTGCCAGGGTTCTAGGGGTTGCATGGGTGGTGCTATCCTGAAGCATCGATTGCCAGGGACCCTTCGAGGATTGATGATGGGGACTAGTAATCCGATACAGACTGTGTTGTGAAGCTAATCTGAAGCTAGAAATAAAAAGAAAAGAAAGAGAAAACTCTCCAAACGAAGCAAAATTCTTCTGTCACTCTCTTACAAAAACGCACTTCAAACTGAACCAAGAGTAAAATATGTTACAAGAATGGGTGCTTTAACCGCGGAGTTCAACGAACCTTAGGATAGTTCTCGTGGGCCTTAAAAACCTTCACGGCAAATTGAGGCTAGAATTGGTCAAGTCCGAATCTTGGTTGGTACTTGAGTACCCCTAGGCCTACTGTCGGGATTCTAATATAATCTATAGAAGAAAGCACACATCATAATTTTTTAGCATTAAAAGATTGCAAGGTCTTGAATCAAAGTTAAAACCCTTAAAATTTTGCTAAGGGACTAGCAAAAGCTAGGCATAGGGGTATGATGAGAACACCATCATGAGCCCTAACTAGCTCATTTTGACCCAATGAAGAGAATACATGCTCCTACATAATCAACTGAAGGTCATAATTCACTACATAACCTTTCTGAGAATAAAACAAGAAACTAAGGGTAAAACTGTAATTTTACCAATACAAAACAACCACGGATTCTCTCAAGAGCTAAAAAAAGGTTAAATGGTCTTAATAAGATTATAAGTGGGTTGGATCAAACAGAAAAGGGTTTGTATATATCCTGTGAATTAAATGACTTCTTGAAACCCAAAAACAGACCCACTTGATTAACCAAGGTTCTGGTCATAATAAAATTTACTTCAACCCTCTAAAAATTACATAAAAATATCCTCTAGAGCTTAGTACCTTCAATTTGGCCATTAGAACACATCTTGACCTAGAATGGGGTCTCAGACAGATATTTACCCTAAATTAAGTCTTTGCATAAATTTTCCAGTCAAACGTAGTCAACCCCAAAATTCAACTTTACCATTGGATTCCTTAGGCCCAAATTAGATTTGTACCAAAATTTGGACCTAAGGGAAATTCATCTTGACCTAGTTTGCAAAAGGGTCCAGTCTGAATACATTTATACCATTATCTTTCAAAAACCCTTACAAATAGCCTCCTAGCTTCTTCATCATTTTTGCAAGCAGGTCCCTCCGCCATTATAGCGGAGGAATCCTACTCCGGTGAGCTTTGGAAGGAGAGTTCTCCCTGATTGCTCAGAGGATCTCCTCCAAAATTGGAAAGGAGATTCTCTGAAAAAATCCCTCAAATATGAACCCATCTTTGATTCCTGATTCTTTCCCAATCTCTCATCCGAACGCATGAGAGATATGGGTATCCTAATGGCTTCCAACTCCGGCGAGCTTTCCTTGCTTGGGAAGCTTGCTTCCGAAGCCCTAACCGACCTTCAGAGCTCTATTTAAAGGAGCCCAGACCCCTCTGATCACTCCACGCTCAAATTCAGCAGCGAACACCCCAAATTCATCTCTTCCCCCTCACGGTCGTAGGCTCTTCGATGTCCGGCAACCCTTCCTGCTCGTCCTTGTCATCCGACTGCCATACCTGCGGCGGATCCTTCTTCCTTAACTTCATCCGCGTCTCACCGTACCAGCAGGCACTTCCCTCTCTTCGTCCTCGCCGATCTCCACTCACCAGAGCCGCCTTCGTCTCTGGCGTCGGCCACACCAGACCTGACGCCTCCGCTCACCCCCTTCGTCTATTGACCTTCTAGATAAGCTCCCTCTTCCCTCTATTTTCTTCTCCACCCCTTATTCTCCAAAACTGACCACTGCCGACCTCCATCAACTCCATCCCTTCCATCTTCGACCACCAACTCCGACGAGGCCACTCCACCTCCACAGGCCATCCCAACCCTCTCCGACAAGCCCATAAGCTTCCCCGCACTTCACTGAACACTTCCCCTCACTCCACTTACCGCGCCACTCACTCAAACCACCCCCCAAACACACCCACATACTCGCACACAATGCGCCCTAGGCATGCACGCACAGACATTGCCATGCCACGCCAACACCTTCTCCATGGTCCGGCAACCCTCTCTGAATGTTTTGACATGGCCGCGAGGCCAATCCTGTGTTTTCAGGTTCGTCGCCCCTCCGCCATTGACGAGGAAGCTTGAAGCGAGCTTGCTGCAGCTCCAAGCCTTGTTGTTCTAGGCCTACCCCCCAAGGTTGCGTGGAATACCATCGCGCACGTACTTAAGCCTTCGATTGGAGTCAAAGGCCCTCGCAACAGCTACAATTGAGAGCACAACCTCTGTGGGCGCACGCAAAAGGAAGTTGGGACATTTAGTCCCACCTCGGAAGTGGAAGACCACCCGCACCTGCATAAGAGGAAAAAGTGACAGCCTTGTTACTTCAAATCCACGGGATGAGGTCCCACTCACCCGACCCGGTCTCGTCCGCGATCACGCCTCGCAGACATGGCCTAACCCGACCTGACTGCACACCTCGCCCACTACCGCACGCCGGTGGGCCTAGTCCCAGGTACGCACCCGACCCGATTACCCGACTGTCTGTGAGGTCTGGGAGAGTGTATCATAAGAGAGAAAGTGAGGAGAGCTACGTGCGGGTAAGGATAAGTTTTGCTACAGGTTCTTCAGGCCAACACTTACCCGTAGCCAGAAAGAAGAAGAAGCGAAAGCTGAAGAGAAAGAGAAGAAGGCTGAAGGCTGAAGAAGGAGAAGGCCAAAGCTGAAGGCAAAAGGCAGGAGCAGAAGAAAGAGGAAGAAGAAGATGGAAGGACAAGATAGAGGCAGAAGGCAAAGGAAGAAGAAGAAGAAGAAGAAGAAGAAGAGCAGAAGCCAAAGCACAAAGAGAGAGACAGAGAAGAGAAAGAGAAGAAGAACAAAGACATTTAAGTCGTCTGATTAAGGAATCAGACGACAAATTCAAGTCTCCATTGCATATTTATATATTGAATCATTTGGTGATATTGTAGGAGTATTTGGTAATCTTCATCATCATTTTACCCCCATATTTTTACACTCTGACACTACTATTATTGCAATTTCCTTCAGTTTAAATTGTGATCTTGATTTCTAAATATCAATTTACTCCCTGTGTTCGACTTCGGAAACATTTTCGAGTAATAAAATTGTATTTGTTTTGAACGCTTTTTCGGCCGTACTACAACGCAATACTTTTAAACATCGATCAAGTTGGGAGAGACATGATGCCCCTAAACCCGATTCTTCCCGTCAAACTTGTTGACGTTTGGACATCAGTACATTCTCGTCGTTGTTGATTACGTATCCAAGTGGATCGAGGCCATTCCAACCAGAACCAGTGACCGCAAGGTGGTCATCGATTTCATCAAGAAGAACATCTTCAGCTGATTCGGGATTCCGAAGGCCATCATCAGCGATGGTGGCACTCATTTCACTAATGTCCAGTTTCATAATTTGCTGGAAAAATACGGGGTTAATCACAGAATTTCCACACCTTACCATCCCCAGACGAATGAACAAGTCGAGATCTCCAATCGGGAGATCAAGAATATTTTGCAGAAAACGGTTAGGCTTGATCGCAAAGACTGAACTCAAAAGCTTGAGGACGCCCTTTCAGTCGACCGTACAACGTATAAAACACCCATCAGCATGTCTCCGTTTTGTCTGGTGTATGGAAAGGCGTGCCATTTACCCGAAGAAATTGAACATAGGGCATTCTGGGCAATCAAGCAATATAATCTAGATCTGAGTTTAGTCGAGAAGACTAGGAAACTCCAACTATCTGAGTTGGAAGAGCTTAGAAATGACGCGTGTGAGAATGCTAAGATTTATAAGGCTCGAACCAAAGCTCTTCATGACCAATTGATTTCCCGCAAGAGCTTTGAGCCGAGCCAGAAAGTTTGGCTCTTCGATTCTTAACTTAAACTCTTTCCCGATAAACTTAAGTCAAAATGGAATGGCCCGTTCATCCTCAATCAGATTTTTCAAAACGGGGTTGTTCAGATTTCTGACTCAAAGACGAGTAATTCATTCAAAGTCAACGGTCAACGTCTAAAGCCTTTTATTGACTATATTATTCCAGAACCTGTCTCAGACACGGTTGCCTTCATCATATTGTGATCTCTTTGGCTGGACTTCGCCTAGCTGATGACATTAAACTCAACAGTTATACAGTCTGGCTCAGAGCTGACCCGAGCATCATATTCAGGTGATATCTTCTACATTCTACCATCCTTTCATGTCTTTTATTCTCAATTCGGACATTGCATCAGCAAGGCGTGGTGGGTGAATTCATTTCTGGATCAATTTGTCAGCTCTGTGGAATTCTTGTAAATTATACTTGTTTCCTTATATCTACCCAAAAAAAAAAATTGAATTACGATGGAATACTTGGGCATTAGGACTTTTCAGTCTTAGAAAATATTACAGTAGGATCTGAACACTAAGACCCTTCAGGTCTTTAGGCTTAATCAGCCCGGGCATCCACTAAAATGTGGATTTCTTTACCAAGTCCTCGCCATCCTGAATTCTATTTTAATTTTATTAAATAAGTTTGGGTGATAAGTACACGACTTATCAACCCACCCTCTGATTTGAGGGAACTTTAAGTCTAAGCATTTACACACTATTCATCACTAACTCGTTGTTCGGTGGTTTTAATGGAAATTAGGTAGCTAATGAACCTTCTAAGGTGGTATGGCTGGCAAGTTATCATGCATAATAGCCCATAGGTAAGTAGTCTAGAGCCTTGCCACTCGACTATTCTTTTTTTGCCGCCTTTAGGTAAGTCTTAGACCAGGGAAGCCACCTACTTAAAAAGAAAAGGAAAGTTCAAAAAGAAAAGAAAAAGAAAATGAAAAGGAGAAAAGAAAGAAAAAAAATAAAAAGAAATAAGCCACACTTCACCGCATGAGTATGGCAAACAAGTTATCGTAGGTAACAGCCCATTGGTAGGTTGTCCAGATCCCAGCTCAAGAAATGCACATAAAAATTCCTAAAACACTTAGGAAGAAGCGGAGTAGAACAAGTCGGGGAGATATACACTGGATTCACCCTTGTGTTGACCCAATAAAAAATAAAAGAAGGGAGAAAGCTACTAGTCGTATAGATACACCTTTAGGCAGAACTCTTTTTAAGGTCACTTAGGCATGTAGAAACCCGAAGTCCATTTTGATTGCCGATCAATGAGTCTACCACATTTACAAAAAGATGCTTAGAACTTAGGATTCTCATCAACACATGGGTGGGTTGAGTGGCCGTAGAAAGACGCCCTGTAACCCTAAACTCAACAATCCAAAAAAAAATAGAAGAGAAGAAAACGAGGAAAAGAGATCTTTCTTTGAATAAGGCAAGGGCTTGAGGCGATCTGCATTTTGGCAGATACCCGGGTATTGTTATGTCTTTGAAGTTCAGATCCTAAGTAGAATTTCTTAATGTTGGAAACGACTGTTGCCCAAGTAATTCAATCTTAATTCGTTTATAAATAGCATGTAGTTTTTGCTAGGGACTAGCAAAAGATAGGCATAGGGGTGTGATGTCAATTCTTCTTCTTTAGGTCTCAACTTCAAATCCTCAAAACCCGATTTCTTAGGCTTCATTGCCCAATACCAAGGTTCAGTAGCCATGATTTTAAAATATCTGTGCTTAGTGAAGAGAATTGTTCTAAAGGCATCCAAAGTTGCAAAAATCAATATCTTAAGACATCAATTTCCAATCCCAATTATTCCAATTCAAGCCTTTGGCTTAGCCTTACTCAGGTTTGGTTGCTTTCCCTTCACCATTTTTATATCCCAAGGTCAACACTTTTGGTGTATATCTCCCCGGTGGACCACTAGGTCTCTTATTCCTAATATTTTTATCTCCATATTTTTTTTTTCACTTTTTCTATAAGTTAGAACACCCATATGTAGCGAGGTGTTCTTTTATTTAATGGAAGGAAGGGTAGCATCCATTTGTACCGAGATGCTTTATTTTATGGGAAAAATCGCATAAGCACCCATTTATAACAAGGCACTTAACTGCATGGTGTTTTATTATTATTTTTTTTTCTTTCTTTCATTTTTTTTCTCCCCCTTCTAATTTTTCTTACCAACTTTGTTCTCCAAATTTTTTTTCTAGATGAGTGGCACATCCTTCATCCTTTCAAGAACCGCCCCGCGGAAATCCTTCGACTAAAGAGGATTCAGAACTGATCTCTTAACCTCTGTGTTTTCGCGATCTCAGATGCCAACGAGACAATTCTGTGTGTGAATTTAGATATTTTGGTTACTTAGCTCACAAACCAAAATTTGGACAACAAAGCCCTTCACTCTCAGGTTCTTTAAATTCTTAGTTCCCTCCTGTAGGATCCGTCAAGACAAAATTTACTAAGTCTAGTTATTTGTCTTTAACTTATTTGTCTTTAACCTGTAAGACTTGTAAACTAAAATTCTATTAACTCTCTATTTAATTAACTTTGAATATTTAGCCTTTTTACTTAACTTTATGATAAAATCAATTGTTCAAAAAAATGAGAGGATTACTTAATCTAATTGATTAGAAAGTTTCAATTTAATCCTAAAACATAAGTTTAAAACTTAATACACTTAGTTTCTTAATTTAGGATAAGAATAGAAAAACAAAGATTAAGAGATTTAAAGATTCTAAATTCAAATAAAATCTTGTTTAAAAATTTAAAAAAAATAAAAGTGTGTTTTCACAAAATATTTAAGTAAGAATCTAAATAAGAATTGAATGCTCTTAATTATGCTATATGTATTTTATATATATTTTTAGTTTCTGACCTAAAAGAAAAATTAATCTCTTAAATATATATATATATGTTTTCTTCTTTTCTTCTTTATTATAGATGAATATACCCCTCTTATTATTTTTATGAATTTTTCAATTTTCAAATTTTTGTACTTATATATTTTTGTTTTTATGTTTATAAAATTTTCCAATTTTTATGATTTTTTTTCAAAATTTTTCAAATTTTTATGAAATTTTGTATTTTGAAAATTTTATAATTTTTGGAATTTCTATTATCTTAATTTCATGAATATTTAATTTTTATGTGTTTTTTTATATTTTCTATTTACATACACTTAAAGTGAAAATTTTCACTTCAACACCTCCCAAGCCAAGATTTTACAATGTCTTCAGTGTAAGAAGGGTGAAAAAATATTACACTTCATCTAGTATAGGGTGATGGAAGGAGTCGAATAGAAGAAATCAAAGATTTCTATGTGAACGATTTCAAGTTTGACTAAAGGTCAGAGTGGTCAGTCGGACTAAATAAAAGTAATCAGTAAAATATGAAGTAAAAAATCAGAGTAAGTGTGAAAGAAAATCAAAAGGTATAAAACAGGAAATAGTTATGTACAAATGCTAAGTTTTACGCCTTCAGCTAGGCGTAAACCCTAGTGAAGAACTCCTAAAAGGAATATTTATAAGGTAAAAACATAGGAGTTATGAAAGAATTAATTCAAAAATAGATAAAAACCACCTAATTAAAACTCATCCAGAAATTGTCCAGCATAGATCTCGTAGAACCCAAAATCAAATTAGTATATAAGTCTTAGAAAGATAAGAGTGAATCTCATAAAGATCAGATCTGATTTAGGTTGAGATGTATAATTTTAAAGATTAAGGCAATTTAAGATAATTCCAACCAAATTCGGAAGATCAGCATAGTCAGTTTTGATTCTCAATAATAGGTGGATCATTTTGATACAATATAAGCAGCTGATGCGGTTTTGGTGGATTGTTTTCAGGGAGTATAGAGGACGGGTTATGATTAGAATCAAAGGCCTGATTAAGGAAATGTACTTGGCCTTGATTTTGCCTAGGGTTTTGAAAATTCCTAGGATTTGAAATTGGCTGAGATGAAAGAGTACAAGGCTAATGAGACTCAGTCAACTACATGCTCTGATTTCGTAAATCAGTCAATTCAACCTTACATTGCCTATGGATCTCAGCGAGAGCTTCAACATTTTGTCGCTGACTCTCTAACACAGCTCTTAAAATCCGGTCTAGCTGTGTATCTCTAATAGGCCTAGGGTAATCCTGCATACTCATCGGATTATGCCTTAAATTTGGTTGCTGAGGAGGCAATGAAGGTGGGTTAAAATGGGTCTGATTTGGATAGTTTGGTCTTTGATTTTGATTTTGATCAGCCCAAGAAAAATTTAGGTGGTTTCTCCATCCAGGATTATAGGAATTTGAATAAGGGTTTGGTCTTGGAATATTTTCCTGGATGGCGTGTAAACCTAAAAGATATGGCATGTTTTCTGCAAAAGGTAAGGGTGGGGAAAAGGGTGGGTAAGTGATAACGGCGTTGTGACTAGCTTTTGTTGTAGAAATTACGTTGTAGTACAGATAGTCATTGCCATTATTACAATTTATTACTCGGAAATAAAAGAGCTTGCCCCACGTCTCTCTCTCTCAGAATTCACTCATAGGATAGCTCTCCCAGAGCTGCCGGATAGTCGAGTACGCGGGTCGCGCCTGGGTCCAGGCCCATCGGCGTGCGGTGGCGAGCGAGGAGTGCAGGTTGGGCTAATCGGGTCGGGCCAGGTCCGCGGGGCGTGAGCACGGACGAGGCCGGATAATCAGGCGGGTGAAGGGGACCTCACCCCATGATCTGAGGTGAACAGCTTAAGGCACGTTTTGCCTTTAAGCGCCCGCTCGCCTCAGTGAGTTTCCGAGGGGGGACTAAATGTCCCACCCCAATTGGACGCCCGCGCAGAGGAGGCAGCGCACAATCGAGGCTCCACGCGAAGGCTTTGCCCCAACTGCAGCCTGGGACTTCTTTGCAGAGATGCCCCGCGCAGCCTGGGAGTCTGACCTGGGTGTGGCGCGCCTGGAGGAGCAGGTCGAAGAAGCTGCTTCACTCAGCAATGGCGGCGGCGAGCGAAGTACTTGCTCACAGAGAAACGGCCTCTCGGCCTAATCAGATACGCGGAGGACCTTCGCCGTAGCACGGCGAAGGTGGTTGGGGGGTCTGCAGGTGGCGGGGCGGAGCCTAAGGGCCGCCCTAGGTCAAACTGCAGGTTGGGAGATGGGTTTGGTCGGTGGGTCTGCAGAGGGCGATTGGTGGGAAGTGGAAGGGCGGAGGTTGATCAGGGTGAGGAGGTGGAGGTTCTGGGAGGGTCGGCGAGCCGTGTGGGGTGCTGGAGTGACGGGAGCGGGTCGCCGGAGTTTGGCCGGAGATGGGGAAGGTGAGGGTGATTAGGCGCGGTCGAGGGGTAATTAGATAAAAATAGTAGGGGGAAAAGAGAGAGAGGAGGCAGGGAAGTAGTTCTAACCTAACTAAAGGGACGAAGGGGGGCGAGGAGGCGGACGGCTGTACCTGCTGTCGCCGGAGAAGAAGGTGCCCAGTGGGGGAGCACGGCTGCGGCGACGGGGCAGAGGCAGCGCGCGTTGGTATTGCGCGACGCGGAGGAAGATCAGGGAGGTGGCTCTGCTGCTGGTATTGCAGCAGAGCGACGAGGAGGAGGAGGAGAAACCGTCGGAGTAAGGGGGCGTTTGTCGGAGTGGGAAGAGAGGAAGTGAGGGGGTATCTCCGTCAGATCCGAGCTGAGGAGAACGGCAGAGCTTGTGGGGTTTTTATAGAGGTAGAGATGGAGAGGAGGGTGGTAGAGATGGAGAGGAGGGTGGAGGGTGGCGACGTGCCTCCCTCGCCGGAGGACGTCGGAGGAAGGAGACCCATACCGTCCGTGCATTCGTACGGCTGGTATGGGTGGTTGCAGCACTCAGGGGGGTGCTCCTGCGACGGCTGACGACGCAGGGCACCCCCATTTGACTTGGCACGCCCCCCTCTCACCCTGCTCGGCGCCATGCTCCGCGCAAGGTCGTCGGAGCATGGTGCTGCTAAGGTTTTGCAGGAGGGACCTAAGCGCAAGGAAAGAAGGAGAGTTAGGGGCCAAAATGTGAGGGTTCAAAAGTTGAGGACCAAAAAGTAAATATATGAGGACCAAATTGTAAAGTTGGTCAAGAAGGATTCTTCTTAGGCTTAAGTTTTTATACATGACTAATTAGGACCTAAGGATTCGGATGGTGAATTTTATTTCTAGATTAAACCTTGTTTGACCGGTCAAATTACGTAAAAACCCAAATTAAGTTGTTAATTGGGCATGGTTCTCAATGTAGGTCAAAATGGGTTCCCAAGGCCAAATTGAAGGTTCTAAACCCTAGAGATTATTTTTCTATGAATTTTAGAGGATTTATTCCATTTTTAATTTACCTCGAACCTCGTGAATTGAAGTGGGCTTTTTTAGGGTTACAGAATGTAATTTAATTCTTAAATTGCTCATGAACCCATTTCTGATTGATTCAACCCACTTTTTATCTTATTTAGATCATTTGACCTATGTTCGGTCTCTGAGAAATTCCATTTATGTACTGTAATGGTGAAATTGCAGTTTTTAACCTTTATTTCATGTTTTCTTCTCAGAACACTTATTCCTCAATTAAGCCCATTGCTAAGTTATGTAGGAGCTTTTATCCTTTGTATTGGGTCAAAATGAGCTAGTTATGGCTCATGATGAGGTTCTCATCAGTAAGATTGTGGGACAAAGGTCCCTCCTTGGGTTGGTGGAGTAGATAGAAAACCCAAAGAAGATGGATCTTTAGAATCCAGATTATTCACAAATTCCCTCCCCGGGGGAATATGCGAAATCGGTGAATACGCAGGATTCGTAGCAAGTAGAAGCGTAAGAGTCTTCATCGTATTTCTGACCTCGTCAAGATGCTTTGCTACGATATCTACTTTGTCCAGTTTTTCTACAATTATTTCCAAGTCTTTTGAACTGGACGGGTTACCGATCTCGTGAAAGCCCTTGAGCGGATTATGATGATTCGTGTTTGTGCCCCGCGTAAATTGCGACATTGATGCGTTGTTGATTGAGTTTTCCGCCATCCCTTCAAATAATTCTGAGGCAGATTTTACGTCGCGATTTAGGAAGTTTCCTCCACAAGAGGCATCGACTACATTGCGAATGCCCTCTTGTAAACCGTAATAGAAGATGTGCATGAGTTGCCAACGAGGGATGTCATGCTGTGGGCATTTCCTTTGCAATTCATGAAAACATTCCCACGCTTCATGAATTGGTTCCCCTTGGTCTTGATTGAAAGTAGTAATAGCTCGCCTTAAAGCATTAGTTTAACCAATAGGAAAGAATTTCTTTAGAAATGTGGATTCGAGTTCAGCCCAAGTTGAGATTGGTTTTGCAATTGTTCTATACCAATAAGCGGCTTTGTCTTTAAGGCTAAAAGAGAACATCTTCATTAGTAGGATTTCCCTATTTTGATTTCAAGGTCCAAGAGTTTGAGATAAATTCTTTAGATCTTCTACGTGTTGGAATGGATCCTCATATGCAAATCCATGAAAGTGAGGGATTAGACCAATATTATTCAGCTTTAATTCAGGATCATTCTCCCCAATAAGTATCCTAACATTAGGCTCTACTTATGCATTAGATGGATTGTAGTAATCTCTGAGTAGAGGCCTTGGACGAGGAATCGGTAGATCAGGGATGTCAAAACCCGCCTCAGGTTGAGGTGGAGGACAAGTTTGAAGAGTCTAAAGATTGTTTAAGGCTGCTGTTAATATATTGATTTGTCTAGTCTGCTCAAGCATCCTAAGGTTTTGGTTCAGGAGTGCCTCATGAACATCAAAAGGCGACATCTCCCCCTGACCAAAAGAGGAAGGGATCTTAGGATTTTGATTCTGCATTTGTTCCATAGATGTAGATGGATCAGACGGGAAAACCATTAGTTGCTTATCTACAACCGACCTAGGACCACTTGTCAAAGACGTTACAAGAGGCGGATGCAAGGATCGCCTCCTATCCATAAAATGGGAAAAAATGTGCAAATGCACACGCATACCACAGAGAAACAGCGGCACAAAAACCCGCAAAACAACGTAAATATGCTGGTTTTGCTCTTCTTTCAAAGGAAAGAAGAGATTCCTAAGATACACAAAAGTAATTTGATGCAAACAAATAGAGTAACAGTATCAAAATACGCGTCCTAATATGTGTCTACGCAAGTGCGTATCCTTAAGGCTCAAAGGTCTAAGGTCTAGGATCGAGACTGCTCACTACTGACTCCCTAGGGCTCTAGTAGTGAGGCATACTTGTTGATCTTTGACCAAATCCCTAAGAGGTGCAAAGAGGAGAGGTAGAAAATAAGACTCGTGTGGCTCTAGTGATCGCGCCGTGTACGCGATAGCATGCAACAGACGATAGCGATAGAAAAACCCGCATGCATTCTGCAATCAGATTTTAGTCACAATTTTTAATTTCCCTCTTTTTAGTTAATCTTTTTCAAAAATATATTAAATAAATTACAATGGCCGCTTTTTAAATCTTTTCAAGCAAAGTATGTGGTCTTTTTTTAATCTCAAAGACAGGGATCTACGCGGTTTTTTTCTCGTGTTTTCCCGCTGATGAGAGAAAAACAGTGGAAAATACCCAAGTCAAATTAAAAAATATACTCCTAAGAAAAATGTATTCCTAAGAGTTTATGCCTATGATATGTTACTACTAGTCAGATAGGATGTATTTTTGTATTTTTTTATTTTTTTACCTAAATGCAACAATTCAATCTACACTAAAGACTAAGAGTAGAAATACTTACAAAGGTATTAATAATGACAAAAATAGCAAAACAAAATCCCGCTTTCTCCTAAGATTACCCGCAAAGGTAAACCAAGAAAGAAGAAAGAAAATAAAATAAAAATAAAATAAAATGAAATAAACTAATTACAACAAAAACATTAAAAATAGAAATTATAATTACAAATACTTCTTAATTTAGACAATTAAACCAGGTAAAATTTTTGATGAATTAAAAGATTTGCCACCCCGGCAACAGCGCCATTAAAATGATACTTAGACGAAGCTATGCGAGGGAATATTTTGATGAATTAAAAGATGAAGCAAAATATTGCCTCCCCGGCAACGGCACCATTAAAATGGTCATTTCTACACCTCAACTCAGTTAATTAAATTAATTTTACTTAATTAAGAGTAGAAGAGAATAACTTAGGTTAACTCGAAATTGTGTCGGTTAGTAGTATAGGGTTGAATTAACTTAACATTTTGGAATTTTTAACTGATTGAGTCCAGATCGTTCGCTGGGAGGTATATGTTATTTTGAATTCACCAATTAATTCTATATATCTTATAGGTATAGGGGGTATCATTAAGTTAATTGTAAAAACATGAATTTTGCAAAAATGATTTAAATTGAAGAAACATGCAAAATCCCATATGAAATCTTATTTTCAACATTTATTTCAAAAGATTTAAGGCAAATGAAAGTTTATTTATTCACAATATGCCTTATTACAACAATTAAAAGCAATTCATATTACAACAAATACAAATAAAAAGAAATTAAACTCCTTTTCTTCAGCCTCTCTTTCTTTTCTTCTCTTTCTCTCCTCTCTTTCTTTTATGTTCTCTATTTTCTTTTCTTTATTCTTTTATCTTCTCTCTTTTTTTTTATTTCTTTGTTATACTCTCTCAAGCTCACTTCTCTTCCCCTCTTCTTCTGCTCCTGCCTTCTTCTCCCTTAGTCTTTTTTCCTTAAGCTTCTTCCTTAGCCTTCACACCTGTTCCTTCTCTTTCTTCTTCTTTACAAATCCTTCTCTGTTTCCTTTCTTCTTTTCTTTCTCCTTCCTTTCCCTTAGCCTTTAGCTTTCCTTCTTCCCTTAGCAATCTCAACACTTAGTGATTTCTCCTTTCAACGCTTAGCCTTAAGCCTTCACTCTTCCTTTCCTTAAGCCATCAGCTGAACTGGGTTTTTTTCCTTTTTAACCAAAAATTACTTCTTGGATTGCGGCGAGGACCTTTCGGGGAAACACAGCACCCTTCTCAGGGTGGGACCAGACCTAATTAAGTCATCGCCTGAGTCGAGCTAACTTGGTTTATTTTTGGTTTATTTTTCTTTCGAGCCAAACCGGCCCAACCGCCTCCCAGGCCTCGCCCTCCCAGGGCAACAACGAACACACCCACACAGGCACTCGCAGGCACACACATGCCCGCACACACACATATGCTCGTTTCCATTTCGTGCCCAGCGCTTGTCGATTGAAGAGGCATATTAACAAAAACCTTTTATACTAAGGCAAGCGCTCAAGAACTTCCGATGTGGGGCTATTGTTCCCCGTCCAAACCCGACTTCAAGTGAGAAGAACTCCTAGCTCAGAGCTCCAAATCAAGCGATTCAAGGCTTGTTGGAAAGCTCTAAAGTAGTTCTACAAGATTGCAGGGTCAATTTTAGGTGAAGGGGATGAATGCCTCTTCGATTTGAAGGGTGAAACTATGGGTTTCTATGGGTAAAACACTGCCTGGGAATGGAATTCAGACTTAATGAGTCCACAGCTGGACTATCTAACTTAGCTAAGGGTCTAAACAAATTCTGTAAGGGATTCCGCAGCTAATGGTGTGGGTTTTGAGCTCTTAAAGCTTCAGGTCTCTGCAGAGAAGCTTGAAGCTTCTCTAAAAGCTTCAGAGAAAGGTTTTAGAATTGAAAAAGGTGTAACAGACACTTGGAATCGTTTATGATCAATTGGAACAATTTCTAAGGGATTCGACAAACTCATCTGGGCGGGATTTGTGATCAAATCTCATCAGAAACTCACTGTCATCAGTTTGGGTTCGAAAACAACCCAAACTGGCAGGAAATGAATTCTAACCAAATTAACTAACAGAGCTTAATCTGATCAATCTAAATTCACTTAATAGAATCTTAGGATCAACTTTCACTTCTCAAATCAGCTAAATGAGCTCAGAATCGAAATCTCCATCTCAGGTTTGACTATTAGGCTAGAAAATTGGCTTTCTGTTCTAAGCTGTTTAACAAGGAATTAAAACATAGAATAGAATCCTAACAACCTTAGAAACTCATCCAACCGCTTAAACAGATGTTTTAACCCTAGAAATTTGGGTTCTAGGCTCATCGCCTAAACTCTAGGAATGCTTTGTTCGACAGAGAGAATGGGAGGTTGCTACACTGAACTGAGGTCATGAACAGCCTCAATGCATTGCATTGAAGCTTCTTGACACCTTAAGTACATCTTTTAATCTTCTGTACAGGCTTCTCCAACTCCGCCAGAGTTGGAGAAGAAACCTCAATCTATGCTCCAGTCATTGAATCTTCAAACAAACATCCTCAAACAAATCAGTAATCAACATTAAATCATTCTAGAGCTTTTTAACATCTTCTGTAGGCTAAAGAGTGAATTCCACTCGCCGGAGCTCCTCGGAGCTCCGATGAGTCCAGTAAAAATTAAAAACGTGTACAGAAAGGTGAATCACGCCATTTTTTATTTGAAAATGTTCTAAGGTTGCAAGGAACCTAAGGATCGTAATTAATTCTTCTTAAATTCGTTAATGCAAGATTAAATAGTGAAATCAGTTTGAATGAATTTTAAGTGGGTTGAAGCATAGGACTTGCTCTCCCACTCAGAAAAGTGGTTGAGACAAGCCAAAGAAGGTATGCGATCATAAATATATAAATAATTTATAATTTAAACAACTCCTGAGCCGCCATTGACAGCGAGCTCAGGAACTTAGATAAAATTAGGTATTTAAATTATATACAATAGTTAATCAAATTAAGATGATAAATAGGATCCTTTGATGATGAATTAATGATGGAGAATCTGATGAATGTGAATCTAAGTCAACTACTGCCACCATAGACAGCAGCAGTAGCTTATGGAGATGGATTTGGATTAGGCGATTTAGTGATCAAATTAGAGATTAAATGAATTAGAAATGATTGTGGATGGTTAAAGAAGGTAGGCAGTGGATTCAAAAGACAAAATTAGGCCTCTGGAGAACTCAAGGAGCTCGCCGGAGTCGAAGAAGATGACTCTTGAAATCTAGAATTATACTACACTACCTAACTAACAACCTAGCTAAACCACTCCTACTCCTACTCCTAATCTACTCCTGTCTACTGTTGCCTGGATGAAGGGGATAGAAGAAACTCCGTCGAAGGCTCATAACGGAAGAGTGAAATCAGAGGGTATTGAGGAAGATCTTCGGCGATTGAATGTGGATGAAGCAGAGGCACTCCTTGGTCAGCACCTGTGTCCGGAGATGCGGCTAACTTCGGCGAAGTTCCTAAGCCGATTGAGGTGGACGGAGGAAGTCGGAAGATGAGGTGGAAGGTCGCCGGAGTTACGGAGGGAATAGCCTATTGAAGTCAGCTACAGTGAAGAAGAGGGAAGGGAGCCAACTTAAGAAAAATCAAGGAGGTCAAGAGCTATTTATAGTTGACAGTGATGAAGAGGGCGGTGGAATCTGGATGCATAAGGGACTAGGAGAGGTTAATCACCGGCATCATCTCCGACAACGGTGAGGTTAACTCCTACCTAAAATTAGGACAAAAGTATCATCCAGACCGATGGATGAAGATGGGATGGTGAGCCAAGCTCCAGGAGCTTGGAGAAGGTGAAGCGACGTCGAATGGGCGGTGATCAAGTAGTGGAGACACCCTCAGTCGTCAGCCGTTCAACCAGCTGAAGAAGAAGAAGAAGTAGATAGCGACCTATACGTAATGAAACCTAAGGACCTATATGAAAAGTAAGGACCTGATTGAAATGAATTATAAGGATCTAAATGTAAACTCAGGTTTTCAAAGTTTATTTTAATTTAGATCTTTTTCAACTTTTTATATATGATTATAAATATGGTAATTATTATGTTTAGACCATGAATTTACATTTTTAAACTTTTTAGGTTAATTTATTTAATTAGGTAAGGTTACTTAAGTTATTACATACTTATGTATACATTATGCTTAAGTTAATTAACCAATTAATTAGAGGAATGATTGCTAAAATATCGAGTCCAATTATTAATCAGATTATTAATAATATTATCTAGATGTTAAAATAGCATTTTTAAATTACTTTAAGGTCCTTTACTATATATCCCTTATTTTATAATTAACCCATATATTCACATATTCTTAACTAATTAACTAGGAAGACTAGTTAATTAGAGGTAATTACAGATCATGATGAGCCTCTCATCAGCGAGGTGGATGGTTGTGTGGAATGGCGGAAGCACCTTGCCGGTGGTCTGCCGGAGGTGGAGAAGATGGTGGTGGTCTGTGAGCGTCGAGGGATATTTTAGGAAATAAAGAGGGGGAAACAGGAAGAGGAGAGAAGGGAGAAATACCTGATCTAGTTTAAAGACGAAAGGAGAAAGGATGGCGGTCGGCTCATGTTTGTCGCCGCCGGAGACGAAGGTCCCAGTAGAAGGGGGACGGCGATGATTAAGAGGAGGCAGGGGCAAACGACGGAGGCAGAGGCAACTCTGCCACTGGTATTGTGGCAGAGCAACGAGAGGAGGAGATAGAGGTCGCCGGAGCTCGCTGGGTGTTTGGCCGGAGGAGAAGAGAAAAAATTGGGGGTTATCTCCTGCCAAACAAAGCTGGGGATCTGCGAATGGATTAGGGCACCCTTTTATAACCCCTGGCGAAGGGCCTTATGCATGGAAGGCAAGCTTCCAAGCACGGGAAAGTCGCTGGAGTTGGAAGGTCGAAAAGACCCAAATCTCTCATGCGTTCGCAAGACAGATTGAGTAGGATTTGGAGCTCAAGATTGGGTTCACATGAACGGGAATTCCTCAGAGAATCTCCCTTTCAAATTTGAGAGGGATTCTCTGAGGAATCAAGGAGATATCCCCCTCGAATCCTCGCCAAAGTAGGATTCCTCCGTTGTAATGGTGGAGGGACCTAATTGCAAAGAACGACGAGGAAGCTAGGGGCGTGTCTGCAAGAGTTTTCAAAATCTAGGGGTATAAATGTAATTGGGTTGGATTATTTTGCAAAGTAGGTCAAGGTGAACTCTCCCTAGGTCCAAATTTTGGTATAAACCTAATTTGGACCTAAGGAATCAAATGGCGAAATTAGATTTTAGGTTTGACCATGTTTGACTGAGCATTTTACACAAAAATCCAATTTAGGGTAAACATTTGACTAGGACCCCTATTTATGTCAAAATAGGTTCTAAAGGCCAAATTGAAGGTTCTAAACCCTAGAGAATATTTTTCCATGAATTTTAGAGGGTTTAGTTGAATTTCATCCTGACCAGAACCTTGTTAAATTAAGTGGGTCTGTTTTAGTTTTACAAGAAGTTATTTAATTCCTAGATTTCACATTAACCCTTTTCTATTTGAACCAACCCACTTTTTATCTTACTGAGACCATTTGACCTATGTTTAGCCCCTGAGAAATCCCGTTGTTGTATTACAATGGTAAAATTACAGTTTTACCCTTTGTTTCTTACTTTTCACTAGAACTGGTTATTCCTTGAGTTAGGCTCTTCATTTGGTTATGTAGAAGCTTTTGTTCTCTATTCTAGGTCAAAATGAGCTAGTTAGGACTCATGATGGTGTTTCCATCAAATGTGCATACATCTGATTAACCTAAAATGTCAATTAATGCATGTTCGTAGTACCATATTAGCATCTTGCATTGTAAATATTGCATAAAATGTATAATCATGCGTGTCGGACAAATTGCAGAAATTGTATAGTAATTATCTCCTTTTATGGTCAGGGACAAGGCAACTTTCTAATCAGGGCTTCGAACTAAGGATCTAACCGTACGAATCTAATCAGGGCGACGACGGGAGTTCAACAACACCAAGATCACCCTGATCAGACATCCGTAGCACCAGATATAGTCTGAGGAAGCCTAAAGATCAGGGGTCGAGATGGTCCCAGACCATAATTCAGATAGCAAATCCGATTGCATAGATGGGTTCCGATTGATGATCGCAGCCTAATGGCGTGAAAATCGATCTAATCCGACATGTGTTGCACTGTTTACAACACACAGAAGATGGACGGCCAAGATGGCACCACGTGGCGCCATCTCAGCCGCCCGATCGACCCCAGGGACCCACCGCTACTCTTCTTCTTCACCCACTCGACGAATCTCCACCATTGGATGTCCATCCAACGTCTGAGAATCTGCCACGTCACCGCTCATCAGCACTTCTCCTCATCTGAAGGTAGAATCAACTCCTGATCATGACCGTCGGATGAAGACCCAACGGCCGAGATCCACCGTTCGCAAAACCATCACCGCGCCTCAACCGCATGCGTAGCGCAGCGGTTAAGGCGAGCGTTCGAATCGTTGAACGGCCTCTCCTCGCACGCTGGTGCGTTATCACAGCCGAACAATAAAAAATCAACGGCCCGGATCGTCTGGTAGGATGAACGCGTGATTCGACGCACATAACTCACGCGCGATCGAACGCGCAATCAGGCTATGCGAAGTTGAAACACGGCACGGGCGAGGACGACCATAAGCCGACCGATCTTGAGATCGAATGGTTGATATCGTCCAAACGTGGGTGTGCGCTTTAGGCGCGGAAGAGGAGTAGGCACGCGCGTAGCGTGCACACGTCGCCCAAGACGGGCGTTTAGCAACGTTTAATTCCATCACTAAACGTCCCTTAATTAATATTTTGAAGTTAAAATGTCCAAATTGCCCCCAATTCTTACAACTATAAAAGGAGACCCCTACCCTACGAAATTCTCATCCCTTCGTTCTCTTCTCTTCCTCTCCAAAGCTTAAGAGACGTTTGTCCCACACCCAGGATGCTCCTCAAGAGTTAAATCCAAGCTTTTGCACCCGTTCCGGAAGTGGATCCCTCGACGACGACGACATGCTGCCTCGTTCCCGTTCTTCCGACTTCATCCTCCTTCCTGCCTCGTCCTCCATCTTGTAGGTGTTGCCTCCGTCCAACTTGTCCTCCAAGCATTCATCGAGGAGGATAACATCTCTCTCCCTTCTTTTATCGCTTTCTAGAGTGGAATTTTCCACTTTCTAGTCGTAACAGTTCCTACTTTCTAGTGTAATCATTTCCCGCTTTCTTAGTTGTAAAAACATTCTTCAAATACCAAGTGATTGTTCTCTCCCTCTTTCTCTCTCTCTGTTATTGTCTATATCGATTACATTGTGATTATTTCACCTTTTAAAAAAAATATAATTGCGGATTTTGAGATCTACGTAGCCTCCTTGTGTTCGACCCAGAACTTCTTTACGGATTTTCGGTATAAATTTTATCTGTTGAACGGATTTCTTCGCGACTCAAACTACGATGACGGGTTTTTGAATCCAATTGCGAATGCGTAGATTTTCGCTCTCAACAGTATGCAGGCTTGTGAAAGGTATGACCCTTGTTTGTTGTGTGTTGTACGATTGAGTGTGTACTCGCTAGTGGAAACAACTAACCGCGTGCCATTGCGGGATAGCCCCCCGTGTGTTTATCATGTGGGTCGTAGTTACTGCTACATCACGACCATAACCCCGGGGTAGTAGATTGGATGTAGGACAGACATGGGGTGTCCCCTCGGCCAGGAGGGTGTTGCGTGCCCACTCTGTAGCACGAAGATATCACAACAAAATCATCCCAATAGGAGACTTGTGAATAAAGTGAAAGTATGACCATATATTAGTATGAGTTGGAAATCAGATAACAAGTTTTAACTGATTGTGAAAATATATTAAATTCATGCATATTTGTTGTTGTACCTTTTCATTTTTTACACATTTACTATACTCTTGCTACTCTACTCAGCGTTCGCTAATGCCTATTGTTTGTTTTCAGGATAGGGGAATGAGTAGCCAATTCCACAGGCTATCATGGGAGGAAGCTGGGCCAGCCATGCCTAGTCGTAGTTTTAGCTCTTGCTACTCTCTTTTTTTGGGATTGTGAGTACTTATCTTTGGGACTAATTTAGTTTCTACTCTAGCTTCTTTCGTTGTTAGTTGTGATGGCTATAGTGTAGACTTTTGTTAGTTTCTCATGTACCATTGGTAGTTCTTGGTTTATCTTGCCGCTCTCCGTTGTTTAATTATCTCTCTTACTATTGGTGCATTAGTGGAAGATGTTATTGTTTTAATTTATTATTCGTTGGATGCTAGGTCTTGAGTTATGTGTGCGGTCCGACCTAGTCCTTGGGAGGGATTAGGATGAGTCGTAACAGATGTGGAATGGAGTCAATGATTACATCACAATGTTGTAGGATGGTGGTTGCATCTCATTATAAAATCCCCAAAAAATTATAAAAATCCTCTAAAAATCTAAAGATTTAGTTTAGGATATTAATTAGTAATTTATCCAATTTTGTCTCCCTAAAGATAACTTAGACTCCCACTATACTATTCATATTTCTTTTTAAGAATTTGGAATTTTGTAAATAATTATGTTTTCGCGTATAATGCCAACTCTCATCTTCTTTGCAAATTTCACAATTAGTCAGTGTCATCCACTACATATTGTTTATTCATTCTGAAACGGGTTTTCAAAATCGTCGCATTGCAGCATAGTTTGAATCAGTGTAAAAAATAAATAAAATTTATACTCAAAAGAAATCCGAGGTCGAACACAAGGAGCAATTGGCAAAATACTTCTCAAGATCGCAATTCAAATGCAATATAATAATTTCAAACAAGAATGATATATAAGTGAAATCTAATGTCAATAATGCAAAAAGAAGAGAGGGTAAAATGGTAATTTGAATCACCAAATTACCCTACAATGTTAAGCTTTGTAAGCTCCTCAAAGTAACAGATCATATAAGCCAAGTAAATCTCAATTTAACCAACAGAACCAGGGTCTCAACAGAAATCAGACGACAGAATAGGCGCCCAGACACCTTAACAGAGGCAAAGGCCTCTTCCTCTCTTTCTCTTCAAGCCTCAGGGAGAGGCGCAAACATCTCTCTTCTTCTCTTCTCTTTTCCTCTTCCTTCTCTTCTTTCCTCAGCTTCAGAGAAAGCACAGCACAGGACTCAGCACGCTAGCAAAGGTAAAGGCCTCTTCCTCTCTTTCTCTTCAAGCCTCGGGGAGAGGCTCAAACTTCTCTCTTCTTCTATTCTCTTTTCCTCTTCCTTCTCTTCTCTCCTCAGCTTCAGAGAAAGCACAGCATAGGACTCAGCACGCTAGCAAAGGAATAGGCCTGTTTCAGATCTCACAAGAGTTGAGAGGAGGGCAGCAGAGTCAACCCCCCCTCTCCTTTCCTTTTTCTCTTCTTCCTCTCTCAAAACCAGCAAACTAGACCAGACCCGGGTTTCTAGGTAAATGGACCAAGCCTAGACCCGTGAGGTGTGGGCGTGGGCGAGGGCGTGCGTGCGCATGTGGAGAAGGACCTCACCCCATGCTCACTGAGGCAATAGGGCCAAGGCACAAATTCCTTTTATATCCGCGCGCCGCTTCGTCAACTACCGATGTGGCACTAAAGGCGGTGTCCTTCTATGCATGTGCTACTGTAGTGATGAGATCTTCAATTGGAGCAGCTGTTGAGGATGACACCTTCAATTGGCGCCTTGGGACCCTTCCTGGAGAAGTTCTGCGATGTCTGAGATGGTTACCTGGAGCTGCAGGTGCTGAAGAAGGCTTCAAGCAAACTTAAAGCTTACCTACTAATGGCGGCCAGAGCTTGACACCTGAAACAAGCAGAACGGGCTTTTGGCCCTGTCAGAACCATTCGGCAAGATCGCAGGGGATTGGCGAGTGTGACGGTGGCAGTGATTTTGTGTGTGAGGGTGTGTGAAGGCCGTACGACCTTGGAGCAGAGGTGCGGTGAGTGTGGTGTTTGGGAGGCTTATAGAGAGGCCAATCGAGTGAACAACCATAGGGATTTTGCTCTCTGGAAGGTGGCGATGCTAATGGGTGTGATGGCAGCGAGATTCGAGTGGTGTGGCGACGTGTAGGCGTCGCCGGAGCGGAGGAAGGTGATGGCGTTGAGGGAGAATCGGTGGTCGTGTGTGTGTTGCGAGAGTGGGAGAATAATGTAGGGAGGAAAAGGGAGAGCTAGAGGGACTTAGGGACGTGGTAGAGGGGCAGAGGCAGCCGGTGGTGGTAGATCGGCATCGGAGAAGAAGAGACCGGTGAGGCGGCGACGTCGATTGAGGCAGAGGCACGACCTCTCTTTGACCGAAGAGGTTCGCAAGGATGAGGGGAAGCTAGTCGGCCGACCAATTTGATGGTTGGACGGTCGGAGGAGGAGAGGGGAGAGGAGTCGCTGGAGCTAAGCTCAAAGGTGGCTGGAGATGGAGTAAAGGAGGATTTCTCAGGCCAAAACTTGCTAGGGAAAAGCGCAAGGCCACGGGGGTCCTTTTATAGGGCTCTAGACAACGTTTTGGGCTTGGGAAGCTTGCAAGGCCACGGGGGTCCTTTTATAGGGCTCTAGACAACGTTTTGGGCTTGGGAAGCAAGCTTCCCAAGCTTCGAAAGTTCACCAGAGAAAGAAATCCCAAGATACCCTAATCTCTCATGCATTCGCATGAGAGATTGGGAAGGTTTGGGAGCTTGGGAATTGGCTCAAAAGGAAGGGAATTTCTTGACAAACTTCTTCAAATCTGAGAGGGATTCGTCAAGGAATCAAGGAGAACTTGCCAAATTTAGGTCGCCAGAGTTTGTAGGAATATGATTCATGGCAGCAGGGACCTTTTTATAAAAATGATGACAAAGTTAGGGGCATTTTTGTAAGAATTTTGAAATTTAAGGGCATATGTGTGATATAAAAGAATCAGACAGAACCAAATTGCAAACTAGGTCAAGATAATCTCATATTAGGCTCAAATTTTGGTACAAACCTAATTTGGACCTAACGAACTCAATGGTGAAGTTGGATTTTGGTTTTGACTTAGTTTCACTGGATAATTTATGTAAAAACCTAAATTTGGGCAAATATCAATCTAAGACTCTGTTTTGGGTTAAGATGGATTTTGATGGTCAAATTGAAGGTGACAAACCTCAGAGAATATTTTTATATGAATTTTAGAGAATTTAGGTAAATTTTATCCTGACCAGAACCCCAGTTAACTAAGCGAGTCTGTTTTTAAGGTTTTAGAAGTCATTTAATTTCCAAAACATGCGAAAATCCTTTTTTGTCTGTATTAACCCACTTGTTGGACTTTTAAGACCATTTGACCCTTAATTACCCCCTCGAAAAACCCATAGTTGTTCTGCATTCAAGATATGACAGTAAAATTACAGTTTTAACCTTGGTTTCCTGTCTTTCTCTCAGAATGATTATGCAATGAACTATGACTCTCTGGCAGTTATATATGAGCATTTATTCCTTGATAATGACTAGATTGTGCTAGTTATGGCTCATGATGGTGTTCCCATCATATACATATGCATAAGGGGGTGAGACAACAACAACTTGTGTGCTTGGCTACAAATAGATCTTAGTGTCAAACAACTATGTTGCCTGGTACCATCATACCACCAAAAGATGCATAGGACACCATCGTGAGCTCTTATGGAGTGAGGTATTTTGAGTCATCAATTTCAATTTTAGAAAAGGATTTTGGGGCTAGCTGCTACTAGTCCTAACTTAGCTCCTAATTGGGTCATTGCATTAGAAACACAACCTTTAGAAGGAAAGATTGATCAACAATTCATTGAGGTCAAGGTCTGGTTACATGCAAACGAGAATGAGAGTGAGGTTGAGAGTGAGAATATAGTACAACTTGTATGAAGATGAGCGAAGGACAAGATTAGGTATAGGGATAAGGACAAGATTAGGTATAGGGACAAGGCAAGTCTGAGGTTGAGGTGGCAGATGTGGTGGTACATAGGAGGAACTACGGTAGGTAGGCGACCAACCGTAGTAGGAAGCACATCCAGAGCAAGTAAAAGGGGCAGGTAGAGCATATACTTGAGCAGGCAAGATAGTAGGCAACATAATGGCTGACACGACAGGAAGTAGAGGGGCCAGCAAAATTGCTGGCTCACCCATTAGAAGAGCCGCACTTTGACCCAACTAAGTTACACCACTAGCTCCCATTAAAGTTGAACATGTTAGTTGTATCACTAGTGGGTCCATTTTCTATTGCTCTATTTCTACTTGCAAAGCTAGAGTTTATTATTCCTTCGGCAACAATTATAAATAATACGATCACTACTCTTGGTGCATTATAAAAGAGGCACATAGGTGATGGAGACATAAGAGAGATGATTAGGCAGGTGTATTCACAAGCTACTACTTCACCTTGCCCACCCTTATTCATAAGAGATCCACTATCTGAGACTAAGCACATGTATATATCATTAGCCAAAAAGTAAAGAAACACGCATTGCAACACGCATTCCCTGCTCAACAAAACACACTAGTGTATTTTGATTTTCAACAGGTGTGTTTTGGTTTTTCACTTAATGTTGTTAGTGTCTTACGCCGATTTAAGAGATACTTGTTGTAGTATAGTTGACAAAAATACAACAAACACTTAAATTTATAAAATTCAAAAATAGAAAATGAGTCTGAGGTCATTCACAGGGAGAAAATGTGGAATTCACAATACTAATCGCAAATAATAATAATGAGCATAATAAATTAAGGACCAAAGAGATATTCAATGAATAATGTGCACAAAAATAAATTCAATAATAGCATTCGTATCTCAAGAGATAAGTGGGATAAAAATAATAGAACCTCAAAACAATGGTGATTTAGATCACCACATAAATCCCACATTTAAGCATATATTGAATGTCTTAATTAACTCAAAATTTCCAGCAATGTCTCAACCACTTATCCTCATGAAAAAGTCCATAGTATCAGAGCTCAGAATTAAGCCAAGGCTTCAGACGTCACAAGTAAGGCTCAGACGCCTTAAGTGATCACAAGGCACAGTAAGAGCATAGAGCACCAACATAAAGGCATGAAGCCTTAGCAAAAACCTTAGAGGTGCTAAGTATAGAATGCATAGGCATGCATCTTGATAAGAACCTCATCATGATACATAACTAGCTCATTTTGACCTAAATACAGAGAATAAAAGCTCCTACATAACTCAAAGAAAGGCTTAACCCAGAGAATTCTGAGTTTAAGAAGAAAACAAGTCATAAGGGGTAAAAATGCAATTTCACCAACACAATATGCAAACAGGGTAACTCAGGGCCCAAACATAGGTCAAACTAACCTAATACGAAGGAAAGTGGGATGATCTGATCCAATAGGGGCTACAACAACTCCAAGGAATTAAATGACAATCTGTAATCCTAAAATAAACCAACTTCAATTCACGAGGTTCGAGGAAAAGTAAAAATCGAATAAACCCTCTACAATTCATATAAAAATAATCTCTATGGTTTAGAACCTTCAATTTGGCCTTGGGAACTCATTTTGACCTACATTGAAAACCATGCCCAATTAATGATTTAATTTAGGTTTTTATGTAAATTGACCGGTCAAACAAGGTCTTATCTAGAAATAAATTTCACCATTATAATCCTTAGGTCACATTTAGTCATGCATAAAAACTTGAGCCTAAGAAGAGACCTTCTTGACCGACTTTGCATTTTGGTCCTCATCCATTACTTTTTGACCCTCAACTTTTGAAACCCTCGCATTTTGGCCCCTAAGTCTTCTTCATCTTTGCATTTAGGTCCTCCCTGCAAATCTCTGAGCAGCACCATGCTCCGGCGACTTCGCGCGAGGCATGGCGCCGCGTAGGGTAAGGGAGACCCTCTGCCATGACAACCGAGGGTTCCCTGCAACGTCTGCTGTCGCAGGGACACCTCCATGACCTCTGCGGCTGCCCATACCTCCCGTGCGAACGCACGGGAGGTATGGGTCTCCATCTCCGGCGTCCTCCGGCGAGGGAGGCACGTTGCCTCTCTCCGCCCTCCTCTCCTATGTCACCTCTATAAAAGCCGCCTCCGTCTGTCGCACTCGGTAGCTTGGATCTGACGGAGAAACACCCCCCTCCTTCCTCTCTTCCCACTCCGGCAGAAGCCCTCCAGCTCCGGCGGTTCTTCCTCCTCCTGTTTGTCGCTCTGCCGCATTACCAGCAGCAGAGCCGCCTTCGCCCGCTCTTCCCGCACCGCGCCGTACCCAGCGCGCGCTCTCCCGCTCTCTCCTCGCCGCCGCCCCCTCTCTCTGGGCATCTTCTTCTCTGGCGACAGTAGATACGACTGTCGCCCTGCTTCGTTCCCCTCTCATCCCTCCAAGTAGGTACAGTTCTTTCCTTTCCTCCCCTCTTTCTTTTCCCTACTTCAATTTGCTCAACCACCCTTCGACCACGCCTAATCACCCTCACCTTCTCCATCTCCGGCCAACCTCCGGCGACTCGCTCCCATCATTCCACCACCCCACACGACTCACCAACCGACCCAAAACCTCCGCCTCTTCACGCTGAACCACTTCCACCCCTTCACTCCCTGCTGTTCGCTGCCTAAAGACCCCCCGAACAAACCCATTCCCCCAGCCACAGTCCGACCTAGGGCAGCCCTTGCACGCCGCCCCACGCCTCGCCACCACCTGCACGAGCTTCACCGCACTCTGGCGAAGCTCCCTGCACCTTCTGACTAGGCCGAGAGGCCGTATTGCTGTGAACAGGTCACCCGCCCTCCGCCGCCATTGCTGAGCAGGTGGAGCTTCTTCCGCCTGCAGCTGCAGCCTCGCTTCGCCCAGGTTTGACTCGCCAGGACGCGCGGTTCGACCTCACGCACCTGCCTAGGCCTACAGCTGGGGTGAGAGCCCCGTGCACAGCCACGATTGCCTGCAGCTTTCTCAGCTGCAGGCGCCCAATTAGGGTGGGACATTTAGTCCCACCTCGGAAGACTCTGAAGCAGAGCACCAGCATAAATGCAAAAAGTGCTATAGGCTTATCGCCTCAGCACACAGGGTGAGGTCCCTCTCACCCGCTCACCCGGCCTCGTCCGCGACCACCCCCGCGGACCTGGCCCGACCTGTTTACCCGACCTGCACTCCTCGTCCACCACCGCACGCCGGTGGGCTAGGACCCGGGCGTGACTCGTACCCGAATACCCGGCAGCTCTGGGAGAGCTATCCTACGAGTGAATTTTGAGAGAGAGAGACGCGGGGGAGGGTAGAGTAGGTTTTTGCCCTGACCCAACTGTGAGTGTGCAGGCACAGAAGAAGAAGAGAAGGCAGACCGCAGAGGAAGAAGAAAGAAGAGAAAGAAGGAAGGAGCAGCCAGAGCCGTGGCTGCTTGAAGCAAAGTAGAAGAAAGGCAAAGAAGAAGAAGAAGGTAGGAGGACGCACTGTAGCAGAGGCTACTTAAGTCGTCTGGTTGAAAAATCAGTCGACGCCCAGAAGAACAGAAATAAGAAGACAAAGAGAGAAGCAGAACACGAGGAGAAAGAGAAGAAGAAGCTTGGAAGAAAAAGAAAGAAGAAATAAGAAGAAGGAAGAAGACTGAAGAACCAAAGAGAAGAGAAGAAGACAAAGACAAGAGAAAGAAGAGAAGAAGAAAAAGCCAACAAGACAAATCCCTCTCTCTCTCTTTCTTTCATTTTTGTAATAGAAACTTTGTACTTCTAGAATACAGTTTGCTCCCTGAGTTCGACCTCGGGAAAACTTTTATTTTCTGAGTAACAAATTATATGAAACTAGTAACCGCTCCTCTATACTATACTACGACGAAATATTAGAAATATTAGAACTATAGACGAGAGTAGCAGCCACATCTCGACGCAACAAGACACATATTCTAAAGCAAAATGCTCCCCCCTCCTCGAAAATTCCCCTCTATACGCTAATCTGACCTTTAGTCAGGTAATCGGATCGAGTACAGGGTCTAGACCCGCAGGCAGTGAATCACCGGTAAGGAGTGAGCATGTGCATGGGGGGACCCAACCCCCCATGTACTGGGCGAAGAGCTGCAGGCACAAAAACAATTTATGCACAGTTGGCAGCTCCTCCACTCACGATGTGGCACTAAATGCGCCCTCGTTTGCTTCGCACAGTGCAGCTGAGTGCTTCTCTCCAATTGAAGCAGCTGCTCTGCTTCTTTCCTCGAATTAGCAGTCCAGGAGTCTTCACAAGATCTACCCGCAGCTCCAAGCCATGGTAGTGGTGAAGTTGGTGAACGGATGGTGGCTGACCCCACCCATCCTCTCTTGTCACTGATGTTCCAGGTAGACCAGAATGGGGACTTGACCTCTCAACTCTACTAGTTTTAATTAAGAGCAAGGGTGCTTAAGATTTCACTTGAACTTTAAGATGTATTAAGTGCAAAAAGTGACCTAATTTCAAGATTGGTTGACCCAACAAGGTGGGTCAACTTCACCTATTTGTCCTTTGAGAAGTTTTAGGTCCCTCTTTTAGGATTCAGGTCAGATTAAGAGCCTGATTTTTAAGGTTTGCTTGAATAGATCAATTCAACCGAGGCTTAGGCACACATCATTTAGAAAAGTTGATTCTTGCTTATGTAAGTGTGTCTCTAAAGCCCTTACTTGGAATCCTTAATTGGCTCTAATTTTGATCCAATTTAGTTTGCCAAATGTGGTATCTATGGCTCAAACAAGAATGTGATAGCCCTAGTTACCTTAAATAGGTGCACAAATCATGTTTTGTTGTTGAAATCAAGTTAAACAACTTGATGAATTATCTAAGAATGGAAAGCAAGTAGCCCTAATTGACTTTTTCCTTTTTAACCTTTTTCAGAAACAGGGGCTTAAGAGAGAGAGTAATCAGACTTTATCTGCCCCTGGTGTGTTTGTTGTGCGGCTGACTTTCTTCAATGTATCTTCTCCCTGAAACAACCATAGCAAAAGAGATATAGTAAGTTAGAATATGTATCAGAAATTGTAATCAAGAATTCTAAATTGCCCGTTGCTTCCCAGTAACGGCGCCAAAATGTTAATCGTAGCGAGATTGATGTTTAAAAGTGTTGCATTGTAGTATAGTTGAAATCGCTTTGAAAACAAATACAATTTTGTTACTTGAAAAGGTTTCCGAGGTCGAACACAAGGAGCAAATTGGTATTTAGAAATCAAGATCATAATTCAGAATTAAAAGAATTTGCAATAATAACAGTGGTAATGTGCAAAAATATGGGAGTAAAATGATGATGTAGATCACCAAATACTTCTACAATATCACCAAATAACTCAATGTATGAATATGCAATGAGAACTAGAATCTGTTGTTTGATGAAGGAATTAGATCCCTTAAAGTGTCTACTTCTTCTTCTTTGTCTCTACTGTTCTCTTCTTCTTTTGCCTTTGCTTTTCTTCTTCCTTGGCCCTTAGCTGCTCTGAGTTCCTTCTCTTCTTCAGCTTTTGGCTTGTCCTTTCTTCTGCTCTGGCTTCCTCTTCTTCTTCTTTCTCTGCCTTCAACCCTGCGAGAGCCTTCTCTTCTTCCTTCTCTTCTTCTTCTTCTGCCTTCAACCCTGACCTCCTCTTCTTCAGAATCTGCTAAGTGTCGGCCAAGATTCCCATAGCAAAACCCTCCCCCTACCCGCGCGACACTCCTCTCTTTCTCTCTTAGGATGAGCTCTCCTAGAGCCACACAGGTATTCGGGTTATCGGGGCAGGCGCGTACCCGGGTCCAGGCTCACCGGAGTGCGGTGGTGGGCGAGGAGTGTAGGTCAGGTCGGGTCAAGCTAGGTCCGCAGAGGCAAGGTCACGGACGAGGCCGGTGAGGGTGAGAGGGACCTCACCCTGTGGTAACTGAGGTGAACAGATGATATCACTTTTTCAATTTATTCAGGTGCAGGCGCTTCTTCATTTCCGAGGTGGGACTATCTACGCCCCCTCTTCTCGCGCGCCTGCAACAGAGATTGACCTTCGCAATTGTAGCGGCTATGGAGGCACACAACTCCAATTGATGGCCTAGGTGCATGCGTGAGGTAATTCCGCGCGTCCTGGGGCAGCTACCTGGGCTTGGCAGCACCTGGAGCAGCTTCAAGCAAGCTTCACACTTGCTCGCCAATAGCGGTCAAGCTTGTGCCTGAAATCAGTAGAACGGCCTCACGGCCATGTCAAATCGCGCAGGGATGTGCTAGGGGTGGTGGCGTGACGTGTGGGTGCCTATGGGTGCGTACGTAGGTCACGCTGTGTGCGAGTGAGTGGGTGTGTTTGGGGGGTGATTTGGGTGAGTGGCGAAGTAAGTGAATAGGGGGGAAGTGATCAGTGAAGTGTGGAGGAGGTTTTGCGAGTGTCGGCAAGTGGTTTGGTGGCTTGTGGAGGTGGGATGGCCTTGCCGGAGGTGGTGGTTGGAGATGGAGGAGATGAAGGTGCAAGGGGGCGACAGTGGTCGATTTGAAGTGGAATAAATTAGGAAATAAAGTAGAGGTGAGAGGGAACTTAGCTAGGAAGTCAATGGACGAAGGGGGGCAGCGAAGGTGTCGGGTCTGGTGTGGCTGGCGTCGGAGACGAAGGCAGCTCCGGTGAGGTGGGAACAGCGAGGATGGAGGAGGTGGTGTCTGCTGGTGCGGCGAGACGCGGACGAGAGCAAGGAGGAGGAATCCGCCGCAGGTATGGCGGTCGGACGACGAGGAAGAGAAGGAAAGGTCGCCGGACGTCGAGGAGCCTTTGACCTTAAGGGGAAGAGAAGAATTGAGGGCATTCATGACCAAATTCGAGTGTGCCGAAGTCAGGGAGATCTGGGCTTCTTTAAATAGGGCTCTGAATGGCAGTTGGGGCTTGGGAAGCAAGCTTCTTAAGCTTGGAAGGTTGCCGGAGATGGGAATTATTAAGATACCCAAATCTCTCATGTGTTTGCAGGAGAGATTGGGAAGGAATCAAAGTTCATCAATGGATTCAGATGGGAGAGAATTTCTCAAAGGATCTCCCTTCCAATTTTGGGAGAGATCTTCCAAGCAATGAAGGAGATCTTCTCTGTCAAAGGTCGCCGGGGTAGGCTTCCTCCGCGATAATGGCAGAGGGACCTACTTGTGAAGATGGAGAGAAAGCTAGGGGGCAGTTAACAAGGGTTTTTGAAAGTTAGGGGTAGAAATGTAATTAGGCATGACCTTTTTGCAAACTTGGTCAAGGCAAACTTATCTTGGGTCCAAATTTTGGTATAAACCTAATTTGGACCTAAGGAATCCAATGGTGAAATTGGATTTGGTTTTGACTACGTTTGATTGGGTAATTTATGTAAAAATCTAAATCAGGGTAAATATTTGTCTGAGACTCCATTCTAGGTCAAGATGGGTTCTAATGGACAAATTGAAGGTACTAAACCCTACAGAATTTTTTTCTATGATTTTTAGAGGGTTTAAGTAAATTTTATCCTGACCAGAACCTTGGTTAATTAAGTGGGTCTATTTTTAGGGTTCAAAAGTCATTTAATTCTCAGAACATACACAAACCCTTTTATGTCTAATCCAATCCTACTTATTATCTTATTAAGACCATTTGACCTTTGTTTAGCTCTTGAGAAAATCCATGGTTGTATTGCATTGGTAAAATTACAGTTTTACCCCTAGTTTCCTATTTTTCTCTCAGAAAGGTTATGCAATGAATTATAACCTTCAGTTGGTTATATAGGAACATTTATTGACTTCATTGGGTCAAAATATGCTAGTTAGGGCTCATGATGGTGTTCCCATCATTTAGCCAATTTGGTCGTTGACCAGCTTGAGGAACCTGTCGAGGAGGGTCACCGAAATCGAGCCGAAGGGCGGTCGGAGAAGGGAAGAACTGGAGGCTTCTGGGCCTAAACTTGACTAGTTCTGACTGCTGAACATCATATAGCTTCAATATAGCTCATATGTGTTCAATAATTGGAAGAATTCAGCTGTGGGAATAGGATTTCTGGAAGAAGAGGAATTGGCAATTTTTGAGCTCGCCAGAGCTTTCCCTTTGTGTTAGGATTTGGAATTATGCTCATTAGGTTTCTTGTGATTTAGTGGCCAATCCCTCCAATTTTGGAGGGATTTGGTGAAGATTTCATGAGGAATCTTCCCAATCAAAGTCGGCTGCTATGAGTTGATCAACAATGGCGGCAGAGGTATAGATGCGAAGAAGATGAGAAACTTAGGGACTTGAAAACAAGATATTTTGAAAGCTAGGGGCTTAGATGTGAAAAATAGAGGTTTTAGAGATTGAAGTGAAAACTAGGTCAAGGTGGACTTTAATTGAGACAAAATTTTGGTACCAACCTATTTTGGACTCAAGTAATCTGATGGTGAAGTTGGATTTGAGTTTTGGCCATGTTTGACTAGGTAATTTACATAGAAACCCAAATTGGGGCAAAATCCCGTCAGAAGCGCTATCCAAGGTCAAAATGGGTTCAGATTGTCAAACCAAGGGTACTAAATCTCTTGGGATATTTTTCTATGAATTTTAGGAGGTTTAGATGAATTTTATTTTGACCAAAACCTCTTTAATTTAAGCGAGTCTGAAATTAGGATTTTGTGTGTTGTTTTGGTTCTTGAAATTCGTGAAACCCTATTTCTATCTGTGTGGTCCCACTTTTTGGACTTTAATGCTCATTTGACCTTCAATTAACTCCTGGAAAATCCTGTGGTTACTCTGCAATTATGATGTGATGTTAAAACTGTAGAATTAGCCATTTTTAATGTTTTCTTCTCAAAATGGTTTTGCATGGAATTACAATCGTTAGGCAATTATTTAGGAGTATTTGTCACTTAATTTTGATTAATTAAAGCTAGTTACAGTAAATGATGGTGTTACCATCACAGAAATACACCGGTTGAAAATCAAAATACACTAATTGAAAATAAAAACATACTGGTGTATTTTAACTTTCAATCGGTGGAAAATGGGTTTTCACTCAAAAAGTGGAAAGTAGTTTTCACCTATGGGTTTATGATTTAGGATTTAGGTTTACGATTTAGGGTTTAAGATTTAGGGTTAGGTTAATAAAAAATGATTTTACCTATGGAAAGTGATTTTTCACTTTTGATTTTAGGGTTTGGGACACTAAAGACTAAACCCAAACCCTAGACTAAACCTAAACCCTAAAGGTGAAAAATCACTTTCCAAGTGAATAATTGATTTTCATAGGTGAAGAACCACTTTGCACAGGTGAAAATTAGTTGAAAATCAAAATACACTGGTGTGTTTTTGTTTTCAACTAGTGGATTTTGATTTTTAACTTGTTGAAAATCGAACCACACCAGTTGAATAACAAAATACACACCTGTTGAATATCAAAATGCACTTAGGTGCTTTGTTGAGCTAGGACGTGTGTTGCAAAGTGCATTTCTTTAATCATGTCCATGTCATTAATGGATCCATATGTTGGTGTAAGGGCACCACGATTATTAATTTTGATGATAACAAAACACTTGTTATTTAATGTTTGAATTTGAGTTATAATTTCAGGATAAATGTAAATCGTTACAAGTGTGGAGAAGGAGGTCAAGCTCACATCCATGACGGATTGGACCTTGATGGAGGTGAAGGTGCTTAGTGTGGAGTGAGAGCTTGAAGACAGGAAGATGAAGAATAGGATAGAAGTTCTTTCTATTTTTGTTCTATGTATTTGTCTTTTTGTTCTTTGCTTTGTTGCTTAGATTATGTGTTAAAGAGGCTCAAATTAGCTAGATAGTAGTCTTATGAATACTTACACAACTCTAGGATACTTAGGCATCTCGTAGAGAACATAGAAAACTAAAGTAGGCATCAGAAAGCCTGATTAGACATTCAATCTGGACATCAGACGTCTGATCTTAGACTTTAAGACGTTTGATTGTTTGATTAGACGTCTAAAAAACTCAGGCTAGAAATCACTCTCTGTCTGCCACTTTCAGACGTCCAACCCTTAGTCCAAATGTCTTAGAAGTCGTATGAGGACCTTGCCAGATGTCCAACTAGAGGATCATTAGCTTATCTTAGAGGATTAACCCTTAATCTATTTTTCATTTACTTTCAGACATCCATGGAGTATCCCATACGTATGATAAATAGACGTCAGGCCTAAATCACCTTTTGTCAGAGGTTTTCAGCCATTAAGCCTCGGGAAATCAATTCTCGTAGAAGATTACATTTCTAGACATCCAAATACTATGCCAGACGACCACTCTATCATCTAACGAATATTGTCTAGAACCCTATTTCGATCTTGTTAAAAACAGGAAGAAACCTATTTTCTGACTAGACGTCTGATTGGGTACCCAGATGACTTAAAACACCATCTTAAATGTTTGTCTTGATCCAAGTCAGTCCAGATCTTCCATCCTTCTTGATCAGACGATCGATTCCTAGATCATATGATGACCCAGACATTTGATAATAGATCTAGATGTCTAATAACCTTATCAAAATCATAAATGATCTTGATTTCGGCCTGCTTTACCTTGGATTTATTCTTAACGGCTATAGAAGCCTTCCAAAGCCTTCTAAACCCTTTTTAGGACTTTTATAAATAGAGGAGCACCTTTCCTAAACTAAATACACCAAGTAACACTACTTCCACACTCTTTGTGTCATAGAGAATGAATTATCAAGAAAGAAAGTGATCTTACTCTCCAAGCCTCATTCAACAAATTCGAGAGCAACAATACTCTGCCGCAATCACGCTTGCCCACTTTCTATCAAGGGGAGATTTTTGCCTATAGAGCTTTAGATTTGCTTTGTGGCTCTATAGGTTTTTTATTTTTTCCTTTATTTTTGATTGGGTATTCGCTTTGTGAATTCCCGTTTTCTTCGCGGGATAAAATACTCCTCGTGAAGAGGAGGGTTTAAGGTAGACTACCCTTGTATAAGTAGTGTGGTTGTAAGAGGTTGAACTGCCCTTGTTTGAAGTTGTTCGTTAGTGATTTGATCGACTAGGTCGATTGGGAAATCCTAAGTTTAGAGACTTAGGCGGTGGTTTTTACCTAGGTTTGGGTTTTCACCTAAAAATCCCTTGTGTACTTGTGATTGCATTTTTGTGAGATTGTTTATTCCGCATTATTTCATTTCACGCAAATCTCACACCCTCCGTTAAAACCTACACCATCTTCTACTGCTCCACTTGCATTTACAAAGTTAGATGTTACTAGTCTTGTGGAGATCATTGCAGATACTAAAGTCATTCCTCCAAGAGCACCATAAAATAGGAAAGTAGATGATGTTGACACAAGAGAGACAAGTGCTTAGTTTAATTCATGGGTTGCTCCACCTTGACCACTTATGTTTATAGGTGATGAGAGTTCTTAGATTGAATAGATTGATACAACATCTTAGTTAGAACTTTTGTAACATTCATTAGCTTTTGTGACTTATAAAAGGAAAAGAAACAAATAGAATGATGTACTTTTATGTATTTTGTGGCATGATGTTGACAACTATTATTGTTTTATTTATAACTTACAAAAGGAAATGAAAGAAAATGAATGATGTACTTTTATATATTTTGTGGCATGATGTTGACAAATATTATTTTTTTATTTATGACTTATAAAAGGAGACAAAAGAAATAGAATGATGTACTTTTATGTATTTTGGGTTGTGATGATGATAAATATTATTTTTTTATATTTTAAAATGGAATGAAATTTTTTGTGCCAAATATTTTAATTATATAGATTTGCTTTCAAAATTTTGAATGTGTAGGATTTCTTGTATAAAAACATATGAGTGAGATTTCTTATCTTTTTGAACTATAAGTTATGCTATTTTTGAAATTTTTGTTAAAATAATTATATTAGAATAAACATGTTTGTAAGTAGAAAATCAAAGAATTTTGACAACACTAGTAAAATGGTACTAACATTAGCAATAACAATAAAATTGAAGAAATAAAATAATTTAAAGACTAAAATATACTATACAAGAGTCGACTTCAATATTTATTTTATTTTTAATAATTACGTATCATTTATTTTACATTTTTATAAATATAAAAAATGATATATATATTTTTCTAAATTTTCCACACAAAAGTTTTTCAACACAAATTCTCTGGGTACGAGGAATGAGAATCAATGTCCGGCAAGATAATTTGTATAGTAAATCTATTTTGAAGAGATATTACATAAATAAATAGAGTATTGATATGTCATGAAAGTATTCTTTTAAATAATAATTAAATAATGTCAATGTATTTCATGATATTTTTGACATAAGATTCTAATATCACAAATATTAAATAAAATTATAGATTACCCTAGAAAAGAGAAAGGATGTAAAAAATTTTATTAAAAGGCCATGCATTTTTCTTTTTTTTTTTCTGTTTCTTATTTCCTCGAAATTAAATCGGGGGCGTATGGTGGACGGCCCTGGATAGTCGGGGATCCGCCTTAACCCACTCCGCCGACGTCGGCCAGTCCCAAATCCATCGGCATCAAAGTAGGGTTCGAAAATCTCAACACGCTCGCTCCTCCTTCCAAACCTCTACCAGTAAGAAACTCCAAACCCTAAACGATGTGAGACAGAACGTCAATATCCGCGACTCGATCTCCGGTCGGGACATAGCAAGATCGCCTCATGGGGAAGAACAGAGAATCCGGGAGAAGCAAGACCCGACCCTCGAGCAGCAGGTAAGTTGCACCGCGGCCACTTCTCTCCCTCGCGCAGTGCGCTGTAATCGATTCATTTATGAGATGATGGCTTCTCTTGCTGTTCGTGTGCAACCCTACAGCCTGGCGGCGTCTCTGCTCCCTACCGGCGTTTCAAGTGTCGGATTCGGGGGTTATGTCGGGAGTTCTCGTGTTGACGTGCCCGTATCGAGGGAGGAACGCCCGCCCCGAGCCGTATTTTCTCCCATCTTCTTCGTTCATTCTTTGTTATCTGTTCCTCAATTCAATACATGCATCAGTAGCATGATTTTTTTCCTTTTTTCCAAGAGTAGTTCGAGCGCAGACCGTCCCGGATGCTCTATCTGCTGGCTTCACTGGATAATGCAATTTGCTCGCAGTGACTGTCGTTCACATTTGTACTGTGTGATAATTGCAGATAATTCAATTTGACCGCAGCTTGCGTCAGACGTTCTTAAATTTCGCAGTATGGCATTATTTGGCTAGTAAAGAAACACGATTTAGGACTTAATCATCGTGAGCAACTCATTTTGGAAAAATAATTGTGAGTAACCATATCTCATCAAATCTATGATAAACAACATGAGTGGTTCGTTCAGCAACATCTGCAAAGCAGTGATCTATACGAAGAAGAATGGGGAAGTGCAGTGGAAAATGCAACATTTAGGTTATTATCAGTTGAGAAAAAGTGGTACGATTGTGCGTTGCTATTTGTTGGAGTTACCTGTGTGAGGGGATATCTTGTTATATTTTTTATTTCTTGAGGGCTACTTATGTAGTCTTCTGGAAGCCTCTGTCTACGTGAAGAGCCAAGGGTTCTTTTCTTCTCTCCCAACATTGTATTAGAGTGGGGTGAGTCCTAGACTCTTCGCATTTGGGTACTCTTCTCCATTAAAGGAAAAAAAAAATCCTAGAGGGAGGAAATCTTCTCGCTCTCTCATTGCCACCACACTCCTTGCTCTGCCCCTCCCTTACCCTCACTGTAGGCTCTGTAGCGAGCCCTAGCGCCGTTGTAAGGCCCCTGTGGCTCTCCTTCCGCCACCGCAGGCCTTGTAGTTGGCCCTAGCACTGCCGCAAGGCTCCTTGCAGCCCTCCCTACGCCACCGCCACCACTGTAGCAGGCCCCAGCACCACGGCAAGGTTCAGTGTGGCCCTCCCCACGTTGTCGTTACTCCTGTGGCGGGCCCTAGCTCCGCCGTAGGGCCATCAATGATGCCGTTGGGGGCACACTGATACCGCAACAACCACTGTAGCACACTCTAGCGCTGCTGCTGCGGTGTTGGTCCTCCCTCTTGCTGTCACCAGGGGTTCCATCGTGTCCATGTGATCCCTGGTGGCCTTCTAAGGGCGTTTCTGATATCCTCGTTGGTCAATCGTTGCTCCTTGGGTCTTATTCTTCTCTTTATGTGGCCTGAGGCTCTTGCGGATGCTTCTATTGACTGCTGTTCTTGCTGATATGATTTTTGGTCATATTGCTGCATGAAGTCAAACCATTGACTTCCTCGACTTGCATGAAGCTTAATGGTGTCCACAATTGCCTACTAGAGTCATAAGTGTTTAAGATCTTTGTTGGTGGCCAGAAGAAGCTGTATCTTGTGCCTAAAGGTCCATCTACGGTTGATTTTATTGATTTTGAGAAGTGGGGGCAAGATAATTATCTAGTTATGGATTGGATGATGAACAGTGTACAGCTATAGATTGTGACAAATTTACTCTACAAGAAGACTGCAAAGAGATTTGGGATAACCTGGTTAAGAAGTATTCCCAGAGATCTAATCATACTTACCTAACAGACATTTATTGTTGCATCTGATCTTCTTCTGATTGTGATTGTACATTAATAGAGTACTATACTGAGATGGAGGGGCTCTTTGAAGAGTTGAACGTCTTCAAGCCCTTGTGTTGTGAGATACAGATTGGATAGAGATAGAATTGGTAGGTGTACAAGTTTTTGGATGGTCTCAGTGCCCGGCATTCGTCTGCCTGGGATTAGATTTTGGCTCTAAGGGATATTCCTGATCTGGAGGTTGTCTATAGGTGACTCCAAAATATTTCCTCTGACATTGGGTTGTGAACACCTTCTCCCATTGTTTCAATGCCACATACTACATAGATGTCTGCCTTTGCAGTCTCTTAGGGGCTTGGTACTATTTGCTCTGGCATTGGATGTGGACGAGGCCAGGGATAAGGTCAGACGTATGACCTGTGTGTTCACTGCTAGAGGACCAATCATCCTTTTGAGAAATGTTGGGCCAAGCTTGGTTGCCCTGGTCGACCAATGGCTGCTGTGGTTTAGGGGGAACCTATTCGTGCTCCTCCTAGCCTACCTACTCTGACGGTGAATGATTGTGCCCGCCTTATGTAGCTTCTTCAACAGGCTGCTCCTCTAGATACTACTGCTTCTCTGGCTGTGGTTGGCAATTCTGCAAACCTGGTTACGATTACTTCTACCTCATCTTGGATAGTTGACTTAGGCACCTCAAACCACCTCATCGGCAAGAAGGATGCCCTTTTGTCTATGCACTAGGCTTCCACTGTTACTTTGGTCATCTGGTAAACAGATCTTATTCACTTATCACTGCAGTAGGAGATGCTCATTTTTCTAACTCATTGAGATTGTCCGACATTTACTGTACTCATTAATTTCCCTTGAGTTAACTATCTGTCTATAGATTAAGAACTTGCCTACTGAATAATTTTTAACAAGCTTTTTGTCTTTTCAAGACAACTGGGCGGGGAAGATTATTGGTCGGGGGATTGAGTGTGATGGCCTCTACTATATTGATACTCCTCACATTTTTATTGGTGCTGCTACATCTATCTCGATTGATTTTGTTTTGTGGTCCCGTCGTTTGGGTCATCTGTTTGTCTCCAAACTTTGGAAGATGTTTCCCGAGTCGTTTGTCCCTAACAAGCTAGACTGTGAAGCCTGCCAACTTGGCAAACATCACTAGGTTTCCTTTGCTTCTCGAAAAAATAAGAGGAGTTTAGCTCCCTTTGATTTGATTCATCGTGACATATGGGGTCCATGTCGAATAAGTTACTGGTTTGTTTATTGGTATTTTGTAATTTTCATCGATAATTATAGTCAATTGTTATAAACATTTTTGTTGAGGGATTGGTCTAAGGTTGTTTATGTTATTCGTAAGGTTTTCAATGTAGTTCAAAATTTTTATTCCACGTGCATTAAAGTATTTCGCATTGACAATACTCTTAAATTTATGCGAAAAGATGATTTTTTGTCTGCTAATAACACTCTTCACCAGACTTCCTGTGCTTACACATACCAACAGAGTGGGGTTGCTGAGCGTAAGCTACATCATCTCTTTGATGTGGCTCGAACCTTGATGTTTGCTATGAATGCGCCTAAATATTTATGCAGAGGATGTCGCTCTTACTACACTTGCCTGATTAATTGGGTCTCCTTACTTGTACTCGATGGTGATACACCTCTTTTGTTATAGGCTTATAGCCTGATGCCTCTCTTTTTCATTGCCATTGTGGATATTCAGATGCACATGCTTTGTCCAGTTGTCTAGAGTTGTTGATAAGTTATCCTTGAGGTCTATCAAATGTATTATTTTGGGTTATTCTAGATCTTAGAAAGGGTACAAATGTTTTAACCCAGTGGGAAAATGCTAGTATGTCTATGGATGTTTCTTTCTTTTAGAAGGTTCCTATTGAGAGTTATGTTTTTAGAGTTGTTTCTTATTTTTCTTATGGCATGGGGTGTCCTATGTAATTGTTACTAGGGTGTCTCTTTATATAAAGATCCCTATGATTTTGTGATTCCGTCAATTTCATCTTTTCCCATCAAAATGGTATCACAGCAGTAATCTTAGATTAGTACTTGGGTACTTCCACCAAATACCACCCCCTCTCTATTCCCTTTGCTCCTCGCCCATGCTCACCACAAACACTGTCGTAGCCTTTAGGTGTTGTAGTAGCACCTCTAGCCTCATTCGGCGATAGTAGCTTCGCTAACAACCCCATTGCCGCCAACTTCCTCTTGCCCTTCTTGACACTGCAAGGGTCCCTAAAGATCATGGTAGGCACTCATATGGGGTAGGCAACCCTGTTTACACCCTGATCATGATTCGGAAAACAAAAAACACTACTTTTTTAGATTTGATGTGGGTTTCTATGCCTACTTAATGATCTGATTTCTCTATAAAGTGAAGCCTATTCCTTATTCCCACGAATCAAGACATCATGAGTGACCGCAAGGACGATCTCAGCAACTCAAAAGAGAAGCTTTCTGCCACAAGCACATCTTCTCATATGCAAGGTACCTCCATCAAACTAGATGGAACCAACTTTCTCCTGTGGTCTACATCCTTTGCTCGATTTATGAGGTTTCATAAGAAAAAAATACATCGTATTGAAAGATGAGCCAGCCATGAAGACTGATGATTGGGAGGCCGACAATGACTGGGTTACTACATGTCTATTAAACAATGTAAAAGAGCCAATAGCGAAACAAGTCATGTCTTAGTCTTTAGCGAAGAAGATATGGGATGTTTTGCATGAAATTTACTCCCAGAAGAGTAATATTACTCGACTATACAAAGTCCTAGAGGAATTGCACACATCTCGGGAGGGAATTGTCTTTGGTAGAGTGCTATGGGACGATGAAGAATTTGTGGGATGAACACGATATTCATCTGCATTGTCCATCAGTTATGGCCAAGCAGAGGGTGGTCGGTGGCCTCAGGCCAGCAGCACCGATTGCACATATTGTAGGCCCTCCAGATCGCTGTTGCCAGCCACACTCAGGCAAACAGTGTCGCCAGCACCCACTGTCGGCTCTCCAGCTTACGTCGCTGGCCTAATCTCCTCCTTACATCGCCTATGGCATCGGTGTTAGGTGCTGTAGGTCACCCCCTCACCCAGCGTCGCCCCCCTGAGCATCTGACTGGGGGCTATGTTGGTCGCGACCTGACCCTAGCAGGCCACCTACTCCTCGGATCTCTTCTTAGGAGAACTTGAAGGTGCACTACAATGAGTAGGACCGGAGTTTATTGGTCTGTTCTTTTACAGGGCTTCCTACAGGAGCGCTACCTTATGAAGGTTACCGCTAGGGCCTGATCTATGCCCTAGAAAGTGTAACACAGTATATTCTTGTTGTTCGTTGATCCAATGATATGATTTCTAGCAGATGAAAGCTCTATTTTCCGTGGATTACGACTCCTGATATCATGGGGGACCAAAAGGAATCTGAGTGACTTGTTGGGGAAGTCTTCCACCAGAAGTGCTCCCCCACACACATGCAGGGGACTTCTATTAAGTTGAATGGAACCAACTTCCTACTATGGTCCACATCTTTTTCTCGATTCGTCGGATTCCATCGCAAGAAGTACATATTGACAGAGGTTGAACCCGTGGTAAAGTTTGCAAATTAGGAGGCAGACAATGACTGGGTAGCCACATGCCTTTTGAATAGCATGACCCAGATTATCACAAAATAGTTCATGGCCTATGCTTTGGCAAAAGGATGTGGGAGGTGTTGCATGAGATGCACTTCCACAGGAGCAATATCACCAGGCTATTCCCAGTGGTAAAGGACATTCATACTCTTTGGAAAGGCACCATGGCCTTATCTGAGTAATATGGCTCCATGAAGAATCCGTGGGATGAGTAGGATGTGTACCAACCCATATCCACAGATGTAGCAGTTATGGCCAAGCAAAGAGAGGCTATTTGTTCTATTCAGCTTCTGTTTGGACTTGGCTTGAGTATAAGGCAGTGAAAGATTAGTTTATGACCATGGATGAGATTCCTATGCTTACACAGATTTATGCTCGTCTCTCTAAGATTGACACCTTTGATCTTGTGCCTACATCTGATGCCCCTGCTATGGCTGTTGTTGGTTGTGGTAGGGGATATTCTGGGGGCAGCGATGGTCGGGCTTGTGGTGGTCGAGGTCGAAGTTCATTCCTTTGTGAGTACTGTCACAGAAATGAACATACTATGAAACGGTGCTGGGTGAAGCACAGGTATCAGCAGGGCATGGACCCACGTGCCCATCAAGTTTCTACAGGGGATACTTCTCAGGTGCATGAAGACGATGGTCAGATTTCAGTATCCAGGGTAGACTATGAGCATTTCATTACCTCTCAGGCCTCTACTTCTGCAGGTGTTTCAGTTCAAAGATCTGTAAGTACTTCAGCCATGTCAATTAGATCCCAAGCTCCTGCTTGGCTTGCGGATTTAGGTGCCTCCTCTCACATAATTGGTGATACCACCTTGTTTTCCTCTCTACGTGATCTTGCTATCCCATTCCATGTTAAGGTAATAAACCACCTCCATGTTCCACCTTCACGTACTGCTGATGCTATTTGTACCGCTATTGCTCTTCAATAGCATCTCTGCCTTTGTCATCCTAGCCTATATGTCCTTCATCGTCAATTTTCGAAGCTATCTTTTCTTGAGTCTTTTTGGTGTGAAGCTTGTCAATTGGGTAAACATCATAGGTCTTTTCCCTCGCATAGAAAATGGATTGAGTTTGTATTGGATTTATGCTGATGTTTTGGGCTCATGTAGGGTCTGGAGTATTAGAGGTTTCGGTACTTATTCTTGTGGATGATTGCACCAGGATGTCTTGAGTCTTTATGATGAAGTCTGAGGTTTCAAGATTTTCGCCCAATTGCGCTCTCAAAGTGGCCAGGGTGTTGGCAAACAGGCTTAGAGATGCTATTGGGGACCTTATATCACTTGTGCAGATGGCTTTCATACCAGGCAGGGGCATTCTGGATGGCTTTGTTTGTGTCATGGAGGTGCTGGCGGCTTGGAAGAGGGAGAAGAAACAAGCGTTTCTGTGGAAAGTAGACTTCAGCAAGGCGTATGACAATGCAATGCGACTTCCTTTGGGTATCCCTGCTGAGAAGAGGCTTCCCCTCGAGATGGATTGAGTGGATGAAGAGATGCATGACGACCACTTCCTTCTCGGTATTGATTAATGGAAACCCAGCGGGAGGTTGGGTGCAGCCTAGGAGAGGTGTCAGGCAGGGGTACCCTTTGGCTCCCATGTTTGTGCTGGCAGCGGACTCATTGGCGAGGGCGACACACAAAGCGTGCGATAGAGGTTTGATAGCTTGGTTTTAGGCTAGAGAGAGTGACCAGATCGCGATTTTGCAATATATGGATGATACCCTTTTTATGGTTAAAGGAGGGAGGATGGAGGCTAGGAGGATGAGGATCATGCTGGAGCTTTTTGGGGTGGTGTCTGGTCTGCAGATTAATTATTAGAAATCAACTTTTGTCCCGATGAACATGGAGGGTGAGGAGGTGGAGATGGTGGGTGAGGCACTTGCGACAGAGGTGGGATCCTTGTTGCTGGTCTATCTGGGCCTTCCTCTGTCAGATAGAAGGCTTAGGCTTGGTGAGTGGCTTCCTCTGTTGGAGAGGATGGAGAAGAGGTTAGCAGGCTGGTCAGCGAGGTTGTTATCCAGGGGGGAAGGCTTGTCCTCGTGAAGGCGGTTCTGGCGTCCATTCCCTCCTATCTCTTGTCAGTGTTTAGAATGCCGAAGCAAATAGAGAAGATTACTGGGTTGATGCGTGATTTTTTCTAGTACAATGCGGGAGCGACGGGGAGAGGGGCGAGGTTGGTGGCTTGGGAGGAGGTATGTAGGCCCGTGCAGGAAGGGGGATTAGGGGTCAAAGATGTGGAGATGGTGAATGTCAGCCTCTTCGCGAAGTGGATCGCTAGACTCGTGAGCCAGGAGTGTGGCATGTTTGGGGAGGTTATGAGAAGTTGTTATGGTTCCTTTGTGTCTTGGGAGCCCTTGGAGGTTCCGCCCTCAGGAGCTTCCTTCTTCCTCAGGGGGCTAGTAGCTGTGACGAGCAAGGTGCGCCCTTTCTTCACACCTGTTTTAGGTGAGGGTGATGCTTTTAGATTCTGGATGGATGATTGGCAAGGAGTTGGAAAGCACATCAAGGACAGGTTCCCTCGTCTCTTCGGATGTGCGGCGACCTCAATGGCCCTTGTGAGAGACTGTTGGTCTGGGGCTTGGTGTCCTTCCTTTGGGGGGGGACTATTTGATCAGAGATGCAGAGACTTTCAGACGTTGTTGCAGGAGCTGGAAGGTTGGGAGCCAGAGGTGGGGAGACGTCTACGGTTGGGATGAAGGCGAGTTTTCTGTGGCAAAGGTCTTCCGTAGGTTGAGTGGTGGCGGGGTGGACATGGACGTAGACTTCTGGAGGGACTGCAGACTTATTTGGGAATCGGATTGTCCACTAAAGGTGAAGATCTTTGCGTGGCTAGTGAAGCGGGGTAGGATTGTGACGAAGAAGTGGAGAGCGAGGTGGACTCATGGAGGATGTGAGGTGTCCTCTTTGTGGTGAAGAGGACATTCAGCACCTTTTCTTCAGGTGTCCGTTGGTGGTGTGGGTGTGGCAGAAGATGGGGATCGACTGGGTTGTTCATCGGGATGAGGTTGCATTCTGGTTGGCCTTCTGGAGGGGGTGTGCTCATGTGGGTCACAATGTTTTCAGATTCAAATGTGATCGAGCGAGAGTCCTGGCGGTGTTGTGGGGTGTGTGGCTGGGTAGGAATGGAGTGCTCTTTAGGGGAGAGAGACCCTATGTGGAGAATATTTTTTATTCCGTTATTTCCCAGGTGGAGTTTTGGAGGTCCAGAGTATGACCTTGTTGTAATATGTTCTTTTGGTTTTTAGAATGAAATAAAATTGTTTATGGGTGGTTATCATGAGGATAACCACTCTTCCTCTTTAAAAAAAAAAAAATTTGTTCGAGAAATAAAGACTCATGTTATTAAAGTTTTTAGAGTGATAATGGCTTGGAGTTTGTGAATGCCAAGATTACATAATTTTTTCAGTCTTTTGGTATCGTTCACCAGACTTCTTGCGTTCATACCTCCCAATAAAATGGGGTGGCTGAATGTAAGGTTCGTTATTTGTTAGATGTGGCACGTACTCTTATGTTTTAGATGAACGTTCCTTTATCTTCTTGTGCGGATGCTGTTTTAACGGCCACATACTTGGTGAATTGTGTTTCCTCCTCGATTTTAGGGGGTAAAATCCCATACTCTTATGTTTCTTGGCAAGGACATGTTTCTTTATCACTCTGGTGGTTTTTGGCTATGTGTGGTTTGTTCACTTGCATAGGTGGATAAGATTTCTTCTCGCTTGTGAAGTGTATTTCTGGGATACTCCAGGACCCAAAAAGAATATAGGTGTTATGATCCTGTGTCATTGAAGTTTTATGCTTCTGCTGATGTTACTTTCTTTGAGGAGATTTGTTATCAGCACAAACAACGGGAACATTCCACTTCTTTCAACCCTCAGGAGGTTCCCCTTCCTATGCCCTCTGAGCCACCACAACCCTTTGAGCCACCTATATATAAGATCGGTTAGCCTGATCCTGGTCCTTTTTCGTGTCATTCAGAGGTTCCTGATATAGATACATTGCCTAAGCACTTTCAGCACATGTCTCTGGATGTACCTCAGGTGGATGAACCATTATCTACCATTTCTACTTTGTCTCTACCAACTGCTGATGAATCGTCTGAGGACCAGGTACCTACGACTGCTGAGAGTACTACCCTGGACCTTCCTATTGCACAAAGAAAGGCTCCACAATCTTGTGCTCAATACCATGTATCACAGTTCATGTCATTTGTAGTTGGACAACAGCTTTATCTAGGTATTGTTAGTCAATTGGTACCATGGGACCACCGGGAGGCATTCCAAGATCCATCTTGGACCTTGGTTATAGAGGAAGAGATGGCAGTGTTGCAGTCCCGTGGCACATGGGAATTGGTTGATCTACCCCAGGTCTTCAGTTGTGGCGTGTAGATGGGTTTTCACCCTGAAATACCGTCTAGATGGTACTGTGGAGAGATACAAAGCATGCCTTGTTACTAAAGGCTATACTCAGACCTTTGGAGTTGACTACTTTGAGACATTCTCCCCAATGACTCGCCTTAATTATGTCAGAATGCTGCTCTCTCTTGCAGTTAACAAGAGTTGGATTGTTTACCAACTAGATATAAATAATGCATTTCTTTATGGAGACGTAGAGGAGGAAGTTTATATGCAACAGCTACTAGGTTTTCCAGTAAGGGAGAGTGCCAGAAAGTATGCAGGCTAAAGAAAGCTATTAATGGGCTGAAACAAAGTCCTAGAGCCTGGTTTGAGAGGTTCAACAAGGTAGTCCAGGAGCATGGTTTTGCTAGATCTTGTGTTGATCATTCGATTTTTACACTACATGCGAAGACAAGTTCTGTTATACTTATTGTTTATGTTGATGATATACGACTGATTAGCAATGACATGAAAGGCATAGAAGAAACAAAGGTGTTGCTACAGTCAGTTTGTGACCAAGGATCTAGGTTCCATCAACTATTTCCTTGGCATTGAGGTGCAACACACTGAAGGACTTGTGCTATCTTAGTACAAGTACGTTCGTGACATGTTGAGAGACATTGGTATGCTGGGGTGTAAATCAGCATATGTGCCTATGGATGCGTCATTGTCTCTTGCAGATGGTAATAGTCCCCTATTGCAGGACGTCACTAAATACCATGCCATGGTTGGTAAGCTATTGTATTTGACAGTTAATCGACTTGATATTGCCTTTGCAATTGGGAGGTTGAGTCAGTTCATGCAGCCACCAAGAGAAGTCCACTAGGAGAGAGTTAGCTAGATTCTTAGGTATTTGAAAAGTGCACTTGGGAAAGGATTTTATTTTAAGAACACTGGGCACTTGGATGTGTGCGACTTTTCAGATGTTGATTATGTTGGAGCACATGGGGATAGAAGGTCCACCATAGGATATTGCATATTTGTTGGGGGAAATCTGGTTACGTGGAGAAGCAAGAAGCAGGCAGTTGTCACTAGGTCAAGTGCTGAATCAGAGTACAGAGCTATGGCTCAGACTATTTGTGAGTTACTTTGGGTTCAATCCATCTTAGAGGACTTTGGAGTACAAGTCATTGGTCCTATTCCTATGCACTGCGACAACAAGGTTGTTACTTTTATTGCGAACGACCCTGTCTTCCATGAGAGAACTAAACACATTGAGGTTGATTGTCATCAGAAAGGCTATTGCAGCAAAGAAGATTTATACACCCTACATATGTACTGAAGACCAACTTACAGACATCTTCACTAAAGCACTCCCCAAGAAACGACTGCACAGTCTTTGTTCCAAGCTGAGCATGTTTAATTAATGCTTATGCTTCAGCTTGAGGGGGAGTGTTGAGTTATTTTTTTGTTATTCGTAGTTGGTCGTTTTATTTTGTTTTGTTATGTATGGGTGTGTGTGTAATTTCTCCTTTTTGTGCCTCTCTATATAAAGGCACCAGGGGTCTTCTGAATAGGACTATTGCATTTCATCCCAACAGGGAGGTTAAGGCCTTCTCTTTTCATTAATTATTTTAATAAAATTCAAGTTCTAGAATTCTTCGACATGCTATTAGAGTGGAAACAGTCTTAGGGAATTCCTCGGACTGCTGATCCCTTCTCTCCTACATGTCTCCTTAGTGTGTTCTCTTCTATATGCGTGCCATCGTTGCACTTCATCTCCATGCTCGCAGCACACACGCGAGATTATCTACCCATCGCACCTCTACGCATGGGTCTCCTTCCTTCGTGCATACGCCATGCGTGCGCTATCCTATCCAGTTTACTTTCGCAGAACTAGAGCGTTCGGGTCTCTCTTAAGGAGCGAGACCACCTCCTTTACTGTTGCCATGGTTGCAACTCATACTACTTTTTCAAGCCAAATCTAGTGTCTAGCTTTATAGCTGAAGTTGATGACTGGTGGAGACTTTGAGCAAGGCTCTCCCTCCTTTACTACTACGTGCTTAGGAACATTTCTCGATGTGTGGCCGCTACTACTATCGTAGCCATTATCTGTGTAGTTGCTACTATTGCTACGACCATTGTGTGTGGGGCTGCTACTTTTACTTCAGCCCTACGTCTACTGTCTTTCGCCACTACAGCCATTGTGTCATGCTGCTACTTTGCTATGGCAACTAGTGTTGTATAGTGACTACTACTTCTGCTACAGTTTGCATTGCTTCGTACTCCTCCATCTACCTACATTAGGGGGGGTTCTCATTTTGTGTGCCTCCTTCAAGTTGGATGTTGTAAGCTCCAACTTGGGGGGGAGTGTTAAGAGAATTTAGGAAATGGCATTTTAGGATTAGTTAAAAGTTATAATTTATTTCTTTCTATGTTCATAGATTTGATTCAGCTTGATTAGGATTGATGAGATTGAGTTTATTTCTATACTTAGTAGGATTAGGATTATGATTGCGATTGCTTGTAATCCCCTCTTTATATAAAGAGGGTTAGAGTTCATCCATTCCAAGCTAAGCATGAAGGATATCTATGCTCCGACGTAAAGGAGAGTGTTAGAAAAGGCCAAATATATCATGTTTATGTTTTTGGTTTTCTTTGATCGGTCCTTTTCCTCGTGTGGTTATTTCCTTATTCATAGTTGTTGCTTATTCACGTTCTCTCTATGTTTTATAAATAGAGATGTACTCCTAGTGATAATATTCCAGCAATTCTTCTCAACAAATAGCTAGGCTCATACTTGGCAACCTGCATAGGTGGCCTATTTGTCCAAGTACTTATCTGCTGGCTAGCCATGTTTTAATCAGGTCGGTATGTATATGATGGTGACAGGAAGAATTTGCCATCAGATCACGACATTCGTCAATTGACATTTTTAAGAACCTGAATTTCTTGATCATTGTCATAGCAAATATTGTATGAGTTATATTTGTAATAGCTAAACTTGTCAGTCAAGACTGTCAAGTTTATCGAGTGTTTAAGGTTGTCTCCCTTGCTAAAAAAAAGTATTTTAAGTTGTCTTGGCATATGTGTATTTTCAGTTGATAATTAACTGTCAAGGACTTGGAATTGTAATTATTAATATCATTTGCTTGATGGGGTGGTGAATGACTCGTAGGCCAATAACCTTGTAGGTGATTAACCTTTTATTTTTTGAGGAGGGGGGTGGGGGGGGGGGGGTGCTGATCTTCCTGCGTAGCCTCTCTGGCTTCATTCTTGGGTAGGGAGAAATTTTCACAACTTTGGTTAATTGTTAATTGTTTCATTTAACTTCGGGGTTAACTTCTAGTTCTCAGTACCAATATGTTCTTATTCGTTGCTCTTTCTGTTCCCATTTTATTGCTCCAATTTGGTAGGAAAGTAAATGAGGTAAACGCTCGGAAACACGCTATTATGTGGCAAGTTTTTGTGGTCTAGAAAGAATGCAAAACTATGGGCAAAGATATTCTTGGAGTAGGAAGAAAATAATAGGAATTGAAAATTTTAGCGATCTACGCTTTACATATTTTTGCATATGAATAAGAAGGGAAGGACTTATTTTCTCTCTAGTTTTCACTTCCATGTGGTGGAAATGGAAGCTGTCAGATGAAAGACAGAATAAGCATTTACTTATTCCTTACTCTCAAACAAAGGAAATATGTTTCCCTCTTGTAATACACCCTTATCAAAAAGAGTCAACACACTATACAGAAAGTTCAAGCACGGACATTGCAAAGATGATGATACCTATGGTAATATAGGTGTTTGGCATTTTCCATAGAAGTAGAGGTGTTTGGACTTGAAGTGTTTACTTCTCATTATATTTTTAGTTCTTATTTTTTCAAAACTGAGATTCGTGCGGCATCATGACTTGTAGGTTGTTGATGGTGAGATTGCTCAACATTTGAATAGGCTTGGAAGAAAAGATCCTACAACGAAGGTAGTGCATGTTCATTTCTTAGTTGCAGTAATTAGTTATTTCCTAGATTTCTTTTGAGGTGGTGCTCCACAAGTTAGCATATTTTTTCTCAATTCATATGGCTTTTTCGGGATGTCTGCAGAGTACTCTTGGTTGAACTTATTACAATGTAGATGGATACACAACAGTTAGTTAGGGAAAGAACCCGAGTACTTTTGGATAGTCTATATTTAATTTTTCTGAAAAGGTGAAGGGCGACTATCCCTTTGATAGCCAGCCAGTTAGTCTATATTTAATTACCAGATGGTAAGTTTTGTGAACATGGTGAATCACTTTATCTCTTAGCTTCTTTAATTGGGTTGTGCCTTCTTTTAAATAATTCTTGCAGCTTAAAGCATTGACTGCTTTATCCACCATCTTTATGGAAAAAAGTGAAGATGAAGTTGTGCGGATTATTCCACAGTGGGTATGTCTTCCAACTACTACATTTTGTACTTACCTCAAAGACTAAGTTGGTAAATTTTCTACCCACTTTATGTTAATATTTTCTACGCGAAATGGATTCCCCCCCCCCCCCCCCCCCCCCCCCCCCCCCCCGCAGTTATGTTGCCTTTCATGTTTATGAAATTCAATCGAATTGGAGAGGTTGATTTAGCTTGCATTGTTGCATGACTAAGCTAGTATTTTTAGTTGAATTTTATTTTAAGCGGAAGTAAAATATCAAAGTAATAAAACTATAAAAGAACACTTGGGTTTATGTGGAAACTTCACTTACGAAGAGCTGGGAGAAAATCATGGGCGAAGGCCCCGATAAGGCTGAGATCTGTATCAATCTTCTCAAAGAAATAAGTGGGGCGTACACGCTTATTTATAGGATACCACACACTCCACATTCCCACAACTTACGATGTGGTATTAAACACCACACACTCTTCTCAACACTCCCCCTCAAGCTGAAGTATGAAATGTTCAACTTGTAACAAAATACAATTCTCACTCTACAACAGAACACACTCCTCTCAACCGGTTCTCGCTTGTAGGTATGAACACAGGCTGGAGTTGCTGAAGGAACTGCTGATGTCTTTTACAAGGGCCTCTCCTTTAGAGACCTCAACTGGTGTTGATGGCTCCCCATTCAGTATCCTTGTAATGGGTCTTCCTTCGAAGACCTCAAAGCTGGATCTCTCACATAGATATTGACTGAGCTCTTCCTCTGAGGACCTCAAAACTGGATCTCCCTTTCTGGAGACCTCAAAACTCTAGACCTCCTAAAGTTGAGTTTCTTATGTGATGATCTGTAACTCCCAATGTCTGTAGCGGTATGCCATGTTACCTCAGAATTGCTGGAGGATGCCATCTTGCCTTAGGAAGAGAGAGATGCAAATTTGAAAATCTGCAACAAAGGGACTTCCAAAGGGCATCCACACTCCCTCTTTCTCCCATACTTGTAGAAAATAATAATATAGAAGAAATAAAATAGGGAAGAGCTTCTCCTCCTCTTCTCTTCAACATCACTCCTTATTTTTTTTCCTTTTTTTCTCTCTCATATTTTTCCCCTTTTTTTGATTTTTTTTTGATATCCCCCTCTCTCTATTCTTTTTTATAGCTTCCATCTCTCTTCTCGTTAACATATTATATAAGGATCCTGGAGGAAAAGTAAAAAAGGAGTGAAGCAACAACAAAACCACATCGCGACTTCTTCCGCTCTGTCAATCGCTACCATCATCGCTGAGCTACGTTGCGAGATCGACGTCGCGATCTCCACCAGAGATCGCTCCTCGAGTTCATCATCTCCTCTTTAATCTTGGCCACGCGACAGCCTTCGTTGACCTCGATCTCGCCTTTTGCCTCCAACTCTAGGAAGCCCTCGTCGCCTCCCTCTGGAGATCTCATGGGCGAAGCGACGGTCATGGGCGAGGAGGCGAAGGCTATCGAAGAGGTTCTCCTTGGGACTGGGTGGGAGTCCGACGGTGGGGGCCTCTGGATCTTGAGGCCGAGACTCCCCTGGGGATCACACACGGAGGCCAAGCCCTTGAAGTAGAGGTCGAAGGGGTCGCCGTTGTTGGATCCCCCCATTCCTTCGAAGGGCTTGTGGATGTTGTCGCTATCCCTCTCCCAAACATCGTCAGGGACGACCTCGATGCAATGCTTTGATGATCGTTGTTGCTCATGCGGTCCCTTGCTGCGAGATCTCCACTGTGACTTTGTCATGATCGCCTTCGCCATCTTCATTGTTGCGGTCTTCGCTGTTGATGTGATAACAACCGATCTTGCCGACATCTTCGAATGACGTATGGAGCTCCACCTCATGTCGATCTCCATCCATTAGGGCCTGCATTTAGATCCTTCTCTTCTGAATGAACAAAGAAGAGATTCTAATAACAAGATAATGATTTAAATACCAAATAAACCAAAGAATCGACTGGTTTGATATCAAGTTGAATTTTATAATAAGAGGAAGTAAAGTATTAAAGCTATAAAACTATAAAAGAACACTTGTGTTTAAATGGAAACCCCACTCACGAAGAGTGGGGAGAAAACTACGGGAGAAGGCCCCGATAGGGCTGAGATAAGTATTGATCTTCTCAAAGAAATAAGTGGGAGGTATACACTTATTTATAGGTCACCACATACTCCACATTCCCACAACTCAAATGTGGTACTAAACACCACACACTCCTCTGGACATTTTTCATTTTACTCCTTTATTTAGATCAAAGTTGTTAGTTTTAGGCCAATGGGATCTTGTTACATGAGTCTAGGAATGCCAAAGTAATTCTAACCTTATAGTACATGCGGGTGACTAGCATTCATAATGATGTTACAACAACTATAACTAAGATTAAATTGGGTGAACTACCTGAATTCTTTGTCCCTTTGGGTAAAAAAATTATATGAATTCTTTGCTTCCACTAAGATCTATCCTAAGCCATTACTGGGCTTGAATCCAATTGTCAACATCATTTCTAATTCTCTCTCAGCACTTTTACAATGATTCGATTTTTCTTGACCTCTCTTAGGAGGCTCAACAATTGACTTCTCATATCTCTCGACCAAGGCATCAACTAACATTTCTTGTAGATGTTGAAACCACCTTAAATGTGTATTATGTAGTTTCCTTTACTTGTGGCACCCCAATCTTTTCCTTCATAGTCTCATTGCAAACTTGATCTTTTCTTGTTTGGTCACACATCTATCTTAGCATTTTCATCTCTTCAAAAAAGAAAAAAGAGAAAAATCGTAGCATCTTCATTTTTACCGTAGACATCCTTTGCACATTCCTACAATTGTTACCTTAATACTCAAATTTACATATCGACCTCTAAACACAAAATTTGATCATTTTAAAGAATGTAGACCATGTGTAAGAGTTATTTGCCTGGACCTATGGTATGAATCATTTTGGAATTACCCTCCTCCATCCCTCCCCGCTCCTTCCATCTCCTTACTGCCACTTCACAGCTCCTCCAAAAATAATCTGGCGATATCCCTATGGGTAAGTGGGCAACCATTGCAAGGCTGCTATCTAGTTGCATTGACAACACTGTCAAGGTCATGAAACTATAAGGCACTGTTTGGTTAGTGGAATTGATTTAGCATGATAGAATTTTATGGGAGTAGGATTGTGTCCCAATCCTGGGATTGCAGGGCTTTGGTATTTATTTTTGATAGGTGGGAATCCCGGGATTAATACAAGTAATCCTGCGGTTGGCATAGTTGGGGTGTTAAGACTCAACTGGAGGATTATTGGAATCCACCGATGGATTCTCAAACTGCACCTGTGACTTTTGAAGACTCCACCTGTGGATTCTCAGACTACTCATGTGAATTTTGAAGACTCCTCCTGTGGATTCTTATAATAAACCCGTGGATTATGAGAATCCATCAAACTCCACCTGTGGATTTTGAAGACTCCACCGATGGATTCTTAGCCTTTATGGGAACATATGTGCACTACATGTGGGTTGATTTCTACCCTTCTGATTAATTATCCAACGTGGGGGAATACGTTCGCCTTGCATGGAGAGCGAATCCTATCCTCATCACTAATCAACCAAACCATGACAAATGCACCTTAGATCCAACAATGCCAAGCAAAGAGCTCGATGGCCTTGTACGCCATTCTCCACCTTGTATGCCAAACAATCCTAGGGTATGGAGAGAGATTGGGGGTGGCGTGTTGGGAGGTTTTTTGGCTTTCGATGCGGTTGGGAGGTCAGGGGGGGTTGTGGTCGGATGGAAGGAGGGCCAGTTCTCCCTGGTGGACTTTGAGGTGGATGCGGGAGCGGTCATGGTACAGTTGAGGAGGTGGAGCAATGGGTTGGTTTTGGTGTTCTCGTCTGCTTATGGGCCAGTAGATGACTCCGAGAGGGGCCGTCTATGGGAGGTGCTGTACCAGGTTGCCGGGAGATTCCAGGGGTGCCCGTGGCTCATTGGAGGGGAGGGGGCTTCAACGTCACTCTCTTGGCAGAGGACAGGCTGGGGGGAGAGGAGGGCGGGACCGAGACTCTGAGGACTTCGCGGGGTTTATTGCAAGCATGGGCTACAGGATGTGCCCTCCGGGTCCTGTGCTTACACTTGAAGAGCTTTGGAGGCTTGATGTCCAAGTTGGACTGCTTCTTGTGCTTAGTGGAGATGAAGTCCTCTCGTTGGCGGGGGCTCGTGCCTTGGAAAGGCCTTTCTTGGATCACACCCCTCTGCTGTGGGAGTATGGGGAGGGATCTCGTTGTGGTACATATTTCAAGTTTGACAGGGCTTGGCTGTTGGAGGAGGGGTTTAGGAACATGGTGGAGGACAAGTGGCTGCGGACTAGAGTCTAAACTTCGGGAGTTGAGACTTTTTTTGAAGGAATATAGGAGACAAGTGAGAGAAAAAGGGAACAGGAAGAGAGATTAGCGCTCGGGGAGATCCAGAGGTTGGATAGAGTGAAAGACCAAGGCATGCTATCCGTGGAGGAGCGACAGAGCAGGGCAGAGCACATGAAGGTCGTCCAGGATGAAGACAGGAAAGTGGAGGTGGAGTGGAGAATGAGGTCCAGGCAGAAGTGGATTAAGGAGGGAGATTCAAATACCAAGTTCTTCCATATGATGGCTTCGGCTAGGCGGAAGAGGAATTGGATTGATAAGTTCCAGGTGGGCAGGGTGGAATGTTCCAGCAGGGAAGCTGTAGGCAGGGCAGTGGCAGATTTCTTTAGGGAGTTAATAGGGAGAAGCAGGAGTTGGCGGTGGCGTGGTTTGGGCATTCCGGTGGTGGATGTGGTGGAGGCAAAGGGTTTGGTGGCACCTTTTACAGAGGACAAGGCTCGTAGGGTGATTTAGGGGCTGAATGCAGACAGATGTCTAGGTCTTCATGGGTTTCCGGTCTTGTTTTTTAAGGAGTTTTGGTCGTTGCTAAAGGCGGAGATCATGCAAGTCCTTGCAGAGTTCGGGGAGGGCAACAGGGGTTTCAACAGGTTGAATAAAATTTACTTGTTCCTGTTGCCTAAGGGGGAGGGGGCAGAGGCGATTGATGACTATAAATCGATTGCTCTCTCCAATGAGGTGTACCTGATAATTCTGGCCAACAGGCTTAGAAAGGTGATTGGTAAGGTGGTGTCGGAGGTGCAGACGACGTTTGTGCCAGGGAGATGCATTTTAGATGGTTTTGTTACGGCGACAGATATCCTTGCACTTTGGATGAGGGAGAAGAGGAAGGCCTTTCTATGAAGGGTTGATTTCAAGAAGGCATACGACTCAGTGCAGTGGTCCTTCCTATGGGCGGCAATAGCCAAGAGGGGTTTCCCACCGGTTTGGATTAGGTGGATGAAGTCATGCATCACTACATCTTTCTCGATCCTCATTAATGGGAACTCGGCAGGTGGTTGGATCCAGTCGAGGAGGGGAGTTCGACAGGGGTGCCCCCTTTCACCCATGCTTTTTGTGTTGGCGGCTATTGCCTTGGTGAGGGCATCTGACAGATTGGGTGGGTCAGGCCTGGTTCAGGGTTTTCCTGTGGGAGGAAGGGGAGAGTGTATCGGTGTTGCAATATGCCGACGATACCCTCATCTTTGTAGTAGGGATGGAGGTGGAGGCGAGGCGAAGTTGTATCCTGCTGGAGTTGTTCTGTGAGGTGTCGGGCATGCAGATTAATTTTCAGAAATCTTCTTTTGTCCTGTTTGGGATGGCTATTGAGGAGGCCAGGAGGTGCTTGGAGGTGTTGGGTATAGAGATTGGGTCTCTGTCACTCTCTTATTTGGGCCTGCCCTTAATAGACGGGAGGGTTTTGGTGTGCGACTGGGTTTCGTTGCTTGAGAGGATTGAGGATCGGCTGGCGGGTTGGGCATCCAGGATGCTTTCAAGAGGGGGGAACTGGTTCTTGTCAAGGCAGTCCTATCGGCTATTCCAGTTTACTTTGCTTCGATTGTGAAGGTGCCGCGAAAGATTAAGGACAGGATTGTGAGCCTGATGAGGAGCTTCTTCTAGACCAACTATGGTGTGGGTGGGAAGGGGGCGAAGCTGGTTGCATGGAGTGAGGTGTGCAAGCCTACTAGGGAGGAGGGCTTGGGCGTCAGGGAGATTGGGAGGATGAATGAAAGCTTTCTGATGAAGTGGATTGCGAGGCTTCTTGGACGAGAGGTAGGTCTGGTAGGGAGGGTCCTGTGTTCTTGCTATGGGGGACAACCTGGCTGGGGTCTCTTGGTAACGCCTCCCCGAGGAGCCTCCCGCTTCCTTAGAGGCTTAGCTTTGGTGGCATTGAAGGTTAGAGCTTTTTGCACCCCCATGTTGAGGTCGGGTGAGACTTCAAGTTTTGGACAGACGACAGGATGAGGCTCGGGGCCCTAGCGGAGCAGTTCCCTCGGCTTGCGGTGTTGGCAACTGACAGAGGGGCCTCGGTGGTGTTCTGGGATGGCTCGTGGTGTCCTACATTCTCGGGTAGGATGTCAGATCAGAGGATTGGGGAGGTGCAGGAGATGCTACAGGATCTACAGGGGTTTTAGCCAGAGGCTGGTGCGGACTCTTATGGGTAGGAGGAAGGAGAGTTCTCGATACAGGAGGCATATAGGAGACTTTGAGGTGCAGCCACGGTGGTTGACATCGACTTGGCTAGGGACTGCAGATAGCTCTGGGAGGCCTCTTGCCCCTTGAAGGTGAAAGTGTTTTCTTGGCTCCTTAGGAGAGGCAGATTGATGACTAGGATGTGGAGGGCATGATGGGCTTAGGATGTGAAGAGTTCATGTCCGCTTTGTGGACAGGCAGAGGAGGATATCGACCACTTGTTCTTTGCTTGCTCGGTGGTGAGGCAGGTTTGGGGTAAGATTCAGAACCGATGGTGGGCTCATGATTCATTTACCAGCTTTTGGAGATCGTTCAGATGTGGAAGAGCCGATGTTGGGCGCAATGTTTTTCATTTGAAGAAGGAACGGGCTCGCCCGATGGCAGTGTTTTGGGCTGTTTGGTTGTGTAGGAATGATGTTATTTTTAGGGGGCATCGCTCGTATGTGGAGAATATTGTTGTGTCCGCGTTGTCTTTTATTTCGGGGTGGAGCTTGTCTTTGTAATGTAAGCCTTGTTTGTGTTGTAAGTGATTAATGTGATTAATACAAATTTGGGTGGTATCTAAAGGATAACCACCCTTTCCCTTTTCAAAAAAATCTTATCTTCACCACTACCGTTGCATCATTTTCCAGCACTGCCTTGTATGTTGTTTTGATGGCCTTGACCTCAGTAGCAATAACAACAACAGCAATAGCAGTGAGGAGGGGGAGGGATTATACATGGGATTAGACTATCCCAATCCCCTGGAATTAGATAATATTGGGATTGTGGCCTTTAACATGATATTATCCTATCCCAGGATAAATTCTCTCAAACAGAGGACATGCGTCCTAATCCCACAAAACAAACGGTACCTAAGGGATTCTTGCAAGCCCTCTAGCCCTTGTTGGATGGCCCATACCTTGTTGCATTGCCCCCAGCTGCTGCTGCCACCCACTTGGTGGATTGCTTGTTGTAAGGCAACACTTGTGGTGCTCTTACTCATCCTGCTCTCCTTGATTAAAAGAATGTGCCTATCCAGGGGGCATGTAAATATACTCGATTTAATATGAGTACCCCGTAACCCTGTGGCCTTCACACAGGGATTGCGTTATACAGAGAATAATTCATTTTACAAGCCAACTGATATTTATTGTGAGGCTATCATCGTCTACGAGGTTCATTTCCCAACTGCAAAGGTACTAGATCTTTATTAAACTTAATGAAGTAGATGACTTAGTTTTTGTTAAGGCCTTTCTCTCTTGGACAATAGGTTTTTCCATGCTACATGTCAAGGACTTGTTTCATATATGACCTACATAATTCTTGACTACAAGGTCTCTTCAAAAGAGAAAAATTCTAGACAAAAACGTTACTCACACATTAAATGCAGGATATGTGGGGCTTGGCTAGTTGGCTATTGGCAAGTCATATTTGACAACAAAGGGCCTTCATCATTTTATCAACTAGACCTTCTTAATTTTGATGTTGCAAAGAAGGTAATTATTAAGTTTGATGGCCGTGGAGTTAGGAATATGAACAAATTGGGGGTAAATAAAAGGAAGTATATGGGCAAAAGTATGGACGACTGATTACATAGCTAGAATTTCACCTAAGAATGGAAAGCTATTAAGTAGGATTCTTCATAGATCAAGAAAAAGTAGCACCTGGGTGCTATTGTATTGTAGGCCAATAATAGCCTCTTAATGATAGGAAGATTGTGGTCTAAGCTATATGAGGTCAAGTTGGTTTTTGTTACTAGAACATTGAAGCAACAGTTAAAGCATCTCTGCAATATCTCTTCAAAAACAAATCTTCCTGATATAAGTTAATCAATATGAATTTTTAACTAGCAATGATATATGTTTCTCAACATAGATGTCCAAAGCCACTTGATTCAACAAGAAAGGGGTATTATGAAAATTCCTTTCCACTTGATTCAACAAGAAAGGGCTATTATGAAAATTCCTTTCTATCAACAAATCAATTAAAATAAAAAGGAAAATATTCCTTTTGAAAAACAGAAAATCATTGGAACTCCACCTTTAAGTGCCATCACTTTGTAGTTGCCACTGCTAACTGGGAGAAGGTAGTGAGCATGATCATTGGAACTCCATCCTTAAATGCCATCATTCCTTTCTTGTGACCACCAATTGGGAGGAGGCATTGTAGAAATGGCTATGAGGGAATAGCCATGGGTTGTCGGATGAGTGACGAGTGACATAACATTGGAACAAGAGTGGCATTGTGGTTAGTGGTGAGTATGATGTCAATAGAGGTGACATTGAGGGAGGGGGATTTGGCAGTGCCACCACTAATGTTATCTGTGACAGTGTTGGAGATGAGGAGCTTTTTATAGAGAAGACAAGGTTATGTGGGGCATACACAATGGAGAGAGAGATGGAGGAGAGGAAGGGGTGGGGAGTTCATGTTCTTAAATGTGGAGATGAGTCAATGCTACAAGTGATGGTGAGGAGCTGCACAATTGGGTTGAGGAGAGGGGATGTGGGGCAGTGATTTAAATGTTGGCGGCATGTCGGTGAAATGGTGATTATTGAAGATATACCATGTCGACATGCTCAAGTTATCAAAACGCAGGTGTTTCGTCAACATGCCGCTGGAAAACTCGGCATGCCGACAGCATGCTACTGCTCTTGCTGTTGTTGTTGCTCCTGTTGCAGCTCTGTTGGTGCTGGTGCTGGTGCTGCACAGGTTATGTATCGGTATATTACACATTAAGTAAAAGACATGATTTAGGGCTTACATGAAAATATTTATTTATTGAAATAATTTTTTTAAAATTCTAATCATTTTGACTATTTTTGTCATATTTGTCAACATGTGTTGGCATACTTTGGCATGCGGGCAAAATGCACATTTGGAAATTTATCGAAATGGTGTCGAAATCGTCATTCGAACCTTAATGTGGGGGCATTTAGGGATTACATTGCTGCGAAGAGGATTACAAATGGTAGAGTCAAGTGATGGGTGATGATAGAATAAAGGAGAGGGAAGGTTTTTTTTTTTTGGGTGGGGGTGGGGGGAGGAGTGGTGGATAATTTTGAAATAAAAAAATAGAAGTAAAAAGCAAAGAAAGGGGGTCTATGCCCTTCCATTGAAACCATGAGAAGTCTTTTCCCTAAATCAAAACCATAGGTGCTAGTGTGAATTCCACATCATGTCATGTGGGGTTTTGGAAAAATAACTCTATAACTTCAAGTTTGTTAGACTACTCGGCACATAGGAGTTTGTTTTGAATGATGCTTATCTTTAAACACAACTTCTGAATAATACTTATGATATGAAGCATAGCTTAAAGAGTTGGAACTCATACAAGAAGAGCTTGGCCAAAATTGACCTAGGTTAAGTTAGGTGGCCTAGATTGAATTTATTTTTCATCAAAATTTAAACTAAAGGAAGGGGCAAAGATGGTAGATATGTAAAGAATTTTCCCCCCATAAAATATGTCCCAATATACTTAATTATCCTTCAGGGCTTTAATTAGAATATTGTCAGTTCTTTATGTGAATTTTTATGTAGATGCCCCTGGAAGCACACAATATTAGACAATTGTCCATGGATATTTATACATCTCTATGACGTTACCTTTGTTCAACTCATATATCCCTCTCTTATTACATTGTCAAGAATAAATTGCACTTGAGTTAATTTTTGCTAGGGATAATGAAATAAAATCAAAACTCAAAAAGACAAAAGGAAAAAAGCCATCTTTTTTACTCAATCCATCTTCAAACATCCCTCTATTTCCTTTTTTTCAGGATGGCAACACAGCTCCCAACATCCATCCACGAGATGTTTCACCATATTTATGACCCTAGATGGATGTATGAGCTGTCACTGTTTTGACAATGGTGAGAGCCTAGTTCTCAATACCTTGAGCTGCTTAAAATCAAAGCTGACAACCACGGATTTTTAAACTTGAATTAGGTGGTTGGTTTCGGCCCTTCATTAGACTTGCAAATAATTGGGATTTGACTTGAGGGAAGTCTTAGCAGCCTGTGTCTTGGAGAATATGGCTAACAAGTGCAAGGATGATTCTGATTCTGGGCAATCATCCAATCTTTTCTGACAAGCAAACACCTTGTGATGTGGTAGTTGATTAGGGACGTCCCCTCTCAAAAAAAATATTGATTAGGGACCTCACAAGCTAGAGATTTCTCAGTTTTCTCAAGGGACCAATGCAAGCCAACTCTGGTAGTTCTATACTGTATCAAATGGTTTTGATATTTATTTGCGAAATCAATGCAGCAGCACGGTCGTGTTTGAGGCTTCTGGCTTGTGCATACATGCCCTTTCAATCTATGCTGTTGTTACCATTCATTTACTAGGATTTTTTTGGTTTATTTCATTGTTGATTTAATCCATTAAGTGGTCTGATAAAATGGATGGAGCTCAAATTAACTTATGGCTACAGGTTGTTCATTGCATTCATTACCTTGAGCATGAACTTTTAACTCCCAATTCTTTTCACACAGGTTTTTGAATACAAAAGACTTTTGACTGATTATAACAGAGAAGTGCGGCGAGCTACTCATGAAACCATGAGCAATCTTGTCATCGCTGTCAGGTTAGTTTCAGTTTTCTTGCATCTCACATGAACTTTAATAGAGATGACTTCTGCATATGGAATGTCAAAGATCAGGGTTCAAAGGCATATGGGTCTGGTAGGGGTCATGTGTACTCATTTCTATATAGAGAAAGAGAAGTCATTTACGATGATTCCTGGGAAGCATGCATCCATGGCTGAATGGTGAAAGCGCCCAACTCATAATTGGCAAATTCGTAGGTTCAATTCCTGCTGGATTCAGGCCAATGCAATATCACATAGGAAGGAAGAGTTGGAATTGGCCTTGGATTGATGGAATTTCATCATCCATACATAAACGAATTGGTAGGGTACATTCATACTATCACATAGGAACAATCAGAACTAGAATTCTGATCGATAGGGGTTGTATGATAGTATGGCCGCAGGCAGTTCAAGCTGTTGAAGTGAGTGTAGTCGTATCATATAAAGCAATAGATACCTGGGAATGGAATGAGCTCGAGCCATGGCTCAGCCAGATGTTTGTCTTTTGCTTTTTCCTTTCATGCCAAATTATCCGAAAATAACTAACACAAATACGAGAATGTCCCATTGGAAATGACAAATTTTAAGGCCTTCTATTGTACTCTACAGATTTAATTTATCTCATTGGAAATGCTTTTTCTGTTAGTTTATATACATTAAACTTTAAAGGCTTATGTCCATATCTTCAAATGTGGCAATTGGCACCTGTGAACTTCTGAAATAAGTGCACTAGGCATTGCACAACATTGGGAGGTTGTACGCCATGTTGTTAGAGGTGTTGTTAATCCTGCACATGTTTTGCTTAAATTTTGTTTGGAGCATGATTGTGAGCGGAGGCCCTGATGTACCAACCCCCCCTCAAGTCTTGTCTTGATTCTGCATTCTGCTTATTAATGGACTAGAGTTCTTGCTCTTCAAAAAGGAAAAAAAACATTGGGATGTTGGTCATGGGTGTCCTCTTGACATAGCATTCATCTAAGTGACTAAGTCTGATCAAGTTCATTTAATAATAGTAAAGTAGGAAATATAAGTTGTGTCATCCATTAATTATGCAGTAATCTGTATGTAAAATCACCTGTGGACTTCTTTTAATCAGTGTCCAATCCTTAGCTTCTTTCTTAAATAGTTGATATGATCTAACCCTACTACTACTAATCTGAAGGCTGTAATGGTCTTTGCTATCTCATGTTTGCTGTAGATCAAATTTTCAATCCATCCTCCTTTTCAATTTTTTTTTTCAATCCATCATATTTTTGCAACTAGTTCAATCTTTTTGTATATTGATTTCTAGTATTTGTCATATCTTTACCTTTCATCTGTCAAAATCAGTCAAACCACCAAAATCCTTTATTTATTTAACTACATGTCTGCCCATGCCATCTTGGTTTTCACTTTGGCATGACAAAGAACTTTGTATTTGCAGGGTGTACTTTGGCAACTATAAGCATAACTTGGCAACTATATTGACGACTTAGTCTTCTATCAAGTAAGATTCGAAATGCCGATTTCGATGTTGTACTGATGAAATTCTAAGTATGCATTTCGTGGGTATGCCGAAGGCACGTCGTGGAAATGCCTGTTTTTCAATGGGCATGCTGATGAGCATGCCAAGGGTATGCTGTGGGCATGCCGATGCATACTGACAAAAATAACAGTAGTAAAAAGAATTTGCAGCAACCTTGGCATGAGCACCTATTTCATCGGCATGCCGACGATATCCCTGTAAATTGACCCTTTATCCATATCGACACGGCACCTGCTCGAAAATGACCTTACCGATGGCATGTCGATGGCATTTAAAACGTTGCTACCAAGGAGTCCATTGGGTTCGTGCATCATTTAGTGGTGGGTACTAGCTGGCATGGGATAATTACTTGCCCTGACTTTATGGCCTCCACTTCATCAACTAATTTAAAGCTGTGTGCTGGCCCTTTTGTTCACAACATCCATTTTAAATGATTATATAAGGAACAAAGATTTTTTTTTCTTGCAAATTTACGACCCCATTACTAGGGCAAGAAGCTGCATGCAATAGAATGCAGCCTTAAGAAGGGCGACGGAAGGGACTCCTTACTTTGGGGATGTATACGATACTTGGGCTCTTGGGAGGGAAGGGGGGGGGGGGAACCCTTAGCTCAAATGTGATATTTGGTTATTAAAATATCCTTTCGGGGAGAAGGGTGGATTGTGAGTGTGGATGATTTATAAGATATAATTTGAGGGCATGTATGGTTTGGTTTCATTTGTATACTTGGTGATATCCTAACCAAACCTTTTGCTTGGGCTTGCCATGCATTTCCACGCCCCTGAGAGGGGGTGTGGGTCACACAACCTTGTAACATAAAGGAATAGTACACCCCATAAAAGGGAACCTAGTACTTAAAACTAAACAAGAACAAAGAAACAAAGATACAACAAAAAAGAAGTGTGCCCAAAATCTAGCAATTTCCTAGTAGTGGTCCATTCATGGATTCAATACATGTCACCAAAAGGAAATCGACAATTTGCATGTTGTGGGCAAGGCTAGTGGCCGTGATTTGCTAAGGACCTTATCATAATGAGCCTGAGTTCTTACATGGCTCCTAAGATTGACAAGGGTGATTGCGGGTGTGGGTGCGAGCCCAACCATGCCTTGGAGTTGAACTGCTTGAAGGAGCATGAGAGATGAACCATCGGGCTAGAATTGGAGCAGACAAGTAGGCACCCCAACTTTCCAACAACACCTTTGTGCAAACAAAGTACGTCCTGAATCTTCCAAGCACAATACTATCTCAACAATTTTCCTCGTGTATGCACAACCACAGATTTGAAACTTTACTCAAATGGCAAACGTTAGGGGAATTGTCTTAGGAATGAACTTGATTTAAACTTGGCGCATACAAATGAACAAAAATGAGCTCTGCAAAGGTGGGACTTCTATGCATCATAACTAATGCCGAGGGGGGGTGTGGGGTTAGGTTGGAAGATGCATTGGGAACAACTACTTGTTGAAGATCCATTGTACCATGAGTGCATCCCTATCCCCTACTGGTTCTTGCATCATGGTCGCCACAAGTAAAGTCAACTAGGAAAACTAGAAACAACCAACCATTCAATGAGGGTCTCGAGGGAGATCGGTTGAGGGTGCTACCCAAGGATCCCTTTAACGAAGAGGTCTTGATGCCTCTCATATATAGCAAGTGACAACTCCAGTACATAGACATGGGGTTGGGGATATGAGGATGATTGCAACCTCTAATGGACAAAGAAGCAAAATAGCGGACCATCGACACAAATATCTGAGGATGACAGTGAAGAGAGGATGTTAGGACCCTAGCTGGCTCTCCATGGTTGGCTGAGGGTCCAATTTTGATAGTGAGTGGTTGCATGGAGTAGGAACAGGAGTAAGGTAGCTAAGGTTTTTGTAGTAGAGGGGCCTCATTATCACCGGGTCTTTTTGCTCACATACAAGGACCAAAAGTTTTTTGGAAGCATATAAGGACCAAAATTGACTAGCTTAGAAATAAAGCTAGAAGAACTCGTTCATACATTGATACTGCGTCTCTAGAAGTAGCACATGTTCGTTTTTGGAAGCTATAAATACTTTTTGAGTGCTACTTCTTTACTAATTACTCTTACACCTATGTTATACGGATTATACAATGCCCATTACCTGGTCTTTGTATCTAGTCTCCTCCCCCTAGCATTTGTAGGCCATGACAGTCATTGCCATTTTGGATTCTGTGTGCTACCCCATCCATGCCATCAAGCGTGTTGTTGCTACATCAACAGTGGTTGTAGCTACCTCTAATCCTTCTTCTCATGGCATGCCTCATGATGACGCTCCACTTCCTCTTCGAATAAACTTCGAACAAAAGTAGAACTCCAAGAGATAACGAAATATGATATCTAGGACAAAAGATAATCCCCAAGATCGACTTACTCTGATACAAAGTTGAAAAAATATGATAAGCGGAAGCTATCGACAAAATATCAAAGCATAAACAAGAAATGACACTTGAGTTTACGTGGAAGCCCTACTCACGAGGAGCGGGAGAAAACAATTGGAGAAGGCCCTTATGAGCATGTATTTTTGTTTATTCTTCTCAAAGAAATAAGTGAGGAGTACATGCCTATTTATAAGCCACTACACTCCATGATCCTAAAGTAGACAATGTGGGACTAAACCAACTACTCATACTCCAACAACTGCCATTGGAGATGTCCATTTTACTGATACTTTATAGCTGTTTGATGTCTATTATGCCCCTGAATTTCTGTTGAGTTTCTTATCTATCTATATATTATCTAACAACCTTTCTTGCTAGGTGATATTTGATGGACACTTTGTTTTCTTTCAGGTTATCCGTACAGGGAAGATGATTGATGGGTATTGAATCTCCTTAATTTTTTACAGGTGTTGTGTCTATCTCTGTCGATCCTAAGCTCTGGCATCGTCTTTTAGGTTACTCATCTGCTTCTAGGCTTCAACAGATGTTCCCAAATTGTACTATACCAGCCTCTCTTGACTGTGAAGCCTACCACCTTGACAAACATCACTAGGTGTCCTTTCCTTTTATAGAAAATAAGTGGAGTCTGTCTATATTCTTTAGTTCATTGTGACATTTGAAGTCCTTGTCGAATAAGTCACTGGTATGTTTTCCAGTATTTTGTGATTTTTGTAGATGATTATAGTCATCTTTCTTGGATGTTTTTGTTAAAAGATTAGTCAAAGATAAGCATAGTAATTCCAAAATTTTTAAATGAAGTTCAAAATTTTTATTCCATGAGTATTAAAATTTCCACAGTGATAATGCATTTGAGTTTATGCAAAAAGATGATCATGATTTCTTAGCTAAAAATGGTATTATACATCAAATTTTTTGCTCCTATGTTTCCCAACAAAGTGGCGTTGTTGAATGCTGTTAGGACGGCAAAAATAAAGCCATGTGGACAGTCCACGTTATAGTTAATGGGCCATGTGGACTGTACACGTGGTAACCTCTAGAAGGTCCAGTAGGGCCGACGGTCATGGTTCTTTGGACCTAAGTTTGGAGTTTTTGCATAGGGATTAAGTTTTTTATTTTTAGTAAATATGTTTTAGGAAAAGAGTTTGAGATTTGATTTCTTATTTAGAGAGATAAGATCTTTCGTTTCTAAGTGTGGGATATATTCTCTCTATATTAAGAGCCCTTGTATTTTTCCTTGAGTCATCAATAATATTTTCCAATTATCAAGGCTCCTCTCCTCCTCTCGCCCTATTTGACACGTGGATAGTCCACATGTGGACTATTTTCCGACGCATACGGAGCCACCAAGCTCCAAACTATGTCGATTCTTGACATGGTATTAGAGCCTTCGGTCTAGGCTCCTTGTACATGTGGGTTCCTTGACCGCATGTTGGTGGTCCACGCATCTAGAAAGTCCTCGACACATCCAACGCCTTATGCGGAGGAGGATTAGAGAAGATGATGGAGTCAACCACAACGGTCAGAAATGCCACGTTATCAAGAGGAGAAGGCAAGAAGGAGCAAGAGAAGGAGATCTATCAAGTTATTTGCATATTAACATTTTATTTCCAATTTTTTACTCTCCTTCAAAAGATGATATTTTCATGGAGCAAAGGTATCAAGGAGAAGACATCACAGTCCACGCGACGACTTTCGAGGTTGTTAACAGGAGCAACGACTTCCTAGGTTGCGAAAAGACTAATGGTTGATCCAAAAAGTTCCCTAAAGATCTAGGCAAGGCGCAAAAACTACCATGTGGGGCTCCTAGTACCTTATGTGTGGTTTCTTTTACGTCTGTCTATCTTGAGAAGACAAGTCAAAGGCGGCTATTGCGATGACTTTTCAGGTTGCCATAGATGCAACGACTTCGGAGGTCACAAAAGGCTACACCATTGACTTGTCAAAGGAGAAGATTGAGAGCTTGTCGCTCTCGAAGATGAATGGTGGGACGTCTAGCTTCACAAGTAGAAGACCAAGTCGTTGGCGTCCTGACCTTCGACTTGAGGGGGAGTGTTAGGACGGCAAAAATAAAGCCATGTGGATAGTACACATGGCAGTCAACATGCCACGTGGAATGTATGCGTGGTAGCCTCTAGAAGGCCCAACAAGGCCGGCGGTCATCGGTCTTTGGACCCAAGTTTGGAGTTTTTGCTTAGGGAGGAAGTTTTTTATTTTTAGTAAAAATGTTTTAGGAAAAGAGTTTGAGATTTGATTTCTTATTTAGAGAGATGATTTCCAAGTGTGGGATATGTTCTCTCTATATAAAGAGAGTCTTCCCTTATACTTTTCCTTGAGTCATCAGTAATATTTCTTAATTATCGAGGCTCCTCTCCTCCTTTCTCCCTATTTCACACGTGGATAGTCCACACGTGGACTATTTTCCCACCCACATGGAGCCTCCACGTTTCGAACTATGTTGATTCTTGACCAAACACAGACTTCTCCATATTCTTGATGTGGCTCGTACTTTGCTCATTGCCATGAAAGTTCCTAAACACTTCTAGGGGGACATCGTATTCACTGCCACTTATCTTATTAATAGGGTCCATTCCTTGGTTCTGAATGGGGAGACGCCATTCTTGATTTTTCAAGCTATTGCTCATTTCTTTGCCTTATTGTTGTAGATTTTTGGATGCACGTGTTTTGTTTATCTGTTTAGGGTTGTTGATAAGCTTTCCCCTAAGTCAGTGAAATGCATTTTTTTGGGATATTCTAGATCTCTGAAAGGGATCATTGTTTTGGCTCTGTTGGGAATCGGTATTATGTGACTGTTGATGTTTCTTTCTTTGAGGATGTGCCTTTTTACTCTGATAAAGACTCTTCTCTTGGTTGGGTCATCCATACCTATCAACGTCGTCTTGGGGACCCCTTCTCTATTCCCTTGCTATCCATGCACGTTAAAGTTCTTGAGGAGAGACTATCTGATTTATCATCCCCATTAACATATGATTCGGATGCTCCTTCCATTCAACAGCTAGAGGAATTGGCATTGCTCTATGAAAGGTAGTAAGAAGTTGTACCTTACACCCCATGTCACATTATATTGCTGTTGATCATCTTAACCCTGCTTTACAAAGGTTTTCCACAACTTTATCTGTCATGATAGTTCCTAAGAACTATTATGAAGCTACATAGGATCTAGGCCGACGGAAGGCCATGGATGAGGAGATGACAACTCTTACTACATAAGCCACATAAGGGTTGGCTGATCTCCCTGGAGTTGATTGTCGATGGGTTTACATTTTCAAGTATAAACTGGATGGGACTGTTGATAGATTGAAGGCCAAATTAGTTGCTACGGGATACACTCAGACCTATGTAGTTGCTTATTTTGACATTCTCTCCGGTGGCTTACCTCAACTTTGTTCATGTTATTCTTTCTGTGGCTGCTAACAATGAGTGACCTTTATATCAGTTTGATGTAAAGAATGTCTTCCTATATGGGGACTAATAGGATAAAGTTTACATGACTCAACCACAAAGCTATGTGGTTAAGGGGGAGGTCTATTGTCTATGAAAGGTCATATATGGCTTGAAATGGAGTCTAAAAGCATGGTTTGAGAGGCTGAATGGGGAAATTTAGAAGATTAGTTTTCTTAGATCTACTTCCTATCATTCTGTCTTTGTGAGGCATAGGAAATTAGGGTTGTGATTTTAATAGTCTATGTGGATGATATGATCCTTACTGGTGATAATGCCCACTAAAATTCAGGAGACCAAGGGCTTCTTGTAGACTACTTTTGTTATAAAAGACTTGGGTACGCAGAGATACTTTCTGAGCATTGAAGTTGTCAGGGATTCCTATGGAATGGTTCTTTCACAAAGGAAGTATGTTATGGAACTCCTCAAGGAGATTGGTTAGCTTGGGGCGAAGTTGTCCTTAATTCCAGTGGAATCACAGGGGTGACTAAATGAGAAAGATGGTCTATTGTTTGAAGATGAAAAGAAATACAAAAGCATTGTTAGCAAGTTACTTTATGTTATTGTTACCAGAACTGACATTAGCTTTGTTGTTAACAGAGCAAGTCAGTTCATGGAGAATCTCACTATAGTCATTGGCAAGCTATCTGCCTTATCCTTTAATATTTCAAAGGGAATCCTGGTATAGGCCTCTATATGAAGAAGCATGGGCATGTGGATCTACATTCGTATTTTGATGCAGACTATGTAGGGTCTATGGAGGATAGGAGATCTACTACGGGCTATGCTACCTTTCCTGGTGGCAATCTTGTTACTTGGAGGAGCAAGAAGCAGATGGTAGTTGCCAGATCTAGTGCAGAAGCTGAGTCTCGTGCCATGGCTTGTACTACCTGCGAGGTTCAGTGACGTTCACTTAGCTAATCTGGGTATCTAAGTCTTTCTTCCTATACCTATGCTTTGTGACAATCGATAGTGACGTTCATAGTTTTCAATCCTATCTTCCACGATCGCATTAAGCATATTGAGGTGGATTACCATTTTGTCAAAGACATGATCACCACAGGGAAGATTTGCACCCTACTACTTTTGAGAAACAGGTTGTAGACATCTTTACGAAGACACTCCCATAGAAGTGCCATGATTATTTATGTGCCAAGCTGGGTATACTTGATAGTTGATATATATGCTCTTGTTTGAGTGGGAGTGTAGAGTTTATTATATTAGGGGTATTATTTTTGTTAGTTATTATTTTTTGTTGGGTCTTCCTTGTACGTTATCCAGTACTCTCTCTATATAAAGAAAGCTAGGGTTTCTTTTGATGTTATGTCATTTCATTCTTTTTCCACACATAATTGTCAATGTCTGTGGGAGCGTTCATGTAAATGCCCCTTCTGTGGTATGTCCTTATAGCCAAGAGAAAAAACTTTTGGGTTTTTATGCTGTAGTGATGGCTTAATATTGGCCCACAGGCCCTTAAAGGTCTTTACTTGGACATAATGATAAGAGTCTTCGTATATTTGAGGTCTTGCAATGATGCAGCATGAATTTGAGACACATTTTTGAGGGTTCACCTAAAAATTTATCATGTTTATTTTGTGTCAGAGATTTATGATAACTTTCAGAATTCATTTTGACAAAAAAGAATAATTTTCAGAATTTTTTTAATCCTTACATTTTTGAGGGTTCACCGAAAAATTTATCATGTTTATTTTGTGTCAGAGATTTATAATAACTTTCAGAATTCATTTTGACAAAAAAGAATATTTTTCAGCATTTTTTAATCCTTTAGGAGTTTCATAAGTTAGTAAGGTTGTTTTTCCTTTGAGGATTAAAATTGGGACTAGGACTTTATGTGATTTTAGTGAGAGCATTACCATGTTTTGACCATGCAATTATTGATTTTCTCCAACAGGGAGGCCGGAAGCCACCTTCCACCCATCCAAAGCACTATTCTCCTCCAAAACTTCCGCCTATCAGAGGGAAGGTTTGCACTAGATACCATGGAGTGGATAAAACCAAAGACAGCCTTGTCCTTCCCAATTATTGAAAGCCAAGGATTTTATTCTTTTCGAAAAGGGAAAGGATTTCTACGGGAGGTTGGTAGTCATCCGATTGAAAGCCAAGGAATTTAAAAGCTCTATCTCCTGCAGAATTCTATGTGAGACAGATCTTCTTTAATGTGGGTAATCATCTGCCAATCACCCAGGAGATGAGGTGCAAGTTGGATGGTTGCAGCATTATTTCAACTATACCAATAATATTAGGTCCTGCAAAAAAATGGTGCCTCCAGAGCCAACACCCTCAGCAGTGAGTTGACCCTGGAGGCCTTGTTGTCTACCCTTAAATTACACATTTAAATGGACAGTGGTGGCCCAACCAAGTGTTATGACTCTCTCTCTCTCTCTCTCTGTCTGTTCTTTTTTTGTTTTGGGGGCCGGTGTTGTGGGTTGGGGAGTGGGGATGTTATAAGGTGCCCTGTTGGTCTGTTTTCTTTTCTTTTTTCGTTTTTTGTAAAAGGAACTGGTCCACCCCTCTTCAGTAATCGCGATTGCTCCTCCATCCTCAGGGAACAAGATATGTTCCTGACCCTTTCTTGTGACTTTGGTTCTGCTCCAATTTTTTGCGGAGAAATTTTTCACAAGGATATGTGTGTGTAGGTGAATCTGTGTTTTGACCCCAAGGAGGCTCTCTTGGAGATGGAGGTCCTCCCTTGGGTACAACAGTTGGGATGTGATTGGACTTTCTATTGATGCCTCCTAAGACTGATGCCTGCACCTTCCTCATACCTGGTTTCCAGGTTCATGAGCTGTTTTTTTTAGGCATATTTGCTGCTTTTTGTCGGGGCCATTCTGACCATGCTGTCCCAAATTCAAATTTGAGTTCAGGCCCACACTTGCTGGATTTTGTACAAGCTCTCTGGTGACTGCTGCTGTGATCGAGGGAGGTGCACCTGCGGCAACTTCCCTCCTCCTTTCTTTCTAGCATACTGTGGCCTTTGGCATGTATGTGCCAAGCTTGTTGGAACAATCCTGGGATTATGTCCGAGGACTATTCCTTGCATAAAATGGGGGAGAAGTGGTAGCAGTTCATGATGCCTGTTCTGTACCTGAGGCTTTGAACTACCTTTGGAAATCTATCTATCTATCTATTTGGAGACTTAAACATGATTTGTAGTTCTCTCTCTTGTTCTTGCTATGGCTGATGTAAACAGAAACGGGGTAGGGAAGTTTGCGGTAGTGGGTGAGTGGGTGGTTGGTGTGGAGGACGTGAAGAGAGGCTAGTGGTGTTTGTGAGGGAGATAGATGCAGACTTGGCAAGTACACAAGGGTATTGATTGGAGAATTCTAATGCTGGGAAGTATGAGGTGGTGGATGTGCTAGTAGTGGGTAGGTAGAGAAGGCAAGCAACATGGCTGGTGACCTTGTAAAGGGTAGTAATAAGGGGATGGGAAGTTTTGTTAGTTTCAGGGATGACAGCATCCTCCACACCTAAACTTATGGGGAAGGCCAGCAACTTGGATGGAAAAAAATGTTGTGTTCTTTTTCTTTTCCTTTTATCTTTTTTTTGAGAAGGAAATTCTGTCTTCTATACCTTTCAGTATCTGTCAGAACTGAACTGAAAATTTAACTATATGCCTGATTTTTTCCATACCATTGGCTAGTCTCGCTGCAGTTCCTTTACGCATAGTGATAAACTTATGATCTGATTTACTTGGTTACACTTTCCCTACATATCAAGTTTTTTTCTTTCTTTCTTTTGTCTGGCAACCATGCCCGGTCACTAAGCAGAGGTTAATACCCTGATGGATTCATTTTTACTTTTAGGAGGGCTTTGGCACCTCATTTGAAGTCTTTGATGGGTCCATGGTGGTTTTCACAGTTTGATGAGATACCTGAGCTTTCCCAAGCTGCAAGAAGATCTTTGGAGGTTTGTCTCTTTCTCTGTTTTTCCTTCAATCATTAATACTGGCTGTTTTGCCTTTCTTAGAGGTGGCCGATATTGTTTGTGGTATCATATTTATTCTTTACGTGTTGCTAACCCTAATTGAGCATTCTTCTTGTTATTCATGATGAGTTCTTGCAAATTCTTTAAATGAATCATAGAGTTGCATTGGTTGTTCGTACGTCTTTGAGAGGTGGCAAGCATGCTTCTTCCTATTCCAAGAGTTCTGATGCTTGTGATAGTGTGAGAAAGGAGGCTTTGGAGACTCCGGCGATGCTTGACAGGAAGGAGGATATAGGGCAGCTTGGCGTTGAGGAGTAGCAGGAGAGGGTTATTGTACAGAGTAGGATTAGGGAAGAGGACCATAAGAGAGAGATGGATTGGAGACAAGTCTAGGTAGCTGTGGTTGAAGGAGGGTGACTCCAACACGAAGTTTTTCCATTTGGTTGCCGGTGCCAGGAGGAGATCCAACTTAATTTTGTCGCTTTGTGATGGGGATGAGATTTTTACTCAGATGTAGCAGATGGGCAGGGCTTTTGAGGACCACTGCTTTCACTAGAAGGCGATCGTCAAGGAGGTGGAGGTTGGGCTCTTCTGATTTGGGTAGAAGCTGGATGATCGTGCGAAGGAGGAGCTACTTATACCTGTTTTAGATGAGGAGGTCTTAATGGCGTTCATGGTTTGAAGGTAGAATGATCTCTGGGGTTAGATGGTCTATCGATTTACTTCTTTAGGGAGTTTTGGGATGCCGTTGGGGTCTATGTTTTGGTGATGGCTTGGGAGGTGTTTTAGGAGAATCGTGTGTTTGAACACCTTAATAGATTCTACTTCCTTTTACTTCTAAAGAGGCTGGATGCAGATACGATTGATGATTACAGGTCGATAGCGTTGTCAAATGCTGCCTATTTGGTCATGGCCAACACCTTGGCAAATCAGCAATGTTTGGTGCTGCCACAGTTGATCTCCCCCATTTAGTCTGCATTTATTGCTAGCAGGTCGCTCAGTGACTCCTTTGCGTTGGCAGAGGAGATGGTGGTGACTTGGAATATGTTTGATTTGCTAGCTTTTTTGTGGAAGGTTGACTCCTCCAAGGTGTATGACTCGATATCTTAGGCCTATCTATGGGAGATTTTAAGGAGAGGATTTCCGGAGGAGTGGGTGAGGCTCATAAGGAGATGCATCTCGACGGCTTCTTTTTCTGTGCTTGTTAATGGGAGGTCACATGGGCCTTGGACGTAGTTGTAGAGGGGAGTTTGATAGGGGTGTCCGCTTGCACCTCTGCTGTTCAATGTGGCTGTCAATAAGATGCCTTATTTGGCTTTCAAGGCTTATAGAGGGGGATTGTTTTTTGTTGTTACTCTGAGGGGTGATGGATCCTTGCTTACTCTTATTTTGCAGTATGCGGATTGTAAGGGTTTTGAAAATTTTTGCGGTTATTTTGAACTCCAATGAAATCCAATGATATTTCCACGGTTGAAGGCTGTGTGGTCCTTCTGATTCTTGGATCAAATTTGGCCTTAACAAAATTTTGTGAGGGGCATTTTGAGAGAAACTTTAGTCAATGAACTCTTTATTAAGCAAATTTTTGGGTGAAGGGGGTGCCTAGCAATTTATTTTCTCTTTTCTTTTCACCCATTTATATTGAGCTTAGCTTGAGGAGGAAGCCAAATGCTCCTCCCCCATTGCTTGGAGAGGGAGAAATCACCACCGATGCTCCTCCTCCCTCTAATCACCACGATCTTCCCTCTCCTCTCCTCTCCTTTTTCCTCGATGGTCCAATCACCTCCTCCTTGGTACCGCCACTACTATTGTAGCTCGTGTAGCCGCTGCTTGATTGGAGGGAGTGCGGTGGTAGTAGGTGGTAGTGGGCACGACTGTTGTTCTTGAGGCATAGATTAAAATATCGCTATATATCGGTGATATATTGCTGATATATCGGTATCCCCGAGGTTGGCCATATCGATACCACTGATAGTATCTTTTTTACCATGATATCGGTGATATATCGCTGATATATCGGGGATATCAACGATATATCCCTGATATATCCCTTTTTTGACTTGTCGATATGATATCGATATTTAAAACTTTGATGATGTTGCAGTGATGGTTGACGAGCCACATGAAGAAAGTAGTGGTGGAAGAGATGAGGGATATCATCAGCAAGGTCTTAGTAGAGAGGATACCCAACATGAATACACAAAAGAAAATACAAATATATATGGAGATCCTGTACCAAGTCCACCTTGTGACTATGACGCAGGGACAAGCCCGACAGGGTATGGGTATGCTTCAGGCCATTCTATGATGTCCATCGATGATTTATGTTTATCAGTGGGATCTCTTAATCTGGCGTCGGAATCATTCTTTGGAGGTGGCCCAAGATCATTATCATCAAGTTACTATTGTGGCTACAGATCTCATTACACCAGCCCTTAATATCAATCCCAAGATGAGGTGCAAAGTTCATCTAATTACTTCCTCAGCTACACCAGCCCTCCATCTTATTATGATTCCTCATATGGCTATGGGCATGATGGTTGCCACCAAAGTAATAGTACCCAAAGTAATCCTGCATCTGCAAATTATGGCTATGGGGTTTTCCCTGAGTATTTTGCATCTCATGGTCCTTAACAATTTTTTTATCAACATTCCCACTCTGCTGCACCACTTCCTCCTCGATCACCACGAAGTTCATCGATGAGACAGCGTGAATCTTGTGAATCATCAGGTTCTAGACTAAAACGAGGTGAGTCTACCGCATCCACAGATTCAAGAGGACATCTAGATGAGTCTACTCAGAATCATGGTAGATCTAGAACTAGAAGCAGAGGTAGTTTGTTCGACAGTTAGTCGATATCCACGTCTTGGAATACTTTTCTATTACAGTGATGAAGACTATCAACGATACATCAATGAATACAATACTCGATATAGCTACATGACGTGGGAGTCATACTTTGAATATGTTAGAGTGTTACAAATCGAGGAAGATAATTGGAGGAGAGGTATCGAACCAGGTCAAAACTCAACCTGGTATTGATTTGGTGTCATTGGCTGGTGCTTCTGTACTTGGTGTAGTCAATTCATACTCTAACACTATCTATATTTCTTTTTTTTTTTGTGAGTAGTATTACTATGAATATTTTTCAATTATTATCTTGTTCTACACCTTTTCAATATATGACTTTGTTGATATGCGACTAATGCATTTCTATTATGTTTTCATTCAAAATTTATGATTTTTGTTTTCTAGGCATTTCTTCATGATGTATTAGTTATTAAAATGTTAATTTTCATAAAATTTGTGACATTTTGGGACATTTTAAACCTTTCTGAGCGATTTTTCCAAAATTGACAGATATCAGCGATATATCCCTGACATATCCCTTTTTTGACTTATTGATACGATATCGATATTGATATTTAATACCTTGTCTTGAGGGATGCACATTGGCAAGAGGGGGCTTTGTTGTCGTTGCCAACAACTCCCTTGTCGCCGCTGTTGCTGCCATGCTGATAGAGAGGGCAGCACTTGCTGCTGCTGGATTAGAGGGTGCGGCCATCATTGGCGGCAGGGGTTTGTAGTGGCTGCTTGGAGGCCGCAGCAACCCTCGCTACTGTTGTTGCTATGTTGATCGGGGGAGGGGTCGTGGCCCCTGTTGGTCTGGGTGAATGGGTTGCGGTTGTGTTACTTTGGCAACGACAATTGTGGCTGTTGTTGGTGAGTGCCAAAGTCGTAGTCGATGGAGAGGATTAAGAACTCATCAGGACCTCGCATTGGGTGAGCATGCCCTCTTTTTCCCCTATACTATCCCTAACCCTAGGTGTTTCTGGTTTAGGGACTTGGGGGATTTTAATTATGTGTATTGTTGTGTGATTTTGGTGTGAGGAAATCCCAAAGGGTAGCCACTACATGGATAAATGGGAAGCTCGAGAAAAGGTAGGGAAATTTGTTCCCCTCTTTTAATTCTGTTTCTTGAATGCCAAATAGAACTTGAACCATGAGATTACAAATACGAAATTTCAGACTTAACGAGTTTGTTTGGAGTCTCTTAAGAATAGTGAATACAAAGGATTTCTAGGCATGGTATGGCTACGTTATGCATGCGTAGTTGCAGAACTTGCAGGATGACAAATGCTTGTGTATGTGATTGCACATATGCGATTTCGCAACATGTCTAGATTCGAGACATAATAGGGAGTTTATTCATGATAACTCTTAGATATATCATGGTGATGACTTATGTTAGATCTGAAGTTAATAGATCCAATGAGGTTTTATGGCTACCAAATGCCTTCAATATGAATAGTAACCTGTTAGAAAAAGAAAAAAATTAAGGAAAATCGGGGATGGGTGTTGAAGCATGCTAGAGCAATGTCATGCTCTTTGCATTATTGGGGGTGTTAAGGTTAAGAATGCCAATCATGTTATACCTTATAGTGTATGAATGATGAATTCGAGCCCTTGGGTTCAAGGGATGGTGATGCGACCTTGTAGTCATGCAGAGCTAGGTGTTGGAAACAACCAATATTGGTGCTGATCGACGAGTACCAGGACTAGCCACCTTTCCTAGGCTCGAAGGGTGTATAAATGGAGATTTGGAGGTGCACTGGTCCTGGAAATCAATTTCTATACTGGCACTAGTTGATTGCTAGTGGGCAGTAGGTACCTAGGGCGGTACGAAACACCAATGTTGGCGTTAGTGGCTTAGAAATAAGAGAAGGACCCAATTCATTGAGAGTACTGAGAACCTGAAGAGGCAAATGCCAATCTTGAAATTGATGGCCAAGTAACCTGTGCATGTGAAAACCCCTAAAGAAATGGATTGAAAGTCGAAGAGTAATCGGCTAAACCCAAAGTGAACCCAAAACATTGAAACTTGGCAACTTTGTCAAGAGTATAAAAAGGGAGTCTTGGATCCTAAGGTCTGAGGTTAAACCCCAGGTGATCCAGTAGGTCCCCTAGGATTTTGTTCCTAGTATAGGAAACATAATGCACTAAAAGGTGAGTAAGTCTATTAAGTGAGCTTGTAGGACTACACCATTGACTTCGTAAATCAAGGGTTCACTATTGCGGGTTAGAGACCTGAAGAGCTGATGTAGCTAGTGGCTACTTACGATTGGCTTTGGGATTTGGAGGATTCCCAGTCACGATGACATGCGAGAGGGTTGTCGTTGAGTTTTGGTACCAGCGAGTACCCGAATCTAAGTGATGTCTTATGACATGTGTGGGAGGCAGGATTTGGTCATGGCCTCAATACCAATGGCAGACTGAGAGGGCGTAGCCAGGATATCGTGTTCCATGAGGGAACAATGGTGTGGCCCGTTAAACATCTGGCCAACCCTACTTGAGATGGGTAAGAGTTGTAGCCTTAGTTAGATGACTGACTGAGAGGGCACACCTGGGGTATGTGCTCCTAGCGGGAGGGACTGGTGTGGCTTGTTAAACATCCAACCAACCTCATCACGATCAAATACGAATAATCATGATTGTACTTGGGCGGATATGAGCTGAGTTGCTCTTTATAGCCCTGAGGATTTAGCCTAGGTAGCTCCCAAGAGGCTCGACTTTTTTGACTGGGTCAGCAACGTTCTTGATGTATCGGGAATGGGTATGCCTTTTTCGAGGGTAATCAGCCCTGCTAGCTTCTCCCGTTGCCAGGGAGAGACTACCAAGCTGGAATCTAAGGGAAGGATACGTCTCATTCTCCTCTAATAGAGAGATGATTCTCATAATCTGACCTTTGAGTCGAGTGAGGGAATGAATCTTGTAATAATAAAGATGGATAACCATGTGAGTAAATCTTGATAAATGTGTAGTAAAAGAAAAAGGATTGTAGTCAATCGGTAGTATTAAATAAACATGATTAATTGTGAGAAATGGGTAAAGGAGTGTGGTTAGCCTGTGATATAATTAAGACATGACCAAAAAAGGGGGGAAATGGTAGGGTAGTCAGCCTTGGTGTAGAAAACCCGCACACTATCCCTTCCTGCTTCTGGATTACGTGTGATTTTGTCTCTACTAAGTTGCTTGGCTTATCCCTATGTTTGTGACCCATTTTTTGGTATCGTGGCTATGGTGCAGCTGACATGTCATGTCAAATTTAGGCCCTGGAGGACCAGGGCAAATAGTAGGGTACTTGCTTTATTTTTGTTTTGGGCATGCTTCGGTAAGAATTGTGTTTTGCATGATAGGAGCTTTTGTTAGAATCATAGAAAGATTTTGTTTGTATAAAGGTTCATGGGTTTATACCTAGGACTTTGAATGTGATATGTTGTTAGTCAATAGACTCTTGTAAATAAACTTGTAAATGATGATAGATAATGTGTGGCATGGTAGTGACGCAAGCTTGTATTTATGTAAATGTTGTGGTGATGTGCGTGATGTTTGACTTGGTTTTCTCGTCATTTTCTTTTTGTGTTTTTACCGCTTTTGGATGAGGTGTGCTCGCCGTTTTCTGTCACTTGTTGTGCCCTTGGTGTAGTGGTGGGGTGTACCCACCTCTTTAATTTGTGATATGTATGCACATTACAGGATTTTGGGAAAATATCAATTAAAAAGGGAAAATTCTATTGGATTTTCAGTAGGTTTCGACATTGTGATTACTTTAAAATTGACTTTCCGAAGATGTACCTAATTAAATAGGACTACGAATTATAACCCAAGACAACTGATAGTGGGGATCTTGGGGTGAACACTCGGTGATTTGCTCCTGATCTGTCAGGAGGATTATCGGGGCATGGCAACCTTCGGTGGTATTAGAGCCACACACTTCTTTAGAAGTGTGTTTATTAGTTGGTGTGGGGTTATAGTCTGAACATTGATTGTAGTCCGCGTGCATAGCATACCAGTTGTCGGTCCTTTACGTTGTTAAGTTATTGGAGGTTTGTATCTATTCTAGGTTGCCTAAAAAAATCAAAAGCAATGGAGAGGTAGCAAGTGTTAGCCTGATCCTCTGGTGGCCATCACTCAGTTCTAGAGCACGATGTAGGTAATCCTACACGCCCTGATAGACATTGTGAGCGGAACTTGGGTCGGATTAGGGAACCACGACAATAATGGAGTCGTTTGATTGTGGCCGAGAACTGCGTGACCCACCACTGGGGTGATGGTTTGAATAAGCCTTCACACGAGGATAGACCTAATTAGCCAACTCCTACGACACTCATTAGGAGTGCAGAACTTAGGGCAATTTGGGAGGATGAAATTGTTGACCTTTTTGGGATTCGACGATTTGTTCATCGCAGAGGATTGGATGTGGCAGATCGGGAAGATCTTGGGTGATATCCAGGTGGGAGAGGAGCATGGGATGTATTTAGTTGCCTTCTAGTTTAGGGGTGTAGCAATGTAATGTTGGGCTATGGTTAAAGTGTTTGAATTTTTTCGTGGTGTGGACAAGTTCCTAGAACTTTCCAACGACGTTTCTACCCTTAGCGTGGGAAATGTAGGAGAGAGATGAGTTCGTCCACCTCCAGCAAGGTCGGAGGACAACGATGAGTTCAAGGTGAAGCTCTTGCGGCTCCTCTCCATTGGAGAAGCGTCTGCAGGGAAGACGTTCTTGGCTGGTAGCTAGTGTGGGCCAGGTGTGCAATTGCTTGTGTCCACGTGATGGACATCAACCTGTCTTGTCTGTGTAGCTAGCTATAGGCGGAATTGATAATCCTTGACCTGGTGAATGCTGGCGTGATTCTGAGAATGGATCGGTTGGTTGGGTGTTATGCCATTTTGGACTGCTTTGGGGAGAAAGTGACTTTCTTGCCGCCAGGGCTGTTCTAGTTTGGGAGTCAGGGCCAGTGGGATGGTGTTAACAGGGATCTTAGTGATAGGAACTTGTGGGCTTTTGGCTAAAGGGATTCCTCCACATTGAAAGGTTGAATTTGAAATTCAATTGGTGACTTGAACTGGTTCAATTTCCAAGGTTGCATAGGATGGTTCCAGCAAGGCCTACCAAATGGTTGGTTCAACTACAGGAGTTGGACGAGGGAGAGCCTTATACTCTTGTTAGTAAGAAAACGAAGTGTGTGGTTCTTCTTTGGCCACAAACAGTAGAACTAGGCCCTAAGCATGAATGAGTACCCTCTTCCTAGGATCGATGATTTATTCGATCAGCTGCGAGGATCCGTAATGTCATTGAGGGCGACTTGCAATCTAGGTATGGTCAATTGCGGATAAAAAGCTAGGTGTTCTGAAGATCATATTTCGGGCTCGTTGTGGGCGTTACAAGTTTTTGGTTAGGTCGCTTAGGCTAACAAATGCCCTTGCCACATTTGAGAGCTTGTGGAATCGGATGTTCAACCCTTTTCTGGAATGGTTTGTCATGGTGTTTATCGATGATGTTTTGATTCATTTTTGAAATACGGAACAACATGCAAAACATTGAGGGCTGTATTGGAGATATTGTGACGCAACCCACGTTTCACCAGAATTAACTAATGTGAGTCTTGTCTTAAGAAGTCACTTTCTGGGGTCACGTGCTTCATGCCAAAGTATGTCAGTGAGCCCAACTAAGGTTGAAGTGTTGTTGAGGTGGTCTCGATCGAGGCCTAAGATAACATTGGTCTTGGTTGTCCTCATCAGGAAGCAATAGATTCATGGGGTATTGTAACTCTTTACACCTTGGACTTAGCTACATCTTGATGTTGAGCGGCAGGGTAATTGCCTTTGCTTTTGGACTATCGTGAGATCACGAAAGGAATTACTCGACATGACCAGGAATTACTAGCCATTGTGTTTGCCTCGAGGTTTGAAGGCACTGTTTTTATGACGAGCCCCCTTGCTATCTTCATTTGGAAGGAATTTAGAATGAGGTGACGTCGTTGGATGGATGTGCAGAAGGACTACAATGGTAGAATCCGACCCCATCCATGCAAAGCTATTGTGGTAATTGATAAATTGAGTGTGTACCCTGTAGTGACAGTGGCTCAACTCCAAGTATAGGAGTGAGATTGGCTTACTGGGACTAGTCAATGGAAGCCAATCATTCGTTGAATTTCTGGAGTGCTCCTATGATGTCGCGTAGACTTCACCTAGAATTGATCGTGGGATCTAGTGATCCAAAGTTGATTCAGATTTGGGATAGATTCGTGACAGGGCAGTCACCAGTTTTCCCCTTACCAGGTGGAGTATTTTATTTTTGAAACGACTCTTTATGCTTAGAAATGAGATTTTGAGGAAATGGCGGGTGTGTGAGATGCCAACTCTTGGTTGACGATGCACTCGGGTAGTGCCTATGTGTATAAGGGTATTCTGAAAAAAAAACTTCTAGTGGGAACACATGAGTCATGACATGGCACTGTATGTTAGTCGTGTCCGCTTGCTGAGAATTATGTTGGAATGATTGTTTGGCTTCATTAGGTTCCAAAGAATATTATTGCAGACAGGGATCCGAGGTTCGTATCACATTTTGGGATCAGTTGAAGAAAGCCTTGGATGCTAAGCTGAGATTTAGCTTGGCATGCCAACCCCCCAAATCGTTGGATTGTTAAAGGGGGACTATCAAGACCTTGGGAGGATCGCGGTGATTCTGTGTGCTTGGATGGTAGGGATCATGGGAGGGCCATCGGCTGTTGGTTGGATTTGCCTATAACCATTGCTACCATGTTAGCTTAGGCATTGACGCCTTTTTAGGCCTGGGGTTCTTGGCCAGTTAGCTGGGCTGAAGTGAGAGATTTACTTCGAGCCCAAAATTGACTTTGAGAAGGTTAGCGATTAGGTGTTTCTTCGTGTATTGCTAATGGAGGACATTCATTGCTTTGGAATTGATAAAGCTGGGGCCTCATTGTATGGCCCATTTGAGAGCATGGCGAGGGTTGGCCTTATAGCATATCATTTAATGTTGCCCTCAAGCCCGCTAGCCATACATGAGATGCTTGTAAGCCTTCGAGGAGGTATGTAACAGGCGAAGGCCAGGTGGTACATTACGATGATTTGCGATTTGAGTCCACCCTTGGCTACGAAGGATGGTCGATGTAGATCCTTGCTCAAGCGACGATGGACTACATGGTGCAGTCATCTTTGGTAAGAGTGTAGTGTCACATTGGGAAGCCCGAGGAGGCCACGTGGGAGCCCAAGGTCAGGTCGTGGACAATGTAAACCCCACATCTACCTGGTTTGAGTTATGTTTGATTTCGCGGATGAAATCTCTTTAAGGGGGTTAGTGTGTAACCTTTAAGTGCGTTCCTTTTTTATGATTGAATGAAAATTTGGATGATTACCATTTTCCTCTCAAAAGAAATAATAGAGTATGATTTCATTTTTTTCCCTTACTAATTTTTCTAGGAAGAAAAGCAACAAGGAAAAGGGTGTTTGACACCAACTCTTTATAGAAGATTTGCTTTTCTCCGTTTATGCTTTGTGACATATGAATGCGGGCATTCCCTTCATTGCTAATGTTGTTTAGGACAAAAATGCCCTTGTTGATCATGCAATCCCACCTTCTCACCATCTTGTTCAAACTTCTTTAACCTAACTCAACCTTATCTTCCTTAGTCCTTGCACACCTCTTGGCTTTTACGACATCCACCTCACTTAATTTTCTTGTGTGTGGATCCTCCCTTAAACACTTATTTGCCAACACCCACCTGCTCCCTTCGCCATTTCTATTGCTTTAATTACCCCTTATGAAAACTCCATTGTTTACGTGAGATTTTGTTTCGCCTTTTATGATTTTGCTTGAAGTTGTTTGACCTCTTGTGACATATGAATGTAGGTAATTGTTCCCTTCATCACTATAATTGTTGACCTTTCCAGGACAAAAGTGACATGGATTGCATATTAAATTTGTCAATCATGTAAATAACACCCCTCAATAAAATCTCTTTTATGCCATTTCCAACCCAACACATCTCAACCAAATCTATCCCTTTCTCTACACACCTCTTGATTTCCGCAGCTTTTACCTCGCTTACAATGCTCTTTTCTTTGTATCCGCATGTAATTTCTTTTCCCGGTTCATTGAATAAAATCAGTAGATGGCTACTTTCAGAATATCTGTGTCATTTGGTTTGTTTTTTTTTCCTCTTGTAGCTATTTTACTTGTATCATATTTGCAATATCATAAAAAAATTGTCATATTATCAAAAATTAATGCTATATACTCTTTATTATAGGTTAGAGTTCATCATGCTGTTTTGAATGATAGGTGGCTTTCCCAGCTCAGGAAAAGAGATTGGATGCACTGATGCTTTACTCAAACGAGATTTTTTTGTATTTAGATGAGAACCTTAAGCTCACTCCTCAAGCAATGTCTGATAAAGCTACACCAGCAGATGAATTGGAAGATATGCACAACCGAGTACGTCATCTGATTGACTTGTTCTTTTTGCATTTTTTTTAATTCTATTGGCATTTCAATGTGATTAATCAAAGCTACTGGTTCTATGACCACTGGATGACTTGGAAGATGTTGTTTGTTCTATCTTTTAAATCGAGTCATGAGATATAGTTAGTTCTGATAACCTTGTCAATGTCCACAGAGCAATGCCTCTTCTTTCCTTTTCTTTATTTCTCTCTTTGTTTTTGGTTTTAAAGCAAATGCCTTTGTTTTTTTAGAACTGAAAGGAAATGCTCTGTGATCTGGCATTTAAATTGGGATAGATTTAATCCTTTTGGGGTATACTAGTGTAAAAGAACCCACGCATTGTTGCAGGAGAAAAACAACTTATTTGGCATATCAAATAGTTAAACTTATTTCAATATTATACAAAGAAAGATCTGAATTGAATCGAGCCACTCTTTGGAGCCAAAAATCAGAAAAATACCTCACCTGGCGTACAACATTTTCAGCCTAACACCTCACTCTTGAATACGCAGCCATTTCTCTATAGCCAAAGACTCCACATAATAGCAATAGCCTGCACTCAACCCACCATATCCAGACTGATATGGTCTTTGAAGCTAGTCCAAAAACCATCAAAGTGACTTGTATCCACTGTTGGGAGTTGAAAATGATTCAATACATCTTTGGAAAACCCACAATCAAAGAAGATATGCTGTATGTCTTCCTCTGAGTCATCACAAAATGGACATTTCAGATCACCATTTGCACACCATTTGGACCTGTAAATCTTTGTGGCAAGCCGCTTCCATCTTAGAAATCAAAGGAACAATTTGACTTTGAGTGGGACCGTACAACTCCAAAGGAGTTTGGAGTCCCCACATAAAATATCCTGCTGAACGTCCACAGATGAGATGTTCTTGTAGGCACGGTTGACCGAAGAGCTCCTAAACTTCCACTGAAAAGAATCTGGCAGACCTACAGTGGGTTTGGCGTCCTCCAACCAAAATAGCAGCTGCTGAAATTCTGCACATGTAGGCTCAGACAGAGTTTGTGGCAGTCTGAAATTCCGACTCTCCATATTTTTTTTGAAAAGGATTCCAACTCTCTGTATTCCTATCCCACACCTCAGTGATTGGGACTCCTTTATTCTCAACAAGGTGAAATAATCTCCGAAATCTACGTGAGAAAAGGTCATTTTCAGACCAATCATCAAGCCAAAAATGAAAGGAAGCTCCATCTCCCAACGAAGGTCTGAACTGATTAGCGAATTCCCTTAAAATAGGCTGAATGGACTGCCAAAAAGTCGAACTCCCAACAATATTCGCACTACAATGGTGAGCAATATTCATATTATCTCCACAAGAATCCTTTAAAACAAGATTCACCAAGGAATTTTCATTTCAAAATAATCTCACTGCCCATTTTAAGAGGAGTGCTTTATTAAAAGAAAGCAAGTGTTGGACTCCAAGGCCCTCCTCTTTCTTCGGCTTGCAAATTATGTCCCAAGGCACCATATATACGAATCTTCCCACAAAATCCAACCCCTTCCAAAGGAACCTCTTCTGAATCAAATCTATTTGCTTTAGGACCTTCTTTGGCACTGAGAAAATTGATTAAAAAAATACTAGAATAGTCGAAAGAACAGATTTAAGGAGCACCAATCTACCACCTCTTGAAAATAGTCTACCGCTCCAAGAAGATAACCTACTCTTGAACTTATCCATCAGAGGCTTCCAATCATTGTAAGTCAATTTTTTACTTTTCAACGAAAGACCAAGATATTTTACAGGTAGTCAAACCATCGGGGGCTTCAAGATAGATGGAATAACATTTTCATCCATACTCCCTAAACCAAACAAAACCAAACTTGATTTGTCTCTATTAATCTTTAAGCCTAATATCTCTATAAAAATTTTAACCAAAGAAGAAACATGTTCACCCTCTTTCCTTCCTCCTTCAATAAAAAATGTTGTATCATCTGCATATTGCAGAGTAGGTGTCAAGATTCTGCCATCACCTCTTGTTGTAAAACTGGAGAAAAGGTTCCCATCACATGCCTTAAAGGCCATTCCAGCAAGAGTATCTACCACAATGTTGAACAACATGGGTTATAGGGGACAACTCTGCCAAACCCTCCCTTTGTGGCTGGACCCAAGACCCTGTTGCTCTACCATTAATCAAAACAGAAAAAGAGGAGGCAGTGACACATCTTTTCATTAACACAATCAAGGGGTCCGAAATTCTTTTTTTCTCAAAATATCCCACAAGTAACCCCATGATATAGAATCATAGACTTTCGAAAATTCCACCTTCTAAAGGAATGTCGGAACTCCACCTATGTTGAGGTTCGTGTGCCTTTTCATTGCCGGTCCCAAGCCCGGGTAAATGAGGGTTGCGTTAGGTAGCCGATAGCCAGCGTAAAATTTGTCGGATCTTTAAACATAGATTCTAGCAAACACTCAGATTTTGTTGGGACGTTTCCTACTTGCGACGTGCTGCATCGACGCCCGGGTGTAGTGATAAATGAGCAAGGGTTCTCGCATGAGGAATGCATGCGAGTAAAGAAGTTAGTTCTGCTACATCGCCGCCCGGATGTAGTCCAAAAAGAGCAAGGGTTCTCGCATGAGGAATGCATGTGAGTAAAGAAGTTAGTTCTGCTACATTGCCATCCGGATGTAGTCCAAAATGAGCAAGGGTTCTCTCGCATGAGGAACGCATGTGAGTAAAGAAGCTAGTTCCACCACTTTGCCATTAAAATGTGTCACAAAGAATGCTGAGATTCAGTAGTTGGAATATTGGTACTTTGACCAGCAAGCTTATGGAGATTGTGGATATAATGGTAAGGAAAATGATTCAAATTCTTTACCTTTAAGAGACTAAGTGTGTTGGAGAAAAAGTAAAGGAAATCGAGAGAACATGTTTCAAACTATGGTATTTAGAAAGGGACAAAGGTAGAAATGGCGTGGGTATTAAAATTCATAAGGATTTGAAGGAGAGTGTGGTTGAGGTTAAGAGATTGGGTGATCAAATTATTTTGATAAAATTAGTCTTAGAAGAAGAGATCTTGAATGTCATTTCAGTTTATGCACCTCAAGTTGGTATGGAGGAAAGAATAAAGAATAAATTTTGGGGAGAGCTTGATATGATAATTCAAGGAATCCTACAGAGATGATTTTCTTGGGTGGAGATTTAAATAGGCATGTAAGAAAAGATGCTTTAGAGTATGCAGGAGTGCATGGAAATCATAGTTGTGGTGTTAGAAATGAAGAAGGGAAGACATTCCTTGATTTTGCTATGGCTTATGATCTTTTCATAGCAAATATCTTCAAAAAACGAGAAGAGCATTTGATTACCTATAAAAGTGGCTTAACAAGAATGTAGATTGATTACTTTGCTTTGAGAAGAAGGGATCGTTTATCTTGTAAAGATTACAAGATTATTCCAGGGGAGAGTTTAACTGCTCAACATCGTCTTTTGGTGTTGGATGTTCATTTGAAGAAGGCAAAGAAGAGAAAATTAGTGTCTAAGAATTTGAGAATTAAATGGAGAAATCTTAAGAAAGAGCAAGTGAGATTTAAAGGGAAGATGCAACAAAAGACTTGGGATTTTGATGGTAGTGCTGATGAAATGTGGTTAAATATGACAAATTATATTAGGAAGGTGGTAAAGGAGGTGTTAAGGGTATCTAAAGGAGGTGTTCCACGACAAAAGGAGACTTGGTGGTGGGGTGAGGAAGTACATGAGAAGTTTAAAATTAAAAGAGCTTGTTTTAAAGTCTTATATTGAGATAAAGTCGATGAAAATATGGAAAACTACAAAAGAGCAAAGAAAGAAGCAAAGAAAATAGTAAGTGAAGTAAAAGCAAAAGCTTGTGAGCATTGTTATAAGAAACTTGATTCTAAGGAAGGTGAAAAAGATATTTTCAAGTTAGCTAAAGCAAGAGAGCGGAAAGCAAAGGACCTTACACATGTAAGATGTATCAAGGATGAAGAAGGAAGGGTGCTTATAGCTAGTGAGGATATAAAGACAAGATAGAAAAGATATTTTTATAAGCTATTTAATAAAAACAAAAGAATGATATCATTTTAAGGGAGTTAGCCAACTCAGAAGAGTATGTGAATCGGGCATGTTATCGAAGGATACAAAAGAAAGTAGAGGAGGTTTTGAAGATGATAAAAAGTGGAAGGGTTGTTGGGCCTGAGGTTATTCCTATAGACGTTTGGAGAATGACGGGAGAACGGGGTATAACTTGGCTCACAAATTTATTTAATACTGTGTGGAGAGACAAGAAGATGCTAGAGGAATGGAGGAAAGGTTTTGTGGTACCTTTATACAAGAACATGTGTGACATACAAGATTGTTCCAACTATAGAGGTATTAAGTTGATGAGTCATGCGATGAACCTTTGGGAAAGAATAATTGAAAGAAAGGTGAGGTAAGTCTCTATGGTAACTGAAAATCAGTTTGGCTTTATGCCAGGCAGGTCTACTATTGAGGCAATACATCGCTTGATACGTATGATGGAGACATACAAAGTCAAGAAAAATGATTTACATATGATTTTTATTGATTTGGAGAAGACCTATGATTCTGTCCCAAGAAATATCTCGTGCAGAATTTTGGAGAAGAGATAAGGGCCAGTTATATATATCAACCTTATAAAGGATATGTACTATGGAGCAGCAGCTTATGTAAAGACTAAGGATGATTTGACAGACTACTTTGATATCACCATTGGTTTGCATCAAGGTTCGACTTTAAGCACTTATCTTTTTGCCTTGGTCATGGATGAGTTGACGAAGCATATCTAAGTTGAGGTGCCTTGGTGTATGCTTTTTGTTGATAACATTGTGTTGGTTAATGAGACAAGAGATGGAGTAAACAGAAAACTTGAGTTTTGGAGAGAAATCTTGGAAGATAAATGATTACGCATAAGTAGGACGAAGACTGAGTATATGGAATGTAAGTTTAGTAGTAGAGGGAATAATGAAGGGATTGTTGTAAAAATTGGAGAAGAGTGCATTCTAATGAAAGATGTTTTTAAATACTTGGGATCCATTTTCCAACATGATGGTGGAATTGATGGAGATGTTACACATAGAATTAATGCAGGGTGGTTGAAATGGAGGGGTGCATCTGGTGTTCTTTGTGATAAGAGGGTTCATTTAAAAGTCAAAGGAAAATAGTATTGAGCTGTGGTAAGACCAGCCATGTACGGTTCTGAATGTTGGGCTATAAACTATAGGCTTGTATAGAAGATGTTTGTGACAGAAGTGAAGATGTTAAGATGGATGTGTGGTCATACAAGAAAGGACCGTATTTCAAATGAGATTATTAGAAATAAGGTTAGGGTGGCACCGATAGATGATAAAATGAGAAATGCATGTTTAAGGTGGTTTGGACATTTACAAAGAAGGCTACTAGATGCTCCAGTTAGGAGATGCGAGAAGTTGGAGGCTGTATCTGCTAAGAGGGGGCGAGGAAGACCAAACAAGTGTTGGAAAGAAATTATTAAGTATGACCTCAATTACTTTAATTTAAGTCCTGAAATGGCTGAAAATCGATCTGTGTGGAGGCAAAGAATCCATATAGCTGACCCCCACTTAGTGTGGGAAAATGCTTGGTTGTTGTGTAGTGGAACGTTGGACACCTTTTCCATGTTGCCAGGAACTCTTCAGCCAAAACATAAGTCTTGCAAGGATCTTCCTTTAATAAATATAGACTGGACCAGTAAAATAATATCAGGGAGAATGTTTCGTAGTCGATTAGCAAGAACCTTTGCAACCAACAAATAGATGCTATTGGATAAAGCAATAGGCCTGTAGTCCTTCATCCTATCCGGATTATCTTTCTTTGGCAGCAAGAAAAGATAAAACTTATTCAATCTCTCAACTCCTTCATTTCCTCTGAAGAAATCCTCTATCATGGCCATTACATCAGATCCCACTACATCCCACAATTCTCTATAAAAAATAATTTGTAGCCCGTCCGATCAAGGGGAACCTTCCGCTTTCATTCCATGTAAAGCTCTCCAAACCTCCTCCTTATCCACGTCCCTGATGAGAGAGGCCTTGGCCTCTTCCCCAACCTACTCGATATGGGAGCCTGACAATCTCCAATCACTGCGCGGTTGCCTTTGAGTGAAAAGATCAAAGAAGTTTTTAAAAGCAACACAAATCTCTTTTTTTTTCAAGACCTCATTGCCTACTTTCAACATGCCAATCATATTCTTCCTCTGTCTCGCACTAGCAGATAAGTGAAAAAAATCTGGTATTTGTGTCCCTTGCTTTAAGCTACAATTGTCTTGATTTTTGTCTCCAACCCATCTCATCCTTATGATCCTCCTCATCCACAATAAACTGTGCTCTGCATCTTTCAAGACATTTACCCTCTGTAAGGGAAGTCCTTTCCTCCTTGCTATCAAGAGAGAAAATACTCTCAAGCACAACCGTCCTCGCCTCCCTGCATGCTCTAAGGTCCCTTTTGAAATCTATCATAGCCAATCTTACTACTTTAATTTTAGAAGCCAAGGTACGAGTGGCTGATGTGGAGGCCGGAGTCGAAGTCCACTTCACTTCTACAAGGTCTACAAAATCTGATTCCTTGAGCCAAGATTTATGAAATTTAAAATAGGTGGCGTCCCTCATCTCTTCATTACTTTGCCACAAGAGGGGGGTATGATTCAAGAAAGGCCTCTCACAAGCAATCACATTTGCCACCTAAAAGCTCTCTGCCAAAGAAATGTTACATAGAAATCTGTTTATGCAAGATATAGCACCACTACCATTCCTCCATGTGAAATGAGATCTTGAGGAGGGTAGATCAACAAGTTCAAGCTCATGTATTGATTGCTGAAATTGAATAGTAGACGTATCACACTGGCCATCTGGTCTGTCTTCAGGACAAAGCATTGCATTGAAATCTCCGCAGATTAGCTAAGGCATGTCATCAACAAAAGTAGTCGCCTGTCGCAGCTCTTCCCAGAAGAGAGTCCGAGTGTTCTCATCACAAGGCCCATACATGTTGGTAATAGCAAAGGAAAAGCCATCAGATCTTCTGGAAAGAACTATTGTCATCATTCTAGTGGCTAAATTGGAAGCACAACATTCCAACCTGTCTCCATGCCACAACATAATCAACCCCCCAGATCGACCAATAGAATCCACCTCCAAATGATTTGTGAATAGGACACCACACATCTCAGCATTCAGTTAGGGACTTATGCATTCCAAGTGGGCTTCTTGTAGGCTGGCAACATCTACTCTCCATTCCGATAGGTATCTCTTCAAGATTGATCTTTTCTCCTTGAGGCCCCGAACATTCCAAGACAGCACATTCACCATTCAAATTTTTTGGACCCCCTTTATGAACCCTCATGGCTCCAACCACCTTAGCCACTTGCACATCAACATTTAATGCGCGACCACTAGTGGTTGAATTCTTTGTTGCCTTCTTACGCTTGTAACATGCACTCAGATCAACTTTTATTTGTGCGATCTGACTTTAATGTGGCTTGAAGATTTGCTTGAGGAGGATTTGCGGTTGATCGACTTGACTTTGGCTCTTGATTTGTTAATCATACTCCCTCCTTGATTCACATCAAATGTTGCATCTTCTGGGACATGTAGCATAGTCCCACATCCTTTCAACTTGGCCTCGCTACAATTTGTGCCATTTAGCATAGTCCCACATCCTTTCAACTTGGCCTCGCTACAATTTGTGCCATTCATCCTTGCCCCATCCTGTAGAGAATTACAGAAAATGGACCCAAAGGCCTTAGGAAGACCATCCTCCTGCAAAATAACATAGGTAGTAGCAGACCTCAGTATCGGAGAGGGAAAACTATGCGGTGTCGAGGACAAAGTATTCGCAAGAAAGGTAGACTAACCCCCCCCCCCCCAGGACCTTGGCATGGGTCCTGTGTCCATCGGTAGAAGACGTGCACTGTGTATATGCCACTCCGAACCCATAGGAAAATCACTCCTACATGCCAGGGTGCTATCTTTCCCTTGAAACATGGTTGTCTGTGAGTTGGCAACCTACATAGTATCGGCCAAAACAGTAGAGGGGCGCAAAGGGAAATTGGCTCCCGAAGAAGCAAGATGATTAACATAAGGATCCGCAAACTCATCAAGTCCGGATCCATAATGGGATCCGGATGCCACTTGTGCACCTCGCATTGCTGCTCTCACAGCAGCAGAACTTGGAGTTGCTCCTAGCTTTTGTGTCGTGGCAACCTGCACCCAGCCAAGAGGATTTGCTTGATCTCCCAGCATGCGATCTCCTAGCATGTTATCAATCCCAACAGCAACCCGATCTTCTGCCCCCTCTCTAAAAACAATAGGATTAATAAACGGTTTAGTGGACTCACCCAATTTGGATCCATAAACGAATCTGGACTCCACCTGTCGATTGCATTGCTTAGCCAATACCAAATCAGTGCTCACCATTTGGTCATTTTCCAAAAATGGAAACCCATCTGCCCCAAAGTCAGGGAGGTAGTTGTCGTGGATAGATGGGGTCGGCAAACAATGATTTGGATTTTGAAATTCCATTGTTGGAGGAGTGAATTTCCGGACTAGGCATCATCCAAGAGGATCTGCCTGATCTCCTAGCATGCGATCTCCTTACATGTCAACAATCCCAACAGCAGCACGATCTGCTGCCCCCTCTCCAAAAATAATAGGATCAATAAATGGTTTAGTGGGCTCACCCAATCCAGATCCGTAAGCAGATCTGGACTCCACTTGTCGATTGCTTTGCTTAGTCAATACCAAATCAGTGCCCACCATTCGGTTAGTTTCCAAAAATGGAAACCTATCTGCCCCAAAATCAGGGAGGCAGTTGTCATGGACAGCTGGGGTCGGTAATTTGAAATTTGAAATTCCATCGTTGGAGGAGTGAATTTCCAGACTAAGTGCCATTCCCAGCGCGCTTTATGCACTGCCAGCTGTTTCCTGGTCGACGTAGATTGATGCGCATCACATGACTGACCAACTCGTGTTGCAGCAGCCGAAGTCGATCAATTCGCAGCAGGTGAGGCCAAATGACCACCAACAGCAGTAGGTGGTGACACAACCATAGGCGAAGCAACAAGCACCCCAACCACCAGAGCTTCTGCGTAGGAGAGATTCTTCCTTCCTCCAAAGCCAAGATCTTCAAAGGATATGACACATGCACAACCATCAAACTGCAAAATCTCCTTGGTGGGAAGGGACCTCCCCACGAGCAACTCACCTTCAACCAACACCGAGGAGACAACTCCTTCCTACAATCCAACTCCAAAACATCTCCTAACACTTGTAAAGGATAAGCAAATGGAAATAATTGATCCAACAATTCTCAACCTCAAAGGAATATCATTAATCTGAAATCTAACCGTTGAACGCAACAGAATCTTCTCATCAGAGTCACCTTCATAAATGCTAGGAAGCAACCAACAGATTGAAAACTCCCCTAACGAAAATTCTTTAAACTTGAGAACATCAACATCTGATCTCTTAAGACCAAACAACAAAATTCTCCTTTCCGATAAAATCGTAACTCTCCATCCTTCAAAATTCAAACCATAGAGTGAAATAAAAGATCTAAACTCGTTAACGTTGATCATGCCATACTGAGAAATTCCCACCAAAGAGAGATCCAATATCAAATCCAAAGCCTTTGTCTCGTGCGTCCATGAGATTTCAACTCCTTCTCCAGGAGCCTCCCCCACAGGAGGAGGAGGAAGTTGCTGATTAATCTTTGTGGATGCCTCCGTGTGAGATCGCATTAGATAAGTGCTCCTCTTGTGGCCCCATCTATGATGCCGGAGACAAAGAAAAGGATTCGTGCAAACCTTCGCCAAATGACCAAATCCACAACAACGGTAGCAAATGATCTTCTGACGATGAGAAACCACACGATATCCTCTGCTCCTTCCCTTCTCGATGAAGCCCCCAAGCCCAACGGCCTCCACTTCCTTCTCTGCGCTCTCACTCGTCTCCACTTAGAGTCGCCCATCTCCTCTTCCAAGATGCACATGATAATGGCCTAATCGAACCACTCTTAATCCTCATAATAAATCATATGCATAACATCTAATAACAAAGAGATAAATGCCCTTTTTTGAAGTTCACACCTAGAAATACTCTTAATTGTGGAACAAATCCAAATATATTCCAATAGCCAAGAGGAGCCACCCTACATATAAATCATTTCTATTCAAATTGTTCACGAACAGACAATATATTTTTTACAGTTCAAACTTTTGATCATGAACAACTCAATAAATGTATCACTTATTCTCGCAGCTAAGATTAGGTATTCTGCATTTGTATGGTTCTATTTAAATTGTTATAGACATCTTATTTGCAAGAAAGATGGTCAGGGATAAGCCCATCCAAATTGAAGCTCTGTCATGAGGTTCAAGTACTGCTCATATTCTTTAAGTTTAGCAAGTATCCGCTGCACATCAAAAAAGAGATTTAGCCGATAAATAGTTGCAATCCATTTTTGCTGAACTAAAGGTGGACAAATGCCTGCATTCTTTTCTATTTGTATGCTTATTTTCATATTTGCAATAGCATTCAATTCCGTTGGATCCTGAATCTCATAAAAGGCCATATTGCCTTAATAAAAGTGGATTTCATCCTTAGCACAGTAAATATGGTTATATAATGGTTATAATCTAATACAATCATTATTTGAAAGTTGATTCCTAAACCAACGAATCAACTGCAGCAGTCTTAAAATGTGTACATCCATCTATAAATATATATGTCACAACTTGGCGCAAACCGGAGCATAGAGGTTCCTTGTGCGTGGGAAAAGCAGTCCCACGTGAGGACTGTTCATGCATGAACAGGGAGAGCAGCAGTGGGCTGCTAGAGGGGGCAGTTGGCCTCCTTATGGTCAGCAGTGGTGGCCGACAGGGAGGAGGGAGGCCGGCTGCTGTTGGCTGGCTGGTCTGCAGGCCGGCAGAGAGGACCGGCTGTACTAGGTGGCCGGCGGTGGTGGTGTTTGGAAGAAGAGAGGAGAGGAGCTTTCCTAGAATAGGAAAAATTTATATTGCTCAAGAGAAAATACAAGGGAAGACTCTCTTTATATAGAGAGAACATATCCCTACACTTGGAAACAAATAATATCTCTAACAAGGAAATATCTTATCTCATAAGGAAAGATGTTATTTCTAATAAAGAAATTAAATCCCAACATATTTTCTTAAAAACACATTTACTAAAAATAACCAAACTTACACTCAAAGCAAAAACTCCAAAATTGGTCCCTTGGACCCTTGACCGTCGGCCCTACTGGGCTTTCTAGAAGCTGCCACGTGGACTGTCCACGTGGCTTTATTGTCGCCGTCCTAACATTATAGAAATGTTTTTCTGAAAGATAGCTTAACAAATTAACATATATATGTGTCAAGAAAGTTCATATTCCATTTTTTCCTTGTTAAACATTCCAATCAATCATATGATGTGAGGGGAGGTTGCTAGAGCAATATCTTGTGGAGAGGAGCATGCAAAAACACATGCTCCAGTGGAACTCTGTTTTATTCTTTTAGATATATTAGGTTATATGTTAATCATAAATATTTAGTATGGGTTTCTATACTAATGCTCCTATTGTCATTCAATTTTATGATATCCCCTCAATTTTAATATGTATTGATGCAACTAGAGCTTGAAATATGAAATATTATTTGGTGCTGCCTGAACTTGATACATGTATACATCCATACATGAACGCATGCATGCATGCATACGCACATGCATATGTGAAGAAAAAATCTTCAGCAAATTAATCCCAAGATAAATGTGGCAGTTTTCGGGAATGAAACATCTGGAAATGAATATTCAAAGATGCAATTATTAGTCCAAATTTCCTTTTCAGAAAAAAATTATCAGTCCAAGTATACAGCTTCAGTGAATTCCAGCACTTGAGATTGGTTATTAAGTGACCAAATATTCTAGTTGCCACTGAAGACGTCAGCAAGTAAGATTTGATTATACTGGACCATATAGGAAACAATAAATCAGTCCAAATACCAATGAACTCCCATATAAATATGAATGTGGACTGAAATAGGAATGAAAATAACTCGATAAGCTTCAAGCTGCACACCTAAAATTCTTGAATTTCTTGAGGAAATGTCATAACTGTAATTAAACTAGAACTGTAGGCCGCTGCAGTTCATTGATTGATATCAGAGAGGCTCGTGGTGTACATTTGGGTAGCAATGGTTGCCTGAGGATGATTTGAAGGGCTTAAGGGTTGCCAGTGGGGTGAGGTTGCTGGCTCTAATTGAGGACAACTGAATGTCACGTTGGTGGAAAAGTGAATGGATGGTGGAGGAGAAAATGATGCGACAGCATTATGGATGACTGGGATAGCAGTGCTGCTGGGTGAGATTAGAGAAGGGCAGCGCTCAGGGAAGGAGAAAGATGGTGGGAAAGGAGAGATCAAGAGGGAAAGAGGGCTAGGGAGGTTTTTCTTTTTTTCTTTTTGTGCGTATGTGTTCAAATGTAGTTCTTTCCCCCATGTGGACTAGGTGCAACAGCCCAAGAAACAATGGGCTCTAGTACCACAGTACCACTTAATGCACCCTATGTCCCCCTACAAACCTAACTAGTGTTAGTACCACGTATTTGAACAAAATGCAATGCAAAACACCAATTGTACTGTCTTTGATTGATTGATGGTCTAACTTTGTCATCCTTACACCAAGATCACCTCAAGAATAGTTACTGCTCTAGCTATTTGACCCACACTTCATGGTGGGAATATATTTGCTTAAACTATAATTGGCGAAGATGGTGGAATTTACTAAGAGATTATTTGGAAAGGACTCAAGAGAGTTAAAATGTGATGTGGGCATATACAAACCATATTATGTTTCCAATGCTGAAAGGAAAAAAGATCGTAAGGTATAATGCAACAATTCCGATTTGCAGACACGATGTTAAGGTGGTCAAAAAAATATCACAAGGTATGATAGATCGTGTCATTGTGATCTTTTTTATCTGATGATCATTATACCTTACGATCTTTTTTGGTCACCTTAACATTGTGTTCGCAGATCTGCAATCTTTTTTGGCTGTTGAGTTAGTTTTGATAGTCCATGATTTGTGGTTATAGATTGCGATCCATAAATGATTTTATGGTTTTCAATGCTTAAATTATTATTTCTGGATGTGTGATGTGCAACCTACTTTCATTAGTTCATGGTCAAAGTTGACCTATACGACTTAGTCCTATTATGCAGTTCAATGCTAACTCATAATTTGTGTTCTATGGTACGATTCATGACTTAGACCTATGGCTAGGATAGTGTTGACAGTCAACGATCTCTATTCTATGCATTGTATTTAAATATATTGATTTTATTGAAAGGTGATTTCATGATGTTACATAGTATTTACATGGATTTAGCAAAAATGACTAAGCAGCAAAGTGAAAACGATTTATTGACACCACCCATTGTGAAGGAATAGCTATTGTTATTGTTTGGTCCAAGAGAGACCTATTCCCGCCTAGGTACTATGGGTGACTGCTTGTGACCACTGCAGACGAGTTAAATCTTCACTATTCCTAAACAATTGCCTAAGTGGTCAACTCAGTACTGATGTCACATTATATTGGGGTGACAATAGGAAGCCTAGTGAATGATTTTATGCTTTAGTGATTTCATTCTAAAATTGAATAGGGGCAAGGTCGAGCCTATCCAAATTAGGGCTGCCTAGTGCCGGCAGATGGTGTGTATAAATAAAACAAGAGATACATGTACAAAAAGGATACTTAACATGTTACGGAGATATTGACATTCAATGGCTATTGTATTTTATAGTTGTGGTTTATTGTATTGGCTTATATAGTCTTTATAAGTAGAACATGCAAGAATTGTGATTGTTACTTTAATTGTTTCTTATATGGTGGATGTTGTTATTAATATTGCTTCTTGGTTTATATTAATATTACTACTTTAATAACTATAATGGAATGAATAGTTTGATTGTGTTGACAATTGATTGGCATAATTGCTTAAGTTTGTGTTTGTTATCTTAATTTAATGTTGCATACAAAGTGTTCACAGACTTATGGGGAGTTTTATTTACCCTATGGGCTCAATTCCTTAGGTGGTTTATAGGTCTTTGCTATTGCTCGACCAATTGATTGGTTTTGTCTATATTTCAACTTACTTAGAATTAAGGTATGTGATTCTTTATGGAATGTCATACCCACTGGAATATAATTGCAATTTCACAACTTTGATCTGAATATTACATGTAATGCCTTGTTTCTCATGGAAAATTCATAATTGATGCTTCCATCGAGAAAAAAAAGTGCAGATGTGGGTTGTTACATCATCTCCCTCTGCAAATAGAATAAAATAAGGCAATTAATCACAATCCTTTGTTCCTATCAGCATAATTTTGGCCCCATTAAGAAAGATGAGAGAACCTATTCTTTGATTTAGATAAACACCATGAATCATCCACATTTTCGGCAAAGTGAAGTTCATGCAAGCAACTTTGTTTTAAAGGTAAACTAAACTGAACCTTGCACACCTCATGCATGTCATGCTCATCCGATCAAATCCATTGGACACCTGGATAACCTAATGATCGCCACCCCAAACCCAACAACAACTTCTTCATAGAATCTTGAAGACAACCCAAGTACCATAGTTGGAACTTGGACATTGGAGTTGAAGTAGAGGAGCCAATGTGGTTGTGGTCTAGGCTGGAAGTTGGGGAAGTAGGGGACGCGTGTGGAAGAGCTGAAGGCATGGAGGAGTGAGGGACGAAAAGGGTAGAGAGTAGAGAGACCTCCAGATTGGGGAAAGGGAGAGGTTGTCAAGCAAGGTTTTAAATATTGATATCGATGTCGTATTGACAAGTCGAAAAAAGGATATATCGCTGATATCAGTGAATTTTGGAGAAACTACTCAAAAAGGCCCAAAATGTTCCAAAATGTTACAAATTTGATGAAAATTAACATTTTAATAACCAGTACATCACGAAGAAATGCTTAGAAGTCCAAAATCATAAATTTTGAATGAAAACATAATAGAAATGCAGTAGTCGTATATCGACAAAGTCATATATTAAAAAGAAAGCGTACATAACATGATAATAATTGAAAAATGTTCATAGTAATGCTACTTATTAGGAGAAATAAAATATCAATAGTGTCAAAGTATCAATAGACTACACCAAGCACAGAAGCACCAGCCAATGCCACCAAATCAATACCAGGTTGAATTTCGACCTGGCTCGATACCTCTCCTCTAATCGGTGTTGTAAGAATCAGTCTACTTGGCCGAGTACTTGGACGAGTAATCGTAGTCGCCTCCCCACCCGACTGAATAACCAATAATCGGTATTATAGTCAGCCACACTGACTACTCGGTCGAGTAGTCGGTTGATTAATAAGGTGATTTTTACATAGAGGAATAAAACCTAAAAATATTTAAACTTGTGTTTTTTTATTTGGAACTTGTGCTTTTATTTTTAACTAGTACTTTTGTTTTGTTGGCATTATTGTGAGCTTGAAAATAATTTACTTTTATGCAATGATATATTTTACTTCTTGATGTATCATGTATGTGTGTGTATTAAGAAAATGGCCGACCGAGTACTCCTCGATTACTCCCCCGCACACCGTATACTCCTTAGTGGGTTGGCTGACTGAATACCAACTACCGACTTTTACAACACTCCCTTTAATTATCTTCCTCTATTCATAGCACTAATATATTCACAGTATGACTCCCAGGTCATGTAGCTGTATCGAGTATTGTATTTATTGATGTATCGTTGATAGTCTTCATCACTATAATACAGAAGTATTCTAAAATGTGGATATCGACACTGACTATCAGACGAGCTGTTCCTTTTTCTAGTTCTAGATTTACCCTAAGTAGACTTATCTTGATGTCCTCTTGAATCTGTGGACCCGGTAGAATCACCTTGTTTTAGTGTAGAACTTGATTCACAAGGTTCACGCTATCTCATCGATAAACTTCATGGTAGTCGAGGAGGAAGTGGTGCGGCATAGGAGGAAGATTGATAAGATAATAGTTGAGAACCTTGAGATGCAAAATACTAAGGGAATATTCCATAGTCAAAACTTGCAGATGCAGGATCACTTTGGGTACTATCACTTTAGTGGCTACCATCATACCCATAGGAGGAACCATAATAAGATGGAGAGCTGGTATAGTTGGGGAAGCAATTAGATGAACTTTGTACCTTATCTTGAGGTTGTTATTGAGAGCAGGTGTAATGAGATCCGTAGCCACCCTAGAAACTTGATGATGATGATCCTGGGCCATCTCCAAAGATTGATTCTGCCATCAGATTAAGGGATCCCATCGATGAACTTAAATCATCGATGAACATCATAGAATGGCCTGAGGCATAACCATACCATGTCCCTGTGTTATAGTCATGAGGTAGACTTGGCATGGGGTCTCCATGTATATTTGTATATCTTTGTGTGTATTCATATTGGACATCCTCTCTACTAGAACCTTGATGATGATATCCCTCATCTACTCCACCACTACTTTCTGCCTATGGCTCATCAACAATCACTGCATCATCATCTTTAGTGTTTAGGAAGTAGGTTGCTTAGGTTGAGTAGACAGCCGCATAGTTGTATAAACCCCCTTCTTATTATGAGTTCACAAAGACATTATTGCAAGATGAAGTAAATGATACCAAGAAGAATCTAGAAAGACATAGGGAGTCATGGAAGAGAGATGGATGCACAATTATGACAGATGCATGGATAGACATGAGGGGTAGAAGCATCATGAATTTCTGTGTGAATTGTGAGTGAGCTAGGCACAAGTTTCCTAAAGTCCGTGGATGCATCAGTCGAATCACATACTGTAGAGTATATTTACCCTTTGGTTAATAAATGTGTTGAGGAAGTTAGACTCGATAATGTGATTCAAGTTGTCACGGACAATGCCTCAACAGATTTGGCAGCAGGAAGACTACTCAAGACTAAATATCCTAGTATATATTGGTCGTCATGTGCTACTCATTGCATTGATTTAATGCTTGAAGAAATTGGTAAAGAATCAAAGGTGAAGAATGCTGTTGAGTTTCCTAAAGTCCGTGGATGCATCAGTCGAATCACATACTGTAGAGTATATTTACCCTTTGGTTAATAAATGTGTTGAGGAAGTTAGACTCAATGTGATTCAAGTTGTCACGGACAATGCCTCAACAGATTTGGCAGTAGGAAGACTACTCAAGACCAAATATCCTAGTATATATTGGTCGTCATGTGCTGCTCATTGCATTGATTTAATGCTTGAAGAAATTGGTAAAGAATCAAAGGTGAAGAATGCTATTGTTAAGGCAAAAGAATTGACAACCTTCATTTACAGTCATGCAAAAACATTGAACATGATGAGACAATTCACACATAAGAAGGACATTGTGAGACCTGGTTAAACGAGACTTGCAATAACTTCTCACTTTACAAAGTGTTATGGATAAGAAGGAAAAGCTGAGAATGATGTTTCTTCCGATAAGTGGAGAGCTTGCAAGTGGTCCAAAACAAGAGGTGAGAAGGCTGCGTCTACTGTTTACAGCGTTACTTGATGGCACCAAGTGGCTTTGACCTTGAAGGTCTTCTCTCCCTTGGTTCATCTTTTGCACATTGTTGATGGGGATCAGAAGCCCTCAATGGGTTTTGTATATGGTGGGCTTGAGGTTGCCAAGAAAGAGATAAAGGCCATATTTAAAGACGTTGAAGTACAATACAAGCTATTCATTAATGTCATTGTTTCAAAGTTGAAAGGGAGGCGTGATTCTCTGCTTCACCTAGCTGCCTACTATCTCAATCCATGTTACTATTATCGAGATAAAGATATGATTAAGAAGAAAGGTACCGCAATGAATGGTTTCTTGGAGTGCATAGAAAGTTTCTATCATGATATTGAAATTCAAAGTCTCATCACAAGGAAGGATTTGAAATATTATAAAAAGAGTGGGGGCTTGTTTGGTAAACCACTTGCTATGAGACAAAGGCTTACAAATGATGATGACTTCAATGCAGGTATTCACTACTCATTAAAATTTGTTCATTTATGACTTATGAGAAAGCAACTTATGAATGGTTAATTCATTAAGTTAATTATATGATGTAGCTGGTTGTTGGTCGTTATATGGGTTGGAGACACCTCAAGATGGCTTTGAAAATCCTAAAGTTGACATCATCTTCATCTGGGTGTGAAAGGAATTGGAGTTCTTTTGAGGCGATAATGTTAAACATTATCATCATTAATTAATAGTTGGATTACACTTTGTATTGGTGTCGCTATTTACTTAATAAATAAACAAATTGCAGGTCCATACAAAGAAAAGGAACAAACTTGAACATAAACGAATTAATGACTTGGTATATGTCAAGTTCAATTCTAAGTTGCGGGAGCGTTAACTTAAGAAAAAAGATCCCCTAACTACAAAGGGTAGATTTCATGTTAGGGATTGGCTAGAAGGCGGCGAAGGAGAGCAAGAGGTGTTTGAAGGAATAGGGTTGACATGGAACTTGATTGGTGAAGCAAGTGGTGCAGAAGAATTGTTGCAGAACAGGAGTCAAAGGCTTGCACGTCCTTCAATAATGTTGCAAAGCTTAGATGAAGAATTTCAATTAGACGAGGAAGATGATATCCCCGTCATAGATTTTGAAGATGGATTTGATTTGGAATGACTCTTTTAGGCTTTTAATTAAGTGCTTGTTTAGATAAACATTTTCAGTGTTTAGTTTTTTTATCTTAACTAGTTTTTGAGTATTGGGGCACTATTTTGGATGAACATTATTGGCTATTATTTTGTGTTTGTTTAAATGAACATCTAGATTCTAATATCTACATTTTCTTATTTCTAGATGTCAAATCTTTTATATTCTAGGTTATATAGTAATCAAAGAGGAGTATTAACTATTTTTTTTAATTATACTGCTTGAGACATTTGTATAATTATAATATTACATATAACACAAAATTTAATAAATTAACTAATTATTTTATATTTTTTTTAATAAAAAATACAAAATAGCATACTCGTCCACATACTTGTCCGAATACTGCATACTCACTATGCGGTGACCCAACTGACCGCATATTGCATATCGACTTCCTGAACCTAGATCATCTCCATTATCATCATCATCATCATTATGTGTTCCTCTTGAACGTGGCGAATCTTCCTTTGGACTCATCAGTTTTAAGAATATTGATTACTTTTTTGTGAGATCTACTACGCTTAAATTCAGATACATCTGCCCCATTCTCTTTGCTATCTCTGGATCGGGGCCATCATTTTTGTCAAGCAATATTTATCCATTGCTATTCAATCATTCTTGTAAAACATTTCCATCTTCTGTGTCTCCAAAACGATAACCCACATCTATTGGGTCCACATACTCTTCCTTATTTTCTCCTTTCTGTATATGCTTCATTTTTAATCTGATGTTGTAGTGCACGAATACCAAGTTTATTAACTTGTCACTGTCGAGGCGATTTCTTCTCTGTGAGCGAATCAAGTTGAAGGTACTCCAATATCTTTCACTGCCAAGGCGATTTTTTTTATAATTTAGTCCGTCGACAAATCATGTATCCATGTGAGTTGCATAGGGTAGGGGAGAAGAAAAGAAATGAAAAGAATGCGTGTTTATGTGAGTTGCACAAGCAGACAAAGATATGTGACCGATATATCTCCTATATCGGTCATATATCACCACTTTAAGGGAAAAATTGAACTGTACACCTTCGTTTTTGATGATGTATTGCCGATATCCCTTGATATTGGTGATATATCACCGATATCATGGAAAGAGATATGGTACATGATATCAATATGCTTCAATCCGTCGATATCGATTTATCGGTGACATATCATCGATATGTCAAATCTTGTTGTGAAGGATTTGTAGTTGCTCCTCTCTGACGGAGTGGAGATGTATCTCTAAAGGTAAGAATGACTCATGTCATGACGTGTAGAAAACCTTTTGACAGTTGGATACTCGTGAGTAGTTGGGAACCACTAAAAGGAGGATTCATGGAATGGAGTTATGGATACAATGACGAGCATCCTTCATTGACTCTGTTTTAGTTAATTAAGTGTAGATTTGATCCACAAGCATTTAATTGAACCTAAAATGGAGCAACATATAGAAACCAGGCCAACACTAATGTTCTTAACGAGAAAGAAATTAGAGCAACATATAGAAACCAGGCCAACACTAATGTTCTTAACGAGAAAGAAATTTGTATCAAGAGTCCGATAAACTGAGCAGCAGTTCACAGATGATGTCCATGAACAAGTTTCAAAAGAAATCCAGGAGTAAACATCATAGACACCCCAAGATATCACCAAAATCTTCCATGTGCAATTGCATTGGACTGCGGCAACTGACTGCAGACAGGTTAGCTGTTGTGGTGATGATGGTTGTTGCATAGGTTTGATGGAACGATGTGGTGGTGACATGGTTGAAGGGTAGGCAAGGTGGCACAGGGGGCCGGTGTCACAGCAAGAGTGGTGAAGCTGAAGCCCAACATGGGGGGCAGCTGCATAGCTGGTGTGATGGTGAGATAGATGACATTTGCAAAGTGATGGTGGGATGGTTGATGGATGGTGGAGGGAGGCAGAGAGGTGGTTGTGGGTGGTGGCAGAGATGAAGACAAGAAGAAAGGGTTTTGTTGTGGAAGGAAGGGCAGAAGGGAAAAGGGCCCCTGACAAGGAAGAGGGGGGGTGAGGTAAGAGAGAGATTGTGATGGAATTAATTGTCATTCAAAATTGTCAGTCTATTGCATTAACTCAGCCCCCTTTGCGTAGAAGGGCCTTCCAACCTTTACATAAATGCCCCTTTGTTTAAGTTTCGTAAAAAAGTTTTTGTTTTTCGAACAACACAACCATGGAGGTATTGAGCCCTATTTGCATGGTAGTAGAGGTGTCAAACACATCAAGCAGTCACTATTTGGAGGGGAAGTTTTGAAAGGGAAAAGGAGTAGGTAAGAAGGGACCTTTTTCTTTTTCTTTTCCTTTTATTTTTAATACAGTGTTGTATAGATACTTAAATCAACATTAGAATGCATAACAACTTAGTTATAGTCAAGATTAAATCATATTCCTATATATTATGAATCACCATGGGTATAGAACTGTTCACTTAACTGTAGCTTAATTACATCCCCGATTCTCACGTTTTCGCACCTCTCACCATTTGCGCCGATCATCTTTCCCTCTCTCTACTGTTCACTCTTTCTGTTCCTCCCGTGATTTATCTCCTTTCTCTGTGTGCGTGCACACGCGCATGTCTGCAAAAAGCATGCTGCACACACCCCTCCTATTGCTCTCTCTCCCTCCTCGGCCTCGACATCCCTCGCTTCCACCTCCTCTGCTCCCATGGTCATCCCTCCCACACATTGCACTGACCACTTTCCACACCAACTGCCTTCGACGTGGCCCTTCGCATAACCCTGCTTCATTGTCGAGCTCGCCGTCATCATGTCATCACCTACCCCGCCAGCGATCTAAACTCAATCATCCAGGCCAACCTGCACCTGGCCCGCTGTGGTTGGCGGTTCCGTCAAAGGTGGACAATGACCTTCTGGGTAAACCTTTTGCTGTGAACACCTTTCACTGCTCTTGCTTCTCCATTTCTTTTGTTGTTGCAACTTGCTTGGGATTGCTCAATTCCCTGCTTCAATTTGCATGGCACACTCTTAATCTGGTCAAAGTTTCAATCTTTGTGGGGGGCTGTTGGTGTTGTGTGTTTTTTTCTTTCTTTCGCTGGAAAGTTGGAAGCTTTTTGGGGGATCCCTGTGTTTGATCTCTCGATGTGGGTTATTTTCATTCTACCCTTTGGGTTTGTTTTTCGTTTGTTGTTTTAGCTTTTTTCTTATCTGTGGGTTTTTGTTTTTTGGTTCCCTTCCTCTTTAGATTGTTCACTTTTGTTGGGTTATAATTGGGTTCTATGTTTTGTTGTGGAGAGGGGATTGTTACGTCGGTGAAAGGTGGGGATTTTCCTTTACTGTTGTTTTAGTCACTTTGGATGGGTATACTGCATGTTCTATGGGCTGAGGTGATGGCAGAGTCATGAGTGCAAATTATCCAAAATATTTTCCCTGCATAAATCATAAAGGCTCCTACATGAACCCCAAATGAGGAGAAAGGCACTGCTTGCAGTAGTAACTCATTATGTGCAGAGAACCCTTTTTTTTGTGATAGACCCATGATTTAGTTTTCATTCCCTTTTCTTATTGACCTTCTAATATTTTGTCTATTCCAACTATTAGAGAAGCCAAAAAGTTCTTTTTTATTACAAGGCCACAACAGCAATCATCACAGCCAAGAGAGAGAGCATGACCAGCAGGCATCTCACTTATAGGATTTCTATCTTTTCTTGTTGTAACCCAATAACATTTTCCATCTTCTCCATTGCTTCTCTCTGGTAGAGTGCAAACAAATCCAACCTGCTGCCAGTGGTTGCTTTCATGAATCATGCATGGGTGGCATCATCCATTGATGGAGACCGTGGTTGAGATCATGCAGATCAAGATCTTAAGCACCAATCATGAGCATCTTGTGGCCTAGGTGACTTCTTTAATTCATTAACAGGCTGTTGCAGATTTCAAGTTGAAAGCATGGCAAGGTCTCATATTAGTTGCAGAAACTGTGGAAATCAAAGCATGAAACAATATAGCTGATAATGAAGCAACAATCTGGTGCTACAGCCACAATTCTTGATCTGCATGATATGAGGATCCCATCCAGAAAGCAAATAAGGTGAGATATAGCCCTTGTGCATTCTCAGAGAAACTGCCAAAAAAAATATTGACTTCACATGATAATGGGGCAACCAGAAACATCAAAAATCTTGAGAAAAGAAAGGAAAAATACTAATATGATAATCTTAGTTTCCTGATTTGATTGCAAATTCTCTTAAGTCCAACTCTGCAGATAGATTTGTGACCGATAGACAGACTACGTAGTCCATCTATGGTTTGCCTATAAAAGCATAATTTTACATTCAAGGTTTGTGATGATTGGATGTGTATGATCGTCTATGTTCAAGATGATTATTTTTGAAAAGCTGTTGGCTAAGAACATAAAAGTTTGGACATGAAGAAAATTAAAGGTGGAGCCAGGAAGTGTGGTTGGGCAAGAGGTTATGATTATCATTGTTGAAGCTCTTAGCAATGCAGGTTGGAGTACAAATTCATGGAGAAGTATCCAAAGGTTATGATTGGAGAACACCCTAGACCATCTCTTTGGCTTCAACATCTCCAACGGGTGTCTCATCATCCTCTCCCATCCAGAGAATTTAAAGATAAAGTTTGCATTTTCTTGTTTATTCATCGAAGCCTTCTACATGATTTCGGTTATGGATTTTCATTCTCTCCCTCCTCTTGGGGTGATTTGACATACGAACTGTAATTCTGGAGCGAAGCGCAAGTTAAAAACTAGTTTAGTTATGAGGCTAGAACAATTGAGGGCCATATATGTAAATTAAAGTCACTTTCAAGGGGCATTTTGTGAATATGAAAAAAAACAAGGGTACTTAATATTAAATGTTTACAAGGGTATTTATGTAAATAATAGGGTGATCTATTAAGTCCAATGAACTGAGCTGAGTTTAGCTTGGGCTCGACAAGGCTAGCCAGGCTCATGCAGCTCAGTTGGGTTTAGTAGGGTTATCTCAGGCTCATTTGAAGAGGAATAGGGCCCTTATGGAGCCCATTAATGAGTCCATCTTTATTAGAAATTATTTGTCATAGGTAGGGCTCAATCTTGCATCTGGTAGTTACCATATACGAGAGGTCACCAACTTTGCTACAACTTGTTTTTAACCGCTTATTATACTTGTCTATTTTAGAATCATTTATACATACTCCATCTGAGCCCATCATCATGGGCATTTTTGTTAATAATCATATGTTATGTGTGGGACTTGAACTCATGTCAAGTGGCTACTGTGAACAAGACTTTAACTGTTACGTTACAACTTGTTACTATTATTTTTTTTTTTTTGAGAGAAAAGAGGAAGATTACCTGAGCATGGTAATCATCCTGTAATATATTAATTTAAAAAATGAACGGATTTACAAGTTGTGTAGCCAAAGTTTCCCTCACTACATTCTCCACTCAACATCTCTCATTATTGAAAACTTTACCATTCCTCTACAATCAAATAGCCCAAAGAAAAGCAAATACTTTGCACCAGCCAGCCATGTCTAGATGTAGATGATCCTGGAACGTCTCCCAAAAAGAATCAAAGTCGGTATAGTTGGCTCTGTGTACCGCACAATGATCACAAACCTCTCTAGAGAAACCACATACAAAGAACAAATGATGTATGTCCTCTTCTGATTGTCCACACGATGGACAAGTGATATCGTCAGATGCGCACCATCTAGTTCAATACACTTTGGTTGCCAATCTTTTCCTGCTAAAAAATCACAGAAACAACTTGACTTTGAGAGGAATCTTGAAACTCCAGAGCAGCTTGGAATCCTTCTCCACATGCGTTAGTTGGCCACCATTAGAAATCAGGAGATTGTATGCATTCTTGACGGTGAATCTGCCATGTTTCCATTGCATCATATTGGGTCCAGCAGTAGGAGAGACCTCCCCCTATGCAAACAACAGTTGCGGAAACTCAGTAAATGTGGCTTCAGAAAGTCCTTCAGAAAATCTAATGTCCCAAACATTATGCTCTATGTCCCACATCTCAACCACAAGCGACTTCTTATGCTGAATATGCTGGAATAATCTTTGATAAAGGTCTAAAAATCTGCCACCTTTAGACCAATCATTGTGCCAGAATTTGAAAGAATGATCATCTTCAAGTGTTGGACCAAAGTGGCTATCGAACTCAACCATCAAAGGGTGCAAGGAATGCTGAAAGGTAGAAGGTCCAATGGTTGCTACAGCCCTTTGGATTAGATCCATTTCTCCTCCATAAGAATCTATCAAGGTAGACATGAGCATGTCCTGACCGTTAGAAAACAATCTAACCAACCACTTAAACAAAAGAGTCTTGTTGAAGTAGTCTAACCTGCCCACACCAAGGCCTCCTTTCTTAGACTTGCAAATATCCTCCCAAGAAACTAATTGCGCAAATCTCTCCTCCCAATTTGCTTGCATCCAAAAGAATCTCTTCCTTATCAAATCAATGTTCCTTATTATCTTTTTTGTTGATGCAAACACTGACATGAAAAACACCGGGATAGCTGACAAAACCAATTTAAGAAGAACCAAACGTCCTCCTCTAGACAGAAGTTTACCACTCCAAGAGGACAACTTCGTAGATAATCTTTCAATAAGAGGCCTCTAGTCAGATGAGTTGAATTTTTCCCTTTTTAACAGCAAACCATGATACTTAATCGGAAGTCTAACCACCGGAGTTTGAAAGATACCAACTCATTCTCCTCTTTACTGTTCATGCCCAATGTAACCAACGTGGACTTGCTTCGATTAATTTTAAAGTCTGACATTTCAGCAAAAATTTTCACCATTGAGGAGACATGAGACACTTCTCTTCCTTCCCCTTCAATGAAGAAAGTCATGTCATTAGCATATTGCAAGATTGGTGTAATGATCCTGCCGTCATTCTTAGTAGTGTATCCTCTAAATAAACCACCATCACAAGCTCGAAAGGCCATGTTTGCAAACGTGTCTATTGCAATGTTGAATATCGGTGCTAATGGACAACCTTGCTGAACACCCCTTTGCGGCTGAGTCCAAGACCCATTCGCTCTTCCATTTACCAACACCGAAAAAGATGTGGTAACACATCTCTTCATCAACATTATCTAACAATTCGGAAAACCCATCCTCTTCATAGCATCGCACAAAAAATTCAAAGAAACTGAATCGTAGGCCTTAGAAAAGTCTACCTTCCACACAAAGGCCTTAGACTTATGCCTCTTCCAAAAAGCCAAGAATTCTTTTGCCAACACATGTGAATCTTGTAACGACCTTCCTTTTACAAAGGCGGATTGGACAGGTGAGATAATGTCAGGAAGCACATGACACAGGTGATTGGAAAGAATCTTTGTTACAAGAAGGTAAATGGAATTAGATAGTGCAATATGCCTAAAATCTCTCACCTCCTCAGGTGCATGCTTTTTTGGTAGAAGGAAAAGATAAAATTTATTAATCCGTTCAATACCTGCATTACCATCAAAGAACTCCTTAATCATGGCCATTGCGTTCGGGCCAACCACCTCCCAAAACTCCTTATAGAAAATGATTTGTAAACCATCTGGACCAGGGGAACCTTCTGCCTTCATACCACTTAACGCAGCTAGGACCTCTTCCTCCACATCCTTTGCAAGATTGAATTTTGCCGCATCACTAATTTGATCCAGATGCAAATTAGCTAGATGCCAATCACCACAAGGCTATCTCTTTGTAAACTCCTGAAAATCTTCTTTGAAAGCATTACAAATCTGATCTCTTTTCCTGAGGACACTATCACTCACCTTCAAGATATTAGTCATATTTCTCCTCCTTCTAGCACTAGCTATCAAGTGAAAGAACCTGGTATTAGCGTCACCTTCTCTGAGCTATAACTGTCTGGATTTCTGCCTCCAATCCATCTCAAATTTGTGGTCCTCTTCAGATACAACGGACTGAAATTTCTGTCTTTCCTGGCGTTTCTCCTCAGAAAGTGTCACAACTTCCTCCTTCCTATCAAGATCCTTAACACCTTGAAGTGCAATCCTCCTTCTCTCATCCCTGTTGGCCCTGAGAGCACGCTTAAACTCCATCATTGCCATCCTCACAACTGCAATTCTGATGGTCAACGTGCGAGTTGCCAATGTAGAAGTCGGGGTTGCAACCCATTTATCTTTAACCAGCTCCTTGAAATCAGGTTCTCTAAGCTAAGATTTATGAAATTTAAAATAAAGGAGCAAAGGTACCTTCCTCATTGCTCCTTCATAATAAAGGTGCATGACCAGAAAATGGCCTGCCATAAGTAATCACTTTTGCCAACTGGAACGATTCAGCCATAGATATATTGACAAGACAGTTCCCGAATCATTCCTCCAAGTGAAGCGTAAGCTCGAAGTGGGTAGATCAACCAATCCTAAATCCTGCACCACTTGTTGAAATTGAGTCGTAGTCACATCAACTCTACCATTCGGTCTGTCCTCTGCATATAGCGTAGCATTAAAATCTCCACAGATTAACCAAGGCATCCCCTCAACAAAAGTTGCGGCTTGTTGCACCTCCTCCCAGAAAAGCATCCTTGACCCATCCTCACAAGGACCATATACATTTGAGATGGGAAAAGAGGGGCCATCACATTTTCTATTGAAAATCCCTGTCATCACTCTGGTAGATAGGTTCGAAACGACCAATTCAAACATATCCTCATGCCACATCATCAGAAGTCCTCCCGATCTCCCCATAGCTTCCACCTCCATAAAATTTGAGTAAATATCACCACATAATTGCGACTTCAACATAGGAGTAAGATGCTTTAAATTTGATTCCTGAAGGCATGCCACCTCCACCTTCCAATCCGCCAAATAACTCCTCAAAAAAGATCTCTTTTCATCCCGGAGGCCACGAACATTCCATGAAAGGACGCTAACCATGGATCACAAGTTTGGAACTCCTCTTGTGAACCTGTCTGGCCCCCACCATACTAGCAACCTGATCATCATTCTCTAGTGCTGATTCACTTCCACTGGCCTTCTTTCCCAATTTCTTCCTCTTGTAAAAAGTGCTCAACAACATCTTGCGCCTATGAGGGAAAGTACTCAAGTGCCCAGAAGATGAACTAGTTGATGGCATCCTTGAAGAGGTCTCATTCTTCACTGCAGATTTTGTGGAAGAGGTGTTCTTGTTGTTGACATTAGAAGCCGCATCCTCTATCGACTGAACTTCCTTCCACACATGCCTTGAGTCACGCACGATGTGTGTCTCAACTGACCTGAAAATAGAGCCAAAAGCCACTGGCAGCGGTTCTTCCTACATCACATTGGACACCACAGCAGGCCCCGGAAACAAAAGAGAACTCATATTGGCTGGGTCACGAAGTGCACGAGCCAAGCAAGCAGACTCACTATGATTGGACTTGATGTTGGGGCCAGTATCCACCTGCTGGAAGTTGGGTTTGTGCACTCTATTCATCACACCAGCATCACCACACTCATCCTCAACAAGTACGTAGAACCCTCCAGAAGTCAATCATCCTGCTGCACATGATTTGAAGCAGGAATCATGCGTGCCTCAAACGCTCTGCTGAAAATGGAGCCAAATGCCACCGGCAACGAATATTTCTGCACCAAATTAGATACCACAGCTTGCCCCGGACACACAGCAGAATAAGAAAACACCGGTTCACAATGAGCACAAGCCAAGCAAGTGGACTCACCATGTCTGGACCCAAAGTTGGGTCCGGTATCCACCTGCTGGAAGCGCGGCCCATAGGCATTATTCCTCGCAACAGCCTTAGCAGACAAAGCCTTCTCCCCTGCTTAACGCACAGCTGCAGCATGCTTGCTGGACAGAACAATTCCAGCCTGCAGAAATGGGTCCTGTGGAAAAATATCAACGTGGCCAGCAGACCATTGTCCACCTCACTGTGAAGAACATCAAAAGGTTTGACAATAGGTTCAAAAAACTTACCACATCTGGATCTGTTTACGGATTCAGATGCCACTTGTTGTGGGCCAAAATTATTAGCTCCCTCAGCCAAAAAATCTCATGCAGAATAAGCCACGTCAGCAGCTAAAAAAGGCCATCCAGCTGCTTTCTGCACCTGAATCCTCTACTGCCGACGAAAATTGCCAAAACTTCGACGCTGCACGTGCTGGGTCTTTGCACTCATTGATCTGGCAGCCTCCGAAGCATGTTGCGCCACGCCCGCAGCTACCACCTGGGCATAGGAAAGATCCCGCTCCAACACTGCACCCAGGTCAACAAAGGAGATGACACGTGGTTCTGGCAAATCTGAGAATCTCCTTTGATGGGATGGATTTACCACCATCAATTCACCGTCAACCACCATCGATGACGCATCACCCTCCTGTAAACCGAGGCCAAAACATCTCCGAACTTTCGCAAAAGAACAAATCATCTTAACATTATCAATCGTTCTTAAATGAAGCGGAATGCCCAAAATACGAAACTGAATTGATGGATGAGTTGGAATGCGCTCATCCAAAGCCCCTTCAAAAATGCTTCGAAGATGAATCAACGAGTCTCCAATCAAGGACTCCTCAAATTTAAGCCGCTCCACATCCAAAGCATCCAAACCAAATAAAAGCACCCTCTTCTTTGATAAAAAAAAAAAAATCTTCTAAGACTTCGATTTCAAACTAAGAGGAAAGATCTAACCTCATCAAGCACTAAGACGCCATGATGTAGAACTCCAATGAGCGAGCACTCCAGCAACGAATCCAAATGTGTCGTCTCAGATGACCACGCAGCCTCAACTCCCTCAGCAGGAGTCTCCTCCTGAGGAGGAGGGAGATATCACTCACTCCTTAAAGGAGACACGTTCCAATGCAGCAACGGACAAGAAAACCTCTTGTGACCCCAACCACGACACCTAAGGTAGATCAAAGGGTCGTGATAATCCCTTGCCAAGTGCCTGATTCCCCGACATTTGAAGCAGATGAAGCTCTGTTGATAAGCCACACGAGATCCTGCCTCCGACACCTTTCTTCTCCCCCCACATTCCCCTCCAGAGCCTCTCATGCCGAGAGCTTTCAATTTCACTATTTTGTTGAAATATGGATCCCACATGTTACTATTAATTATCCATTACATATTCCTTACTGAAAGCAATTATCAGGTACATATTATATATTTTTAAATTACACACACTCACACACAGACACATGTACTCTTATCGAACTTGAGCTTACCAAGCCTGAATTTTTGCTTGGGCTTAGTTCATTAACCTATCATGATGGCTTGGGAGTCCTTATAAGGTTGAGCACAAGTTGAGCCTGTTGAGCTCAAGTTTTTTTTTTTTGAACAAATAAAGGAGGGTCACTCAAGAACAATGATCCTCTAGCATCAATAAAATCAACTTTAAGTATACATAAAAAACAGGAAGGCATCCCCTCTTTTACAATGAAGCCCAAGGAGTTTTGAAAGGCGCTGCCTGATTCTTGACATTCTCCACATAGGTCCTTTCTCCCTTAAAAGTAACCATATCGACCATAAGATAGCAAAAGGGTAAGCATGCTCCCTAGCAAATCTGAAATATCCCCTGCTGAAAGATCCCTAAAAGTCTTCCCAAGAGGAATGGTCAATCCAATCAATCTGCATTGAACTCCAAACCTCCCTTGCAAAGGGGCAGCTAAAGAAAAGTTGGCGACATTCTTCAAGGTCCTCATTGCAAAGGGAGCATATCATGGAAGAAAGGGGTGAAATTTTATAAAAGTAAACTTTGGCCGTGATCCGCTCTCTTATTAGCAATCAAACAAAAATCTTGATCGGGCCTTTGCCTTCCAAATTAACCTACAATGTCTAAGAGAGCTCAAATCTTGCTGTGCCCCTCCTGCTCTTAGTTTTTTATAATCTGATCTACCCAGCCATCCGTTCATTTTCCTGCAATGTGAAATTCGGCAAATCCTTCTGCAAAGACATAAAATCATTTAGTCTTTGCTCTGATAATGCATGTGGTAGGTGGAAGTACCACACGTCTCCCTCCCAGCAAGAAGAAACCAGACAACCTGGTTCAGAGGTTAATGCATAAACTCGTGGGAATCTGTCGGCAATCTTTCCCACTCCTGCCCAATCATCAGTCCAAAATCGGTCATCTTCCACTAGTTTGAAATGCTCATCTTGTTTTGAGGGTCAATGATAAAAAGATAATAGCTTATGGTAAAATTCAGATAATAGCTTATATATCTTTTTTCTTTTCAAAAAAAAATTCAGATATTTCTTCATTCCTCTCCTCAAAACATAGCTCCAATGGAGACTTGTATGGACCAGAGTACACTTTCCTTCATATCTACATTTAGCTCTACCTCTGAGAAAACTATTCTAGTTCAACAAAGGCTCCTGCATCTTCTAAGTTCCTAACTAAAGTGTGTCTGTTTCCTTGTGGGTTCAGAGTTGAACAAAATGTCCAACTTGTATTTGCCTGAGCTGTATTGCAGCACTGGATGTTTAAGTCTAGATGGTTGCTTGCTATTTACGGGTTCTTATTAAAAGAAATGAAGTTTGGAGCAAACTAATAGAAAGAAGCTCTAACCCTATCTGGAAACTGCTGGTAAGGAATGGCTACTAAAATATCCGCTTTGGATAATGTTGTTTTGTAGGTCCTCTAATCCTTTCAAGCTGGACAATGTGAAATAGCAAGTGCAAGCCTGGTCAGATTATATAGAACAGTCGGCCAATCCTGTAGATTTGATGTGTGATCTAGTAGTTATAAGGTTGTGGGTTGTCATAGAGTTATATGAGTTCTGTCATAGACAGTCATTATGACTTATTTTCTGTTGTCTTTAGTGGTTTTACTCTAAATAAAGATTGGTAAACAATGCATGTAATTTGCTTTTTATTATTTATCTTGGTTCTCATTCTTTTGATAATTATACCTTCTTCTAACTCATAGGTAATTTCTATGTCTCTGCTGGCCATAGCTGCTCTGATTGAAATTTTGCTTGGGGCGAAGCCACAAGCTCAGAAATCTGAAGTTCCAGGAGCAGAACCAAAAGGTGCTGAAAAGGCTAAGATGGCTGCTGTTTCTACTGCAGAAAAAATGTTTTCTTCTCATAACTATTTTTTGGAATTTCTGAAGTCCAGAAATCCTCAAGTGCGGTCATCTGCATACACAATCCTAGGAAGCTTCATTAAGCACATCCATCATGCTTTTAAAGATATGAACGTAATTTCTGCTGCAGTTCTGGGTTCTTTTCAGGAAAAAGATCCTTCATGCCATTCTTCAATGTGGGATATGATTCTGCTTTTCTCCCGGGCATTTCCATACTGTTGGGAATATGTCAGTATTCAGAAAAATGCTCTCAGTAAGCTTTGCCACCTTTTACGAAATGGATTTAATGGATCATCAAAAATATCCTACCCGGTTTTGGTACTTCTCCTAGATCTTTTACCATCGAAGACAGTATTTGGGGAGAATTTTATAATGAGCTTCTTTGAATCATTCTGGGCTGGAAGGACTCCTCATTCACCATCTGAAGATAGGCAGGCATTTTTTAAAGCTCTCAAAGAATGTTTTTTGTGGGGACTATTTAATGCCTCGAGGTATGCACTTTTCAGTGGTGATGATTTGATATAATATGAAATTCTTCATGTAATAATGATTCCCTTGTTATTCCACTTGATTCTGAATAATGCTGGATTTTTATTTTGGAGAGATTTCTTTTAGACAACTTTTGCTGATGTGTAAATTGCACTTCTCAGGTGCTTGTTTGAAGATGGGTTACATCCTTTTCAAGTTAATTTTATTGATAATGTACTTGTGAACCTCTTGTGGCGTGAGTACATCTCATTTGAGAGAAGTGAGCAAGATGTTAGTTATAGAAAATTCAGTAGCTCAAAAGAAGATTTTAATGGTTTTGCTAAATCCAGTCGAGTAGAAACATATCCTAGAAGCTATGTGGATGATGTGGGGAGATGTATTTTGGAGATCCTATCAATTATTTCTATGAAAGATCAATCCTTGCTAAGTCCTTATTGCATGGCTTTTCAAAAGGATTGTTTGGATATATTCCAGAAAGGAGTAGGTGCAGAAACATTCTCTGAGCACATGGATCAAATTGCCAACTTTTTCTTGCTATTGGAGCAACTCTCTTTCGGGAAAGATCACTTATGGCCATTGCGTTACTTGGCTGGCCCATTGATTGCAGACACTTTTTCATTAATCAAATCTCTTGTAAGTGTTTTTTTTTGGTTGCAATTGTTTTCAAAATAAAGAGATACTTGTTTATTACAATATAGCTTGTATTTCATTGGTGCAAGTACTATCATTTGCATGAGTGAAGAGAGCATGATGATCTACATGGCTAAACTTGTGAATGTCTACGGAATTATCTGTATCCAGTCTAATCTATGTTAATATTACTAGCCATGTTAGATGCATTTGTAGAGCTTAACCCAATCGAGCGCAAATTCTACCTCTTCCTCTAATATCAACTCAATCTTGACTAGTTCATGCTTTAGATTTAGGTTATCTTTGTAAAATTTTATCAGCATGTAAACATTTCTGGTAGTTAGGGTTTCTCAGGCTTCTTGAGCATGTGATTGCTTTCACGATATCTATGTGGATCTTTAATGTCTGCATCAGTAGCTTAGCCTTCAAGTTGCATGCAGAGTTGGCATTGACATCTATGCCAATCTCCTAGATGACATTGACCATTATTTGAATTCTGTTGTATTATTTATGTATTTTGTAAGGGTAAAGCAGGGCTACTCAGTCTCAATTGCAGACTGTTTTCAAAATGATGTTGGGATGCTCAGTCTTCCTTCTTCGCTCTAAGATTTGAAGATGGAAGGACTTGCCTACATGCTTCAGGGTCTACATGACATCCACTTGAACGTGTTATGTTATGTTATGTTGTGAGGGGACTTTTTCCCTTCACCTCTCTTTATAAAAGGAGGTGTAGGGCTTTTTTGCAAAATAAGACTTTTTATTTTCTTCAATTTGGTAGTCAAGTTGAGGGCTCCACCAAAAAAACTCTAACCCTTACCATTAGCCCCCCCTCCTCCTCGCCGGCAGCCTAGCCGGTAGCGTCGCATGCAGCCACTGCCAACACGCCACTGCCTCTCCAAGCCGCCGCCGCCAATTGCTAGCTGCTGGATAGGCAGCCGGTCGCCGCCAAGCCACCATCCAGGTCGCCGCATGTCTTTCCTTTTTCTTCGTGCTTGCTTTCTCTCTACTTGCGTGTTTGGCAGCAGGGAGAGGGCACATTAGTGCCTTGGATTGATTGAAGGACCTTTGGAGCGTAATTGGAGTGTTAAAGCCAAGGGTCTTATGGGAAGGTGATTTGATGGTATTTTCAGATCTTTTACGGTAGTTTTGGGGTGTGTATTCCCTTGTTTTGATGATCTTGTGAGATGTGTATTCCCTTTTGGAGTGGTAACGGATTTTTGGACCACGTGTGTGTGGATTACGAGGTGTGTATTCCCCTTCAATTCAGTTTTTGGGATGTGTATTCTCCTGTGTAGCATCAAAATCAGATCTGCAGGTATTTATGGAGGAAAAATCAGATTTGGGTAGTGTGATTTTGTGGACATGGCAACTTCTTCTCAGTTAGAGATTATGTTGGGAACCATTGTGGGTGACTCTTCTCCAACCACTGGTGTAACGTGGTTGATTTACTCAGGTGCCTTCAATCACTTATCTGGTAATCCGCAATGTTTTACACAGATTCAATCTGTTTCTCAAGATCGCACCGTATAGGTGGCTGATGGGCAACATGCTCCTATTAATGGTCAGGGGGTAATTAATGTTACCCAATCTATGCAGCTCAACCGTGTCTTATTTGTTCTGGATTTGTCCATGAACTTGCTCTTTATTAGTGAAATTATCAAGCAAATGAATTGTCATGTCATCTTTGATGAGCTTGCATGTATTTTCCAAGATCGAATGGCATAGAATAGTATTGGTAGTAGATATGAAGGAGGTGTTTACCAACTTGTACAGGATCTCATGGCCGCAGCTTGTCAAATTAGTTCCACTTCAGGAAGTGTGTTACAGTGGCATAGACAGTTGGGCCATCCGTCATTGGGTAAATTACGCAGACTTATTCCACATGTCTCCTACTACACAACTTTCCTGTGATGCATGCCAACTTGGAAAGCATCATAGATCTCCCTTTTCAGTTGCTACTGAACCACGTACGTCTTCATTTTTTTCAGTTGGTGCATCTTGATGTTTAGGGTCCTAGTAGGACTCCTAATAAGCAAGGACATCGTTATTATTTGATTGTGGTTGATGATTTTTCTCGATTGTTTTGGTTATTTCTCATGAAGAACAAGTCGGAAGTGGGTTCACTGATTGAGAAATTTGTGTTGATAAAGAATCAGTTTAATGTTTGCATCAAGACAGTCAGATTTGATAATGCATTGGAGTTTTGTACCCATCGACTGGTAGATTTCTACGGTTTGCATGTATTATTCATCAGACTTCTTGTCCCCACACCTTTCAACATAATGGGGTTGTAGAGAGGAAGCACAGACACATTTCTGATATGGCCAAAATTCTTATTCAAAAAGTGTGCCACATAATTACTGCGGAGATGCAGTTCTTACAGCTTGCTATCTCATTACTAGACTGCTTTCCTCTATGATCCATGAGTAGGTGCCTTGGCAGGTGTTATATCTAGATGCAAAATTGTTTGATGTTCCACCTAAGACTTTTGGGTGTGTGGCTTTCATTCATCTTCTTGGACTTGGTTGAGATAAATTAGCACCTAAAACAATTAAATGTGTGTTTCTTGGCTACTCTCGTACTCAGAAGGAGCACAGCATTTTGATCCTCTACGCTAGAAGCATTACGTTAGTGCAAATGTCACATTTCATGAAGCTGTACCTTATTTTTCTGTTGCTGCCAAACAAGTGTAAAGTGTGCCAGACTATGCTCCTATATCGTTTGGTGTATTTCCAGGAAGTAGTAGTTCTCCTCCTGCTACTGGCCCATCTACTGGTACATTCAGGCCAACACCAGCAGATGACAGAATATTCAAGGGTCACACTCATCAGCTATTAGTTGTGTACAGGGCGAAGCCTCCTATTTCACAGTCTCCTCCGGTTAATGTTGAGAACCTAGAGGCTACTTCCACTCAAGAGATTCCTACAGGTACAGATACTCACACAGAGAAGGCTTATTTAGATACTGTGTTAGCAGATGTGGAGGTTGAGACCACTGATAGTGCTTCTTCTGTAGAGGTTTCTCCAGGTTTTGTTTCCATGAGTGCTGATGATGATATGTTTATTGCTATTTGGAAGGCTCCTCGATCATGTGCCCATTACTATGTGGCTGGGAGTGCAGTGTCTACTCACTCTCTTGGTGCTATATTTCATGCATTTACAACTGCTATGTCTACTTCTGAGATACTTATGTCTTATCAGCAGGCACTTCTGAGTCCACATTGGAAGGTTGCAATGAAGGAGATAGCTGCTTTTCGTGACAAGGTCACCTGGGAGCTCACTTCTTTATCATCTGGTATGCATTGTGGCTAAATGATTCACTCAAACTTATGAAGTGGATTTCTTTGACACCTTTTCACTAGTTGCTCGACTCTCCACTGTCCGAATTCTGATTTCTATGACAACACATTATGGATGGTTGCATCATAAGGTGGATGTCAAGAATGCCTTTCTTTATGACGACCTTCAGGAGGAGATATACATGCAGCAGCCCCCAGGTTTCGAGGTTCAAGGGGAGTGCGTGTGCAAACTGCGTAAGGTAATTTATGGCCTTAAGCAGAGTCCCAAAGCATGATTCCAGCTCCTATCAGACACATTGTCAATGATTGGATTACATATGTCTTCTTATCATTATTTATTTGTGAGGAAGACTAGTAGGAGTGTTGTGCCTTACTTGTATATGTAAATGATTTTATTATCATAGGTGATGATGTGGCAGGTATATCCCAAGTCAAGTAGTATTTGGCACAACAGTTTGTTTTAAAGGACCTTGGGAGACTCAGGTACTTCTTAGGTATTGAGATTGTCACAAGCAAGCTGGGGATTGTTATGTCTCAAAGGACTTATGTATTGGGTATTCTTCAGGAGGCTGGTATGCTTGGGTCCAAGGCAGCAATCATCCTTATGGATCCAAAGGTTCACCTATTTGATGAGCCTGCTCGACTGATGGATAAGAAGGCATATAGGCAGCTTGCAGTGAAATTGCTCTATTTGACTATCACTAGGCCAGATATCAGTCTTGCAGTGGGCAAGTTGAGTCAGTTTCCAAACAAACCTACATATGAGCGTTGGCAGGCAGTTATGCAGGTGTTGCGACATATCAAGGAGGCTCCAGGTTGAGGCCTTTTGTTTCAGAGAGGAACTTCTATGACTGTTGTTGGATACTCTGATGCGGACTATACAGGTGATATTGGAGACAAGAGGTCTACCACAGGTTTCTGTACCTTTATTGCAAGAAATCTGGTGACATGGAGGAGTAAAAAGCAAAGTGTGGTGTCATGTTCTAATGCTGAATCAGAGTATCATGCTATTGAAATTGTGGCACTAGAGGGGGGTGAATATTCGGTAGATAAAAATATATGCGGAAATAAAACAATCACACAAGCATTTACTACAAGAGAAGTATTTTTAGGTGGAAACTCAACCCAGGTAAAAACCACCATTGAAGCCTCTCGACTCGGGATTTCCCGCTCGACTGAGTCGATCAAATCCACTAACCGTATTACTTAAAACGAGGGTAGTACAACCTTAATTACAATTACACGACTTTAACATGAGAGTAGTGTACCTCAACCTCTCTTCTTCACGAAGAGTTTTGTCTCACAAAGGAGACGGGAATTCGCCATGTGAATACCCAACCAAAAACAAAATACAAAAGACCTATAGAGCTACAAAGTATAGATTAAATTATGCTACTATAGGCTAGCGAACTTCCCTTATGCGGAAGAGGGTAGGCGTGACAATACAACAGTTTCGGTGCTCTCAGATGTGTAGTGTGAGGTTTTGAGAGCTTGGACACTATATCTTCTTCTGATGTTCTTCACAAAGTGACCTTTCTAGTGAAAAGAATTATCTCAAAGGTGTGTTTTAACAAGGTGGAGGTCCTTCTCTATTTATAGAGTCCTTAAGAAGGTTCAAGAAGGCTTGGGGGAGGCCTTGCAGCAGTTGGGAATAAATCCCATAAAATTAGGTCGAAATCCTAATCAAATCAAGCTTATCATGACTCTGACAGCAATATTAGATGTCTGATTTTTGGGTCAGACGACTGATACAAGTTTTGTCGTCTGATGCAAGGATTAGAGTTCCTGATTTAGTTGGATGGAAACAAGGTTCTAGGTCAGATATCTGGGATGTCATTTTAAGACATATGGGAGAAAAATTGGACATCTAATTTTGTGCAGGTTTGTTCCTATTTTGGACCAGATCTAAATAGGGTTCTAGTGTAACAAGGTTGGATGTCTTATAGGTCGTCTAGACATGTTACTAGATGTCTGATGATAAAGGTGTTCTGCAGGAATTGATTCCCAAGGACTCAACGATTTGATTTGGTTTGCCAAGTCCAACGTCTCTTTTTCAGATGTCTAAAGGATTCTATGGACGTTTGTAAATAATATTAAAATAGTCCTCAGTTGGTTCTCGAAGTTAATGTTCTGACACCCTAACGGTCTTATTATTGGACGTCTGGCTAGACTATCAAATGTTTGGAAGGACGTCTGGAAATGGGTTAGGATGTCTGAGAAGAATGGTTGTAAACTATTAATTTTTAGCCTAGGTCATTAGACGTCTGATCATAATATCAGACAACTTAGAAGTCAGGATCAGCCGTCTGATAATCATGTTGGATGCTTGATTAGTTTGTCTGAAACCTATTTTGGCTTTCTGATTTAACTCTTGATTTTACCTAAATGTCCTAAGGTAGGGTAGGTGTTCCTAGGGCCTAAGGTGATATATTATGGGCTCTTTACAATAATTCTAAGTAAATAAAGAGGAAAAACAAGTACAAGTACATTTAAAATAACCATCTATCATATTCTTCATTCGCCCTTTTCAAGCTTTAGCTCTAAGCAAAGTTGCTTCTCCTTCATCAAGCTCCTTCATCTTGTCATGGACGTGAGCTTGAGCTCCTCACACTTGCTTCCATTGGCATTTAAACATGAAAATCTTAAACTCAATGCAAATGTTAAATTACACGTGTTTTGTTATCATCAAAATTAACGATCGAGGTACCTTTGTACCAATAGCTATGATACATACAATTGTTGAGATGATCTGGATACAATCATTACTGAATGACCTTTTTGTTGCTATTGAGGAGCCTACTGAGATGTATTGTGATAATAGAGCTACCACATATATAACTAATAACCCTACATTTTATGAGTGGACGAAGCATATGGAGGTATACTGTCACTATACTAGAAGCCTGTTTCAGCAAGGTCTACTTTGCACCTCTTGCTTAGCTTCTTCAGAGCAGACTGTAGACATGTTCATCAAGTTCTCATCACGCCCCTTGTTTGAAAAGTGTAGAAACAAGTTGAGCATGATTAATATATATGCTCCAGCTTGAGGGGGAGTGTTACGTTTTGTTGTGTTATGTTGTGAGGGGACTTTTGGTTATTTTTATTTTTGTTTAAAGTCTTGTAATTTTTCCCTTCACCTCTCTATAAAAGGAGGTGTAGGACTTTCTTACGAAATAAGATTTTTCATTTCTATTGGCTCCTTATTAATGACCTTTGTTGATCCTCCTTTTTCTTCGCAAAGGATAAAAAAGAAGAAAGAAAAGATATATCAGAATTATTTCCAATCAAGATAAACGCCAATATGCTTGGGCAGGCGGTTACCGGGGTGAGAAGTGGAATGACCTGTTTCATACGGTGCAAGATGGGCTTTGGGTGTCTCGGAGTGGCATGATTTACAGAATGATTAGTGACTGGATCTATTGTAATAAACTAGTGCAATAACAAAGAACGAAATGTGATTAGGAAACCATACCTTGTGCACTTTGATACCATCTGGAAGGATGATTTTTAAGGAGCTTGAGTATTTGGATAGTTTCAAAATAGGAAAACTTATACATGACGTGTAAAATCATAAAGAACTCTGAGAAAAAATGCAAAGAACTCTTTGCAGTTTGATTTCTTGGTCTTGTTTATATGATGAAATCTAGGCATGCACTCGAGCCTTGCTACAGAAGTTTGTCAATGAAATTGACCAGGATGTGACATTTTAGCACCAACTTGGACTGTCTAATTATCCGAGTAACTTTCTCGGTACACATTATGAGTGAATTTGCACCAAAGTTAGTGGCAGAAAATTGTTTTTCCTTTCAGCTAAGTATGATTGTTCTATCTTTTTTGCTTCTAGGATTCTCCTGATGCCATCAGGGTTCTAACAGTTGTTGCTCAAGTATTTGGACCAAAATTATTTGTTCTAAATCTATTTACTTCCGGTAAAAGTCAGAATGGAGCAAACGTAATTGAAGACTGCAGCGATGAGTTAAACACAAAAGAGTTTTTGCAACATTACAAGGATTATCTGGTGCCTTGGTGTTTGGGTGGGAGTAGTTCATCCCTTGGTTCTAGACTGGATTTGCTAATCAGTTTGATTGATAAAGAAGTCTTCTCTGAGCAATGGCACTCAATTGTTGTATATGCAACATCTTCAAATGAGAACTTTCCAGATGATAATTTTGTTACAAATGCTGATCGTGCTTACATATTGGCCATGCTATTAGAGAAAATCAGAGATAAATGTAGAAGAAAAGAAATACTTGTTGACTACAATGAAGGGCCTGACTTTAATTCCAGCCAGTGGAAGCATGGATTACTGGAGAATTGTGCAGTTTCGGTTGCCTGTCATCCTTTTGCCAGTGTTTCCCACGCACGTTTTGTGAGGTGAATAAGTCTGCAATTTGCCTGCCATCTTTTCTATCTTGCTTTCTTTTTCGCTTTAGCTTTTTGAACTGAGAAACATAATTAGAGTAATACAAGATATCCACCTTTACTCGAGAAACGGAGACCTGTGGAACATAATTGGAGAAAGAAGAATAAGAGTAGCGAAAGGAAACACCCTTGTAAGATGCCAGTTTCACCCAATGGTTATTATTAAGGATATGGGTAAATTGCCCAATAATGTTTGCCTCAGCTTTTGTGGGGAGTATTTAAACACTTTGAACTAGTTTTACATCAATATTTCTTCATTATCTTTACAATATTGTTCTTATAATTATCAGCATAAGTCTTATCATGTATTAGATTGTCACGGAACTGTATAAAGAATGAATTGTTTACATAACTTACTAAGAAGAAGTAACAAAGAAGGTTTAGGAAGGAATACCTAATTATATAGACTACGTATGCATGTCTACATGCATGCATGCATTTACATTCATATGCATGTAGTATGTATGTTTGTATGCATTTATTTATTTGTTTGTTTGTTGTTATGTAATGTAACTTGGTATTACGCCTGTTGGGAATGTGTTTTGAACACGTTTTGGATTTGTCTTGATCATGGGAATCTCACAAGATTTTCCTTGATAATGATAATCTCACCAGATTTGCCTTAAGGATGGAATCTCCCGCAGTTGGCATAATTTATATGGTAATCAATCAATAAATCAATCTCTTTGATTGTGGGAATTTTACATGAAAGTCATACCGATCCCGAATCACTATCTCTTTTATGGAATTCTCTCATAATTGATGCAATTGTTATTGATATCAACTGTATCCCTTAATTGTTTGGATCCTACCATAAGTTGCTTGGAATCCAGGTCTATACATATGCTTGCACTCCATTGTGCCAAACTATCTCATCTCATCTTCACATAGTGGAATGGTTCTCTTTGCTCATGGTTTTTTATTTTTTAAGAGGTTTTTTATGTTAAATTTGTGTGTTCTCGTGGTTTGCTCTCTCTTAATCACTATTTGTCATCTACTTTATTGTTCATGCAAGGAGTCAATCCCCAATAATACCTACTTAGGCCTAGTGTAGTAGCATAACCCACAAAAGTAGGGGTCATCCCTATTTGGAAGCCGGGATAGCCCAACCTAGATTATGCCACTTAACCCATGTTAACCCATCCCAAGGGTGTGGTGGGATACGTTAGCACATGTCAGCTTAACAAGAAATTGCCTTTCCCACAACATGTCACATCATAGGGATCCACCAATTTGACCACCTGCATACTAAACAATCATATGTTAACTTTGTAGGTTAATCCCTCTACATGCCATGTAGAAGTGCAAGTTAATCCAATTGCACAAAAGTTGTACCCAAAAAATCTATTACAATTACCAAATTAACCCTTAGTCTACAAAAGAAAGCAATAGACTCAAATGTTGGAGAGAAATTTTTTAGTTATACTAAAATGTGGTGACAACTTTGTAGTTATCTAGATAAACATAGGTTTAAGATATACAACAAGATCCAATCAATGCAAAAAGGACATGCAAAAAAAGGAAAAAATCATGTGAAAGTAGTAATAAAAAACCATGTAGGTACGTTTCATGCTAATTCCATAAGTTATAAATTTAACCTAATGTTCTCTCAAAATAAAAAACCCCAATGACATCCATCGTCTATTTATATTGGACCTACCTCTTCTATCCTCATTCCTAGAATGTTTACTCTCCCTCAAACCAAAGTCCCCACATCCTTGCCCCCCATCCAACCCCGTCCCACTCACCATTACCTCTTGGTGATCTTTGTCTCTGCACTCCCTCTTCCACATCTACCTTTCCATTCTTTTTGATGTAGCTACCAGAATGTAGTTGACATAGGCGTATGCAATGAATCAAATATCACAACATATCACCGATATATCACGTTTCACAAGTAGGGCCCATATCGATATCCATGGAATATTGTTATTCCAAGATATTGCTGGTATATTGGTGATATCGACAATGTCACATATCTCAACAAGGTTGTAGTACAAATATTCCGTATATCAATGGATATATCATCGATATGGAGATATATCATATGGAAATGTCACTATTATCAAATTTAACCCTTTACATTGGCATTGTTGGTGCTCTTTGGTCTCCTTTCCCTCTTTGCTCTTGAGTAAAGCTCATATATCCCATTTCAACTCAAATCTTTCATTGAATTAATCATTTTATTTGTGATTTGAGTTTCTAAATTTTTTAATCTTCATATCAACTCTTATTTTGCAATTTTTTAAAGCTTTTTGAGTCTTAATCTCAAGCTTAAACATGTGTTATTCATTCTAAGTTTGATCTCTTCATTTGTTGAGTGGATTAATGTTTAGACAAATGACAAAATAGTCTTTAGTTTCATCGTGATTTTGTTCTTCAAAATCTCATTGCAAAATGAAATTTGTTGTTCATTCTGAATTTTAGTAATGAGATTTCTCCAATTATTGGTAGATAAGATTCCCTATCTATTCTATTGGTCAAATAATAATTAATCTTCTAAAAGGTTTTGTGAATTATGGCATATTTATATTGAGCTTCACTTAAAATTTATGATTTTGGTCTCTGTAGACATTTCTTCTTGCATCTAATATTAATTAAAATCATAATTTCATAAAATTTATAATATTTTGAGCCATTTCCATGAAATTCTTAGATATCGACAATATTTCAACAATATATTCCTTTTTTGAGTTGTCAATATGGTGCCGATATCAATATCTGAAACCTTGGGCCGCTGGTAGTCTCTCTCTAAGTCAGGATAGAATCTCATCTAAGCTTATTCTTGAAGTTCAGCATGCACCTGATAACTTAAACCTGTTTCAACAACAAACTGGAGTATAAATTATTAAATAGGTTAGATGAACTTATAATTGCGTTTTTGAACAGAGGGTATGTAGCAAGACTGAGATGAGTCCATTTTGGAGCTAATGCAATGGGTGACATTCTGTGTGTAGTGGGCATTAGGTGTGGAGGGAAAATAGTGGTGGCAGGACAAATTGCTGCCAAGTTGACAAGGAAAGTGGTGAGGTAAGTTGAGGTGTGAGATGCAAGCAAATATGGACCTGAAGGTGTTGTGTCCTTGGCTTTGTGGCAAGGAAAATAGATGTTATGCTTCAAACACTGATCTGATTATTTATGGTCGTGGTGTGCTTGTTTAAAGAGTAAGATTGTTGAGGGCTTCATTCTTGCAATTTCTCCCTTTTCCAACTACGACTTGGACATTTGCAACTAACATCACATGAAGGGGGTTGATCTAGAAATTGTCCCTATCTGGTTTGAATTATTGCTTCCAAGGCTATTGAGAATCTTGGGTGTATTCCCAGCTAGGATTGTATCCATGACCTTGACTTTGTTTTCTGGGAATGTTGCTAGACATTTAATACCTTGATATTAGCACTAGCTTTCATAGCCTGAAAATTGTTGGCTTTGAGAGCAAGGTTGTCACGTTGCACAGGATTAAACTTCAATTCTTCAAAATATGGTGACAAAGGCTTGGAGACGGGTTTCTAGACTAGCATACATGAGACGCTCGCGGATGAAGGTACTCGAAGGAAGGAATCTGTCATGCTTTGGTGCATCTAAGTTTGCAGAAATCAGTAGTCAGTATTCAATCGGTGAGGTCATGGACAAAGGAGTATACGGTATGTGGGTGATTAATCGGGGTTAATCGGTTAAGTATTTTTAAGTATTTAAAAATATAAATATAATTCTGTATACTATTATACATATTATATATACATATATATAAATTGAAAATATACACATATGCATTAGTATTATTTTTTTGATTTGCAGACTCTCAAGGAGACCCAACAGGCGATAGAAAGGGTGGTGGTGATGGAGGATTAAGGAGAATCGGAGAGAGGAGCACAAGTTTAGGGTTTCATTAGGATTCAAATGTAGAGGGAATGGGATGGAGAATTCGGGTGAGGTTCTTTTTCTCTTCGACGTGCCAATCAAGGCACAAAAAATTGAACTCCCAATGTTCGATTGGATAATTAATCAATTGATTAATCAGATAATTGGTCGATTAATCCATCTGCCTGATTATAGTCCTGAATATTAATATGTGGTTCGGTCCCCTATTGCATACGATTAATCGGTCACATAAATTGATTTTTGCAGCCTTAGGTGCATCTGGCTGGAGCGTAATGGATTGCTTTGTTGGAGTGAGAGATTTTCTGTTGAGGGAGTGCTTTATTGCTTTAACTCTCTTTCCACATGCTGGTGTAATTAATCTGTTTCGCTTTTATGACAGCAGGGGCTAACATTTCTTGTTAACTCTTTTTTTCCTCTTCAAAGAAACAAAAACAGTGACAGAGGGCTAGCATTGATAGTTACAATGAGCATTCACGACTCATTCCTCAAGTCACTAAGGCAATGCATTACTCTGTTGGTAACACTACTAGTCCAAAATTTATTGCAATACATAATTGCATTCATTTCGCATCATTTGATTGGGACAACTCAGATTTCAATTGCATGATCTTGGCATCTTGCTTGGGCTATATATGACAATGTCCACTTTGAGAACCTCTTGTAGTTCATTGGCAGTCTAGACCTACACCACTAGGGTCAAACTTCAAAGTGGATTTGTTCCATCCAATAAGTTATTTGTATAAATTAAACCACTTGGCATAAGCAGGACTGGAGTTAGAGAACTCCTTGTATTGGAAACAATCTCTGCCTTTTCCTTCCACAATTCTCTCAAGGAACTTAGGGGTCTCAAGCGATGTTCCACTAAGGTGGCCTGGTAGAGCGCCAATGATGTATAAATAGAAGGATCAAACTTTTCCGAAGCAAATAGTTATCATTATTTAACTTGAAAGAAACAAGTTGTATACACATGTTTGGAGAGGATAAAAGAATTTGACTTATTAAATGTCATTGTGATGGTCTTAACAATTTCAAGAAATGCCAAGCAACGTCAAGAAGAAACGGGTTCATGCATGATCTATAAGAGCATAAGGACACAATATCTTCAAGCATGCAAGAAAGTTGCCTTAACCCTTCAAATGCTCTTCAAGAACATAAGTTCTCTGAGCACCAAAAAGGGGACAGAAAATAGGAAGAAACATGGGTTAAATCGATATCACACAATGGCATAGGTTGATTACACAATAGATGTGCAATGGATGATATGGGTAGCATAGAGAATACGCAACATATGCACACAAGAGAAACATCGCAATGTCTGGGATTGTGGTGAGTGCTTGGTTGTGCACCTAGTGACCTCAAGAGGGCCACGACAGCTAGGAGAGAACACACTAACACACAGAGTCAGGATGTAGGTACATTGATGTGTGGCAGCTAGTGACATGTCATGGCTGGTGAGCATGCTGAGGAAGGTGGCAGGAGATGGAATACAGAAGTTCGCTGCTTTGTTTCCATGTAAAACAATAAACAAATCCACAAACTTGTTAGCGCAATTTGATGCAGTACTATTGCTCTACTTTATGCCTGTGGTTGCCTTAATAATGCAAGAGAAGGCTGTGGTATATTATTTATGCTTATCAAGTTACTTGGAGTACAAGCAAGGGGAAAATTATTGACATGTTCCTGGATCCAGTTGCTCCCTTTTTTGGAAGTTAAAGGTTCCTTTGAATATTAAGATTTTTCTGTGGTTGGCTGCTCAGGAGAGAGGTAGGTTGGTAACAGAAGTCAGGTGGAGTAGGTGGACCAATGAACAAGATGTCTGATGCGTCCTTTGTGGGTTGGAGGATGAGGATTGGCACCATCTTTTCATCAGATGTGGGTTTAAGAGGGGCGTGCTGATGAGGTTGGGAATTCCTACCCTTGTTGATGACTCTAGCAAGGAATTTTGGAGGAACTTTAGGCACAGGACATGGGCAGATCAGACCATGCACCGCAAGCTGTCAGCTACTCTTTGAAGCATTTGGGTCCAAAGGAATGCACCATTTTCATGGGGGTGAGTGTTTGGGCAGAAAATATTGTATGGGATGCTTCTTCTCTTTTTGAGCCTCGGATCCACTATTTGTCACACTATTGATTTTTGGTGGAATGAAGGTTTGTGCTGAAGGGCTACCGACCTCCAACAGCCTTTCTTTTTCTTCTAAAAAAAAACCTTTCTACAATATTTTCAGTTGTCCCCAACATTTTATTGTTCTATAAAATTCTATGCCAAGCTTTTTTTTTTGCACCTTCTTTGATATTCAATTTTCATGCATTGCAGTGCTGCTATTGGAGGCTCTTTACAGGTGGACCATGTTCATTTTCTTTCTAAAGCAGCAATTGTTCGCATTTTTGAAGCTATTCTCAAGATTTTGGTTGATGTTCTTCTCATGTCTTCCCATGATTGGATAAAAGGGGCTTGTTCGTTGCTATTTAACAGATGCCCTAATTTGGCTCTCCAACACTGTTCATCTGTTGCTGAGAATGTTGAGATGGCTCTTTTCTCATTTGAGGTTCTCAATAGCAGTTTTTTTTGCCTAAATTATCTTGACAAGGACAACAAATTGGTAGCATTTATTTTGACTGCTATATTAATCATTGAATGGGAGAGAAGAATGTCACCACCTGATATTTCTGATGAGCATGAAGGATACTTGGATTCCATGGTGAATGGTATCTCACTAGAACCAAAAGGTAAAGTTGGATGGGCATCTCAGGATCTACCTGGTGCTAGGTTTTATCTTGGCAGTAGGGCAAGTGCTTTCCGGATTAAGATGAGCTCCAGCCATTGGAGAAGCCTCAGCCCATATAATCTCATGATCCTCAGAAATGCATTAGTTCAAACTGCTAGGTCTGCAATCTTTAATATGAATACCCTCTCTAATGAAGAAATGCCCACGTTGTGCTGCAGTTGGATTTTAGATGTGTTTGAACGTATTTCCCCAACCCCTGCTGATGAACAGACTATGCTAGATGAGCTATTTTCTGAGGGCAAAAATTGGCCATTGTGGGTTAAACCAGACTTTCATGGTGGAATGAGATCGGCAATATTAATTTCCAGAAGCACTTCTGTGGATGTGAGTTCCCTAACTTGTACTTGTTTTGTATAATTCTTTTGAATATTTACAATTTTTCAATTTTTTTCCCTATGAAAGAACTGATAAGACTTGTACTTGCTTTCTATGATTCTTCTAAAGCATTAACTGTATTATAAATCTTTTGAACTTGTTTCAAGAAAAGAACTGTCTGGGTCAACTAATGTTTCTTTCCTCCAAACACTCTCTACAAGGAAATTGCCTAAATGGACGGTAGATACAAAAGGTCTTGCCTATTGCATCTGTTTTTTCACTTGAAACATTTTTTGATCACCTATATCTTGGTTATCACAGATTAATAGTTTTTTCAGTCATGTATTGTCTCTAAAGCATTTCAAATCTGATTCCTGGGTGTGCTATATTCATACTAAAATCTATGCTGTCAAGACTATCACCTCAGGTTACGGAGCTATCAGGCTAGGCGGGAAAGTTAGAAGTTGCCTTAAAAGTTGTTCTAGGCGAGGCTCTTCATTTGGGTGATCACTTGGTCACCTTCTTCGTCGCTTAGGTCACCTTACGCCTTGGCGCCTTACTCCCAATTCACTCTAAATGAGACCATAAGACTCTTCTTTAGCTTTAAGTTATATATACTCTATATATATGTTTGTAGAAACAAAGGAATGAAAACCCTAGCCCTCTAGAACAACATATAAGGAATACTTATCTTGCTCTACAGAACATCCCGTATAAAATGACAATCAACCTCTATATATTTCGCTCGCTCATGAAAAGTAGGATTGGAGGCAATATACGTAGCTAATTTATTATTACAGTAAAAGGTTAGCAGGGTATTAACTAGCACCCCTAGATCCTGCAGAAAACCAACCATCCACATGATCTTACATGCAGCCTATGCCATAGACTTGTACTCGGCCCCTACACTAGAGTGGGCAACAATGCTTTGTTTCTTGCTCCTCCATGAAAGAAGATTTCCCCCCAAATAAATAGTAAAACCAGATGTAGACCTCTTGTCCTTTACTGACCAAGCATAGTCTGCTTCAGAATAGGCCACAAGATCCAGACTACCACTCATACAGTAGTACAGACCTCGTCTTGAGGTGTCCTTCAGGTATCTCAAAATGAGACACATCATGCCAATGACTGTATCTGGGATTCTGCATAAACTAACTGGCACGACTGACTGCAAAACTAATATCTGGACGTGTAATAATCAAATATAACTGACGACCAACAGTATTACGATACCTGGTAACATCCTCAAATAGAGGATCTGTCTCATGTGAGCGGTGACTAATAAATGCCTTTACTGGTATCCTTGATGGTTTGGACCCAAGAAGTCCAGCCTCCTCTAGGATCTGCAAAGTATACTGACTCTGAGATAAGGACAAACCTTCATCCTGACGAATAGCCCCTATCCCTACAAAGTGTGAAGATCACTTAAATCTTTGGTGACAAAGGTGGATTGGAGAAAAGCTTTTGTCTCTGCTATGCCATCAGTATCATCACCTGTTAGAATCATATCAACATAAATTGCCAAAATAACCACTCTCCATATTCCACCATGCTCAGTCCGTCTAATAAATATGGAATGGTTAGTGGTAGACCTCTGAAACCCCAGTTTCTTGATCTTTAGATAAAGCTTCTCAAACCAGGCTCATGGACTCTGCTTCAAGCCATAAATGGCCTTCCGCAAACGGCAGATAAGCTCCCCCTTACTATCATAACCTGGTGGTTGTCTCATATATACCTCCTCAGCCAGGTCACCATATAGAAAAACATTCTTTATATCAAGTTGATGCAAGGGCCACTCTCTAATCACTATCAAGTGACAAGATAATTCTGATGGAGGTAATACGTGCAACAAGTGAGAAGGTCTCAAGGTAATCCACCCCTTATGTCTGGCTGAATTCCTTAGCCACAAGTCTGGCTTTGTATCTCTCTACTGTCCCGTCAGACCTGTACTTGATGGTATACACTTATCTGCAACCGACAACAGTGGCACCTTCAGGACATGGAACAAGATCTCATGTTCCTCTGACCTGAAGAGCCTCCATTTCCTTATCCATGGCTGCCTTCCACTTCTGATTATGAAGTGCTTGCACAAAATCTCTAGGAACAACTATAGTAGTAACAGCAGACGCAAACTGTGTGGCCTCCCCTTGGAGATGAGAAACTGTAGTGTAGTGAGAAATAGGATGAAGAGTAATATCAGATCTCCTCTGCACAATCTCCTGCATATCTGACTGACCTCTATCTGAAGAGATAACAAGCTTACATCCAAAATCATGTACCTATGATCTCCTGTGATATACCTGTGTCTCCTCAATGGCAGCCTCTATGGATAATCCTTCTTCTGAGAAGTAAGGGATCTTCTTAAAGAAGGTCGCATCTACAGTAACAAGGTATCTCCTGTGAGTTGGATTATAACACCTGTAGCCTTTCTGGGTCTTAAAGTAGCCCAAAAAGACACTTCGTGGCATGGGGGGAAAACTTATCCTAGATACCATAGTCAGGATGTATAATATGATATGGGATTTGACCTTAAAGCACTGAGGATGACTGCCGGTTAATCAAATATGCTGCTGAGAGTATGTCATCACCTCAGAATTGCCTAGGAACCTTCATATGAGACATCAAGGTCCTGGCAATATCAAGCAAATGTCACAACTTGCGCTCTGCAACTCCATTTTGCTGGGAAGTATGAGCACAAGATGTCGATGAATAATGCCTTCGGCCCGGAAAGCTTCTTGCAAGTCACTATACATAAATTCTAATGCATTATTATTGCGAAAGACTTGAACAGTAGTACCATACTGTATTTGCACCTCAAACAAAATGCTGGACAATAGTAGGAATCTCACTAGAGCCTTCATCAGAGACACCCATGTAAGTCTACTACTGTAATCCACTATAGGTGCCAAATACCTGTATCCACCAGTAGAGATAACTCTAGACGGTCATTAAACATTATAATGTACTAGGGAAAATGGAGCCGAACTCACACCAGTATCTCTTCCAGGAAAGCTGGTCCTGTGATGCTTTCCCAGTTGATAATTTTCACAGTCCAAAGCCAAGGAATCTGGTAAGTTTGGATACATTTGGCGCATCTTTCTCACAAAAAGATGCCAAAGTCTCCAGTGCCAAAGCAAAGGATCACGAGAGATAGGCATTGCCCCAACAAATAGCATGGGCATGTCCAAATAATAGAGACCATCCCTCTCTATGCCACTGCCAACAATTTCCCTTGTCTTTCGATCTTGGAAATAATAATACTTCTCATAAAAAATAATACGACATCCAAGATCTTTGCAAATCCTATTCACTGACAAAAGATTCATAGGGAATTCAGGAGCGTAATATACCTCCTCCATCTTTATCCTGGGAGTAGCATCCACATACCGAACCAAAGTCATAGGAGAGGTCTTTCCATTGGCTACCTGTACTTCTCGCAGTCCTTGTGGGATCATAGAATTCTTTAGACAATCTCAATTCCAGTGAGATGCACTGAGGCTCCAGAATTTATCACCCAAGCACTTTTGTATCTTCTCTTAACTTCTTAGACTGCACACGCTAGTTCAATAAATCCTAAAGTTAACTTTGTTGAATCAACTTTCTTTCACATAGGCGAGAGAAAACTCATCGCCATCGAGACAAGACGTGAGAGAAGACTCATCATGTAGTAGAGAGCACTGCCTGTAGGGGACCCGCACCTCCAATCAGCTGTCTTATCGGAGGTGGTTTGTCCACTGTAATGGCAAGGAGTGGGGTCTGCACCCTGCAGGTCGGCGACGTGGAGGCCAAGAAGTGGCCGCAAGCGGCATCGGATAGCAACAGACTAGCGGTGGATCGCTGTGGAGGTGCTGCAACGGTTGGGCAGGCCAGTGGTGGTGTGGGGTAGACTGGCGACGGTGGTGATGGGGAGATCTTTGTGATCTCCCATTGGATCACCTTAACGTGAGTGATCCGATTATATTTTGGTGGATTTTTGATGGGATATTGGAGCATCGGCCTTGGATTGCTGCTCTGATACCATGTTGAGACAAAGGAATTGCATTGACCACAAATGAAAATCCTAGCCCTCTTTTATAAGAAGAGGACTGGGTTAATTTCATAAGTATCCCCTCAAAATAAATAAAAATACTAACACCTCCTTATAACTCAACAATGTTAATGTTATATATATGATGTTACAAATATAGATATATGTTACAGCTTTGATATGCTCCCCAAGTTTGTTTTCTGCATTGATATATGTTAATATTGCTAACTTAGTCTATGTTTGTTATGGTGTATATATATATATATATATATATATATATATAAGTTATGATATTAAGTCCATACTCTATTGTGATATAGTATATACGATATGTGTTATTGTGACTTAAATTTGATAGGATCATTTTTTTTTCTCACATAAAGTGTTATTATATGTTTCATAGAAAAATTGATGCTACCATACAAGTTGACTAGGCATAATTAATAGTTTTTTCTAAAACAAAAAACATCACCTCGATTCAATTGGGCGATCGCCTTTTTTGTCATCTCGTGCCTTGAATGATTAAGGAGTTTGTCATCTTACGACCATCTATCACCTTGATAGCTTTGACTAAAATTGCTTTCATCTAGTTTTTGCTTATTGGAATATGTAAACATAGGTGTAAGAACTCTTTTAAAAAAAGAGTAGTAAGAACATTATGTACACTCTTAAACTAATACCAATGCATCCTACTCTAAAAAACATTTTAACAATTGGAAAAAGAGCTTGCGTAAATTGTTTCTAAGTTGTGTTGTAAAAGTCGGTAGTCGGTATTCAGTCAACTAAGTTACTGACTGAGTAAATGGTATGTGGGGAAGTAGTTGGAGAGTACTCGGTTGGGTATTTCATACACAAAATTCTAGATTTCAACAAATAAAATATACTATTACATAAAAGTAAATCATTTTCAAGCTCAACATTATGAAAATTAGCTACAAATCATAAGTTCAATGAAATAAAAATATAAGTTCAAAGTATCTAATCATTAAAACTAGACATCAAAAGTGTACATCTAAAGTCAATAGTCATCTTCCTCATCCAAAAACAAGGGAGCATCCTCTTCATCTTCATATATTTCTTCAAAATTAGCTTCCTCAAAGTCTAGTGAAGGTGACAATGCTTCCAAGCTAGAAGCTCCTTTGCTTTTGCAAAGTCTTTTACTTCATCTTGGTTGTAAGGACATCTTTAGCACCACATGCATTTGCAAGTCTCCCAAGTGAGCCTTGAACTTGGGAAAACTTCCTCTTCTCCAAGTTTCTCATCAAGAACCCATGCTATTGCATGTGCAAGATCTTTTGAAGAGATGGGATCCTTTTTTGCACCCTTTTGTTGACGTTTCGTTAATTTAGCATTGAAGCGCATATAAACCAAGTTGTTCAACCTCTTACTTGTCAATGCAACTCTATATTTTGAATAAATCTACAAATCAATAATAAAAAATTATAAGGTATGGAAGATGAAAAGTCTTGCATATAATAAGCCATTAGGCTCATTACCCTTTTGAATGCACTTAATTCCTTTCACATCAAGATGATGTAGAGATCAAGTTGAGGATTTCATTGCAGTAGCTTGCAAATTGGGTGCTTCACTTTCATACAAGGACCACCATTTAGCCATTGAATGAATAGTATTGGTCAATGGATGTTTCATTCCAAGAATCCAATTAAAAAGAAACCTTAGAATTGAAATATAGAATTACCATTAGAATGTTCATCATTGATAAATCTTTGCCTGATAGCTAATGGTTTGTCGAACATTCCATGGCTAAGCTTACAGTCAATTAATTCCTTTTTTGTGATGATATCTTGCACATCTAAATCGGGATAAAATTGCTCAATGCATGATATCAATCTTGATTTTACCTCAAGATTCTTTTCCAACTTTGTACAATTTTTGTAAAAGTAATATGGGTTGACGAAATATGCAGCTTTGTGAAGAGGTGTATCGAGTTCTTTTTTATCTTTTTCTTTATTGCATCCAAGAATGGTTTATGTGACAAGTCTTTATCTTTGCTACCAAAGCATGCCTTCAAACACAAAACCAATAGATGGTTTCTTACCTGAATTGAGCAATTGTAGCAAACAAACAAACTATGTAAGAATCCTCGCTGATTTTGTAATTTGGTTTCAAAGAATTGTACTCAAAACTATTGAAGTCGCATGTATCCCGTCTTCATGCTTTTGATCATTTACATCTTTGCCATTCATCGGAAGATAACATCAATCTCAATTTTTCCTTCCTCTTTAAGACACTTTGCAATGTAAGAAATGCAATGGCCAATCTTGTTTACCCAGGCCTTATAATATATTTTTGCTATGTGAAGCGACACGATATGCTTAGAACTTGAGCATGACTGTATATGAATACAATGAGTTTCCTTGCTCTTGCAATTGCTTTTCTTGTCTTGTGCTCTTTCCCAATATCTTCCAACACCAAATCAATGGTGTCAGAAACATAGAAGGTCCAAAAAATGTGGACACTTCATCTTCAACATCACAAGACATGCTATTTGAAGCATTGCCAGTGAGAATCTGAACAATATTTTCCTCTCCAATCTCCTTAATGCATGCAACAACTAGGTTGTATATGTGATCGGCCGTGTATGAATCATTAGAAGTGTCAACTAACCTTAGAAACTTGACACCTAGTGGGCAATGGACGCACAAGATCACGATACTCCTCCCACACCTGTCAATCCATGCATCTTTCATAATAGAACTAGTGATTTTCCACATCTTCCATTAACTCTAACTGAGTCTTTTCACCTGCCTTCTTGAAAAACGAGACTACGATCTCATAACGTGTAAGAGGCTTAAGCCTTGGACTATACCTCCCAACAACCTCAACCATTCGATTTCAAGAATCATTCTTGGTGACTGCATTAAGAAGAATCATGTTGATGTAAGCTCGGTCACACATTTACTCACAAGCCTATCTTTTTGGTCCTTTGTAAAAGCATCCTTAATTCTACTCTATTGCAAGTTATCCACCAGTCTATCCTTCATAATAACTTGCAATTCTTCAACAGTATCAAATGTTCTAGGCCTCTTTCCTTCCCTTCTCAATTTAGCAATTTAGTAGCCTTCTCCTTCGAGATGGAATGCATATACTCCTTGAGGAGATTGTTTGTCTCATCAACTTTCATGTAGAGTATCATATTGCTATAGATATGAGCTAAATGTTGCTTGAATCTATGGATCCCACCCTTCATTGTCTTCTTACAAAGTCTACAACATACATTATTGGAATCCTCCTTATTTGGGAGGTATCCATGCCTCCATCCAAGATCACTTGATCCTGGATCTAGGATTTATGGAAGCCATAATTTCACAAATTGACAAAATTCTCCTTAAACAACACAAACACGAAAAAGTAATATCAAATACAAGTTTATATAACTCTAGCCTAAAGTAAGCCACTAATTATCAAGTAAGAACTTATTAACTACATTTCAAATTTAAGAATTAACTATGAAAAAACTATGGTAACTTTAACTTTTTGAACATGAAATTCTTGTAACTTGTAAGATGATGTTAAAGCAAAATTTGACCAAATCAAAATCAAAGAAATTAAACTATTGCAGTAATTAACCAAAATAGATTGACAAAAACTAAACTAAACTAAACTAAAAAAAAGGGAAGAAACTTGCACATAATAACTTGCACATCTAAAATATAATACATTGCAATAACGTCGACAAAACTACTAAGCATGCCATTCAAAAATAAAGATACAAACTTATCAACTATATTTAAAGATTCAAATAACCAAAGTAATAACAAAAGCATATTCAAACAAACAAAGTAATAGCAAAAATAGATTCAAACAACCATTATTTAAAGTGAAAGGAGAGGTAAGGGACTAGGGAAACCTAATAATCGATCCTTAATGTTGCAACAAGGCTAAGTAAGATCGGAGCAGCAGTAGGACCAGGTGATCCTCTGTGATTGGAGCAATGAACAGACCATTGACTGGAGTAGTAATAGTAGTAGCGTCAGGTATGGTCAAAGGAGCAGCAGTGGCATCTATTGCCATCAGAGTAGTAGAGCGGTCAGCGGTGGTTAGGTTAGGGTTTTGGGTTTTGATTTTGGGCTTGGGGGGGGGGGGGGGGTCGAGATCGAGGGGTTATGTCGAGGGGTGAGGGACGATGGGGTTGGGGGGTTATTTTGTACTAAATAACTGGATATGGTAACCTGACCTGGTTAAAGTCGCATAGTTGGTCGAGTAGATTGACTACTCAGCTGAGTAGTTGGGCTTGCCAACTATGTACTTGAGTATGGGTATTCGGATTGGCGAGGGGGCCAACTAGGAGTTCTTGGCCAACTGATTTGGACAATAGAAATATGTGGGAATCATAAAAACGAAAAGGCCCTACGATCTGTTCGTTGAAGATGGAGACAGAAATGAGCTTCACTTATTTCGCTTTACTTTAGTTCATAACCTGTTCACTTACTTTTCTTCCATACCATCTCATTATTCCTTTCATTCCCTACAGGAAAGCTGCTTCGCACCAAGTTTGCAACGCCTTTGTTTCGCAAGCCTTCATCATTGTTAGGAAATGGAGTAGGACGAGCAAATGACCCTTTGTGAATTTGTAAATTTGAGGAGCATGCTAAAAAAAAAGGATGGTCCCCCATGAATTTCATTATTTTTGGAACATATTGAATGAGATCTACCTTACCCCATATCATGGTGAACCTCTCCTTGTGATTGAGATATGGTAGAAGCCTCATTGCTAGAGGGTGGGTTAAATTGAAGTTTCCTTAGGCATCCACCAACCTACAGTTATCTTGATTCTTGAAACTTCTGTGCTTGGTGAAGTGAACAAAGGTGTGCTTGCTTACTGTCTTGTTCTCTGTCATAGATTAGGATCGCTCACCATCCCAACCCTAAAGAGAGAGTTGGAGCCACATTGTATGAGAACATATTACCATCTTTGGGATGAGGGTGGAATGCCCTCTCGATCTACTTACTATAGCCTAAGATAAGCGTTGATGTCTAAGCCTTCCCTTTTGCTCGTCTCCCCCGTGCCTAGGATGTTGTTTGGTCCAAGAGCCATAGTTTTTTTTGTTGGGTTTCTTTTTTGTTATTGATACTGGTAAGACCTAGCCAAATGATGTCTTCTAGTTGGTAGTGAAACGACTCAGTACCTGAAAAAAGGGCATCGGTGAAGAAACAATCATTTGATTCAATCTCTTACTCTCCCTTGGCAGTGGGAAAGGAGTCTATCTATTTGCTAGGATTTGGTAGATTTCCCTCAATGCAATCCACAAATAGAAATTCCATAGATCCTGCCAATGAGTAACTCCAATGACTTAGCAACATTGTGGAGTTGACTTTCTCGTTTAGTGGATCAGATCTATATTCTAAGGCAATACTTATCGAAAGGTTGAAAGGAAGGCAATGATGGAATGACCCACCCCCTCAACCTTCATGAAGTGGCTAGATGCATAAGATAAATGCACGTTTGTGATGCCTTAATTGGGATATACTCTCCCTACAATTGGAAAGCTTTGGTACCATTGATTGGAGTTTGCCCCATTAGTGATTTCATCTAAAATGCAAAAAAAGGAACATATTGTTGTATACACATTTAGGATCATGTGGAAGTCTCATCTCAAAATTCAACATTCACTCTAGCATATTGCACTTAGTCCCCATGCACCATGATTATCCATGTATGAGGTTTTGTTTGGGATTGGATATCGCCCTGTGTAGAATTCAAAAGGCCTAGAAAAAATAGGAGATTGTTGCAACCAACTTCAACAACCTTGGCCTCATGCACCTAATAAAGGCTAAAAATCAAGAAATCCCAATGACTTGTAGCGAACCACAAAGGAGCAAAGAACCATTTCGATGCTGGGACAATACTTGAGTGAAGGCATCTTTCCAAGAGGGAATCTGTTAAATAAGATATCAAGATGGATAATGATGGGGGAGAAATTGACCCTTATAAATACCTCACATGCATGGCATGTGATGCGAGGCCTAAATGACCCTAAATCCTTTGAATTTAATAGGAATAAATCCCAAAGGATCTTAGTAGACCCATTACGGGCAAGCCTACTACATGGGGTCCTTAACAAGGGTGTGCTAGGTTAAGCCTCAGGTGAATCCCCGCCAAATCTCAAATAAGTGGATTTCCCTCCAGATCTCCTTGATAAGGCTTCCTTGACAATGTAGGGCCACTAAGATATCCTCCCAGCTTGTCGGAAAATTCAACCAGGAGCACCTACTAGCTCAGTTAGTCACTAAAGAGAGTTGTTCTTCCAAGTAGCGGATATGACAAGAAGCTTCTACTAGAGGGGTAGCCTTATCAAAGAAAGCTATGTTAGACACAGAATGCATGATCACCTCGATGCAATCCCATGATTGGCATGGAGTGCTACCTGGACTTGAGATGATTACGTGGCACAATCAAGAGTGTTTATTCATGTAACTGTAAGTGTAAATGCACTAATAACCTTTGTTGGCATAGATGAAGATGCTACGTGGTGATGACATGGTAGCGTGGGGTCCCTTATGGGGTGCGCAAATAAAAAGGAAAGGGAATATCCCTTGCTTATGTGTTTTGCCAATTGTGGCTTTTCTTATTTTAGCAAATAGGATTTGAATAATTAATTGGCTAAAAATAGGAGTTGTTAGAGTCCTTATTTGATTATAATTGATCTCTTGAAGTCCATAAAAGAGATCATAGTTGATGTTATAGCTTAAGTTCTCATAATAATATTTTCTACCATTAAGAACTCCTTTCCTAAGAAACATCACGCAACCAACTCCTTTATTACTGTTCTCGTGAACTGTAAAAACATATTTCCTCTTTTAACAATACTAGCCTCTCTCATTGAATCTCTCTTTGTGCCTTCTCTTTCCACACATGTACTTCTCACTCAAGAAGGGATCCACACTTGCCCTACAAGTTACAACACAGTATCAGGGCAGGTTTCTGGGCCTATCTAATCTACGCACACAGAGAAGAGAGGAGTGCGTGATTTAGGCACAAGATCCCTTGCTCATGTGTGAACCACATGGGTGGTTTCTACAGGTCCCATACTCCATGCCACCCTTCACTTAACGTGAGAGCTCTCTCAAACACTCCTTGGAAGACTTTAAGCGCCTTACGCAAGACTTTAAGACAAACAAGCACCCTTGACATGTTACTCTCTCACGTACCGAGCATCTTACGTAGGACATAGAAGCAAAGAGAATGCGTTTTTTGAAAATGAAGATGGCGGAAGCAGAGGCTCAAGTTATTGCTGAAGAGGTGAAGATCCTTGTTCAAGGTACTACCATCAAGTTGATGAGGGCCTTCAACTTCATCCTGTGGGCGAGTGCCTTCGAGGTCGTTTTCGGAGAAAAAGAGAAACTTCACATCCTTACAGATAAAATCCCAGGCTTGCGTGAAGGGGTGAAGATGACGAAAATGGAGATACAAGAAGATTTTGAGGCCCAAAGGAAGAAGCCTTGGACTCGTCATCATGCTTGGGATCATCTCCCGTTCTACCACATCATCAATAAGCATGGAAGGTCTCCACATGGATACATGTCTACTCCATATCCACAAGAGGCCTCATTTACATCCGTGGATTTAAAGAAGCTTCGAGAGTTACTCAAAGAAGAGTCAAAGACCACGGCAACCATAGCCACGACTTTCGAGGTTGCTAAAGAGGCAACAACTTTTGAGGTGGCAAAAGGTTTCTCTGGGGCAACTGAGGCAACAAATAAAGAAGACCCGATTATCTTCACCAATGCGGAGGACGATGAAGAGTGGTGGGGGCTCTAGTCTCACCATAGTGGAGCAAGTCTTCGCCTTCACTGGGAGCGATTTGTGGGGGTGTGTTGGCATGGATGAAGATGCCACATGGCGATAACATGGCAGTGTGGGGTCCCTTATGGGGCACGTGGATAAAGAGGAAAGGGAATATATCCCTTGCCTTATGTGTTATGCTAATTGTAGCTTTTCTTATTTTTGTAAATAGGATTTGAATAATGGATTGACTAAAAATAGGAGTTAGAGTCATTTTATTTGGAGTCCTTATTTAGTTGATTGTAATTGATCTCTTGAAGTCTATAAAAGAGATCATGATCCATGTTATCCCTTGAGTTCTCACAATAATATTTTCTACCATTAAGAACTCCTTTCCCAAGAAACATCATGACCCACTCCCATGTTACTGTTCATGTGAATAGTAAAACTCATCATGAATCGTACCAGCCTCTCTCTCTTACATAATCTCTCTTCCTCCCTTCCCTTCCCATGCGTGTACTTCTCGCTCAAGAAGGGATCCATGCTAGCGTTGCAATTCACAACAACCTTAATTGTAATGTTTACAAAATGTCCAAGCAAAGAAAATTGATTGAAATTCATTTCAACGTCTATGTTTTTTGAAATTTTTTGAAAAAGAAAAGGGTGGTTAATAAGAGATGTTAACCCCTAGCTTTCATTAATAAACAAGGAAGTTAATTACACCAAGGGTTTTAAAGAGCACTAAAAAATGAACTCTCTCAATAGATGATCTTTGCCGTCAAAAGATGACCCCATTTCACTTAAGCCAATTGCACTACAGCATAATCAAGGCCTTCCCCAATGTGATCGTGTTTGTAAGGGCTCCACAAGTGCTGCCCCAAAACTCCGACTCAAAGTTATGATTGATCAACTAATTCGAAGCATTCCCCTAGCAAGCATAGGTGAAGGGGTATGTAAAGAATAGGTGGTTGGTGTCCTCCACTTCTCCACAATTTTGAGTTTTATGTTTGCATATATTTTGGGAAATTAACATTTCAGAGAACAAGAAAAATGAATTAAGTAAATGGTGTTCGAGGTGTTCACACGCAAGCTCTCATGGAGAAGCACATGCAAATGAAGCAAGAAAGAGAAGACAAGTTAGATCGTTGATATTTTAGAATTTTGCTAAAGAGCCTTTGATCTTAGAGTTTTCGGTCCCTTATACTTAGGAATTATTTAGCACCTTCCTATGTTTTAATTTCTATCCATAAAATTTGTTTTACACTTTACTAATTGGTTAATAAATTGGTTTAATTGATTAATCACTTAAACATATTGAAATGACCCTTTAATCATCTAATCACTTAGTTTTTGAGATCCGTCGAATAGTTCATGAAAAAATGCTTTATTAGCTTTTAAAAGTGTTTATTAAATGTTTGGAGGCTACAATTTTAAAAATGGACGGTAGTACTTGTTTGTAAAATAGTGTCTCTATTGATTAAACGATTAGAATTTACCATTAAACATTTAATTATAGATCCAGTTGCTAGAACCCGGTTTTAATCATTTAATGTGCAATTAATTTTTGAATTTCAATCGATTAATGGCTCAATGTTAAAATAGATAGTTTCTTTGTTTTGAATGTTCGTTTTGAAGATATGCTTCATTGTAATTACTTCTGAACGTTCTAAAAGTGTACAAATTGATGTTCTAAGGCTTGGCATATAATTCTAATATAAGGCCGTTCTGCAAAATTACAACAAATCATTATGCTATTAGTTCACATTTCTCAAGAGTTTTAAGATTCGTTGCTCTTAAGTGCTTTCTTGTGCTCTTATAGTCAATTTCACTACTTGTATTGTTAGCGTCCAAAATAAATGACTCGTGGAATGTACCACATGTCACAACAATCCACGTGTGTGCATAAGTTATGGGTGTCAATATGTAAAATTTGTTAGAGAGATATTTTAGGTATTGCTTGGGTGTCAAGTTAAGTCATTTAGGAAATTACTTGGCTATCAAATCATTTAGGAAATTACTTGGCTATCAAGTCATTTAGGAAAGTTGTTGATTATTTCTAGAAATAGGATTTGCTTATTTGCAATTTACTATCTTTAGAATTATGTTTAGGATTTTTATTGGGATTGGATCTCTATATAAAGAGACCAATACCCCTCTCTGTTATTTGAGTTAAAGTAATAAAGGTTCATTTCATAAAAACTCCTCTCTCCACATCTTCTCTCCCACGTGTGATCTCTCCTGTCTCACACGTGCACTTGTTGCATGTGAGGCTCACCGCAGCGTTGAATTCTCACATGTACATCTTAAAGTACACTCCCTCCAATTCATACTTCACATACGTTGGAGTTTGGAAGCGTCTGGGGACCTACTTCTTCTACCTTGAGTCCATGCATGTCGAGACAACAGAGGAGAGTGGTGTTGGCGTTAGAAGAGGGAGAGAAGAGGGAAGTTTTGGAATAAAAAATATTGTTGCAAACTCAGTTAACATGTAGATATTGCTCTCCTTTCAAAGAGAAGTAATCCTATCTATAAAAATAGGAAATCAAATCCTAATCAACTAAACATAGGAAACCCAACAAATCCTAATTTTCTCTAAAACAAAATTGCCACAAGTGGCACAAAACAACCTTGGCAATAAGACAAAACCCTAAGGCCATGGTGGCCGACCCTTGTGGGCCTACGGTACCATGTGGACTGTCCATGTTGGAGAATGTGTGGTTGTTTTAATACCACATCGTGAGATGTGGAGTGTTAGGAGTGTGTGATGGCCTATAAATAGGTGTGTATCTCCCACTTGTTTCTTTAAGAAGATCAATAGAGAAATCAACCTTATTGCGACCTTCTCCCATGGTTTTCTCTTCGCTCATCGTAAGTGGGGTTTTCACGTAAACCCAAGTATTATTTCTTGTTTATGCTTTGATATTTTGTTGATTTGCTTCCACTTATCATATTATTCAACTTGGTATTATCAATTTGTTCTTGTACATGGAGTTCTCTTCCAAGAAGGATCTCAAGGAGGATCCATGCTGTGCAGATGGTGGTGCAACAGTAGCCAATCATGTCTAGGCCCTTCGCGGCGTTTGAGAACCCTACATCATCTACGTGATCAAGTCATCGATCTAGGATCCAGGCCCTTCGTAGCAGCCCAATCCCTGATTGTAGCAGTAGCTCTTGATCAAGGAAGAGAAGTGGACGATGAAAGAGGTCGAAGAAGGGCGACATGTTGTAAGCAATGGCGATGAAGGCGTTACGCTCAAAGAAGATGATGGAAGCGGCAGAAATCTTGTGAGGCAATGGGGTGGCGATTGTGACTGCAGCGGCACCATACAGAGCCCCTTTAGGGTTTGGGTACGGTCTCAACGCTCTACTTCGGAATGGAGGTCACCAAGGGCGGCAACGAAATCAGCATCGATTGAGGCATGATGGTCGATCGTGCATGCGCGTCTTCCATTCCACTAGCGCTCGAGGAGTGATCTCTAGCATTGATGGTGGCGATGAAGAAGGCGAGGAAGGAGAAATGATGAAGACACGATCTCATTGAACATCGTGAGTTTGGGGTCCTTACATTTTTTGCCCCCTCTTGTCTCCTTTTATATAGTTTTGTTGAGTATCATTTTGTTTTACAAAGGAGAAGGAGGAGGAAGAGAAGAAAAAAAGGGGGGAAAGAAATAAAAAAGGGGAAGAAGGAAATTTTCAAAATAAAAAAGAAAAAAGTATTGAAAAAAAGGGAGATTGAAAAAAAAAATGATGATAAAAGAAAACGATGATTATGTTTAAGAGGGGGAGAAACTCTTCTCTAGTCCTATTATTTCTTCTTTTATTTTTTCTTCTCCATACAATATAGGAGAAAGTAGGAGTGTGGATGCTATTATAGTTATCTCTCATTTGAGAGTCCCTTTGTTGCAGATTATCACATGAGAAGCAACTTTGGGAGGTCCCCAGATTCGAGGTCTCTAGAGGGAGATCCAGTTTTGAGTTCTTCAAAAGAAGGGCCCATATCAGGTTTCTATGTGGGAGATGCAGTTTCGTGGATTCCAGAGGAGAGATCCAGTTTTGAGGTCTTCAGATGAAGACCTATGTTAGGGATACTGAATGGGGAGCCACGAGCACCAGTTAAGGTCTCCAGATGAGAGGCCCTTGTTAAAGTCAGTTACAACAGTTCGCCCAGCAGCTCCAAATCTCGCTAATGTGTTGTCATCAGCACATCCGCCTACAAGCAAGAACCAGTTAAGAGAGTTCTATTCTGTTATGTAGAATGGGATTTTGTTATTGTAGAAGATAAGCATTCCATGCTCTAGGTTGAGGGGGAATGTTGGAGAATATGTGGTTGGTTTAGTACCACATCGTGAGATGTGGAGTGTTGGAGTGTGTAGTAGCCTATAAATAGGCATGTATCCCCCACTTGTTTAAGAAGATAAATAGAGAAATCAGCTCTATCGGGGCCTTCTCTCATGATCTTCTCACTTTTCGTGAGTGAGGTTTTCACGTAAATCCAAGTGTTATTGCTTATTTACACTTTGATATTTTGTTGATTTGCATCCGCTTATCATATTATTCAATTGTCCACGTGCCTTCTTTATTCCACTCTAACAACATAGATTTGATAAGGGAATAAGCTTTAACCTTGCACTTAATTTTTTTCTTTTTCACCGGCTCTATAGATCATTGTTTACTTTAATTTTATTTGTTGTACTTGTTATCCAGGTTGTAGGTTTCTTTTCATTCCCTACAAACAAGTGTGATAAAATTCCTCTTAGGGTTGTCCAAGAGGGGATTTTGCATTCAGGGAATGTCACCCTCGTTTCTCATGACATGGTTTAGTGTTTCCTACTATGGTAAGGGCAAAATCTTAGATTAGGAGGTTTAGTTAGAGATTTTTCCCATAAAGGGCTTCCTATCTAAATTACTGTCTTATTTTGTGCAATTGATTTATATTATCTTTAATAATTTATTTAAGCACAAAGTGTCACCGTCTTGTGCCATTTCCAATAGTTGTCGACTAGGCATGAGTTATTGCAAAAGATGGATTGGGCCCCTTGTTATAAAAGGAGCCTGACCTACCTACTAAAGGCATGCGAGCCTAAACTCTACCATCACTCAATGAATTGGAAGCTCCATCATCCCCTAAGACATACACTTGATTGAGATAGAATCCTAGCAAAAACTATTGTGTTCAATGTAAGATTTTAAATGCCGATATCGATGTCGTATCAACAAGTCAAAAAGGAAATATATCGAGGATATATTGTCGATGTATCGTCGACATCTGAGAATTCTGGGGAAATCGCTCAAAATGTCACAAATTTGATTTAATTTACATTTTAATAACCACTACATGCATAAAAAAAAGCCTAGAAGGTCAAAATCATAAATTTTGCATAAAACATAATATAACTGCTCTATTAGGATAATAATGATATTTTAAAAAAAACACATAACATAATAATAACTTAAGATGTTCATAATAATACTCATCTAGAATGAAATATAATCGTAGTAGTATCGCCAAATCATTATTCATGAAGTGAATTTCTTTAATATCATGTGAAGTTTCGACCTGATTGAATACTATCACCAGTGATATTTGGTTCCAAACTAAATATCAAAGGTGGTATTAAATATCACATGTGCAATTTAGTTCAAAACTCAAATATCACATGTTATGTTGAAATATCATTGGTTCAAAGAAATTGAAGAAAATAAGGCTAGTTGAGGGTGATTACCAACTTGAGAGCTGAAAAATTACTAGAAATCACCCCCCACACAAGGGAGAGAAGCAAAGGCGCTACCTACAAGTTGAGAACCTAGGGGAGAAAGAACACAAATGGGGATTGTGCACAGATATGGGCAAAATATCACCTATATCAATAGTGTATCACTGACATTCGTGAAAAAATTGCAATAAAGGGACTGATATTTGTCGGTATCAGTCAATACCCCCCAATATGGGCGAAATATCTCTCAACATCTGGGACAAACGATACCACTGAGTATTGACATGGTTCATTGTGGCAATATGCGATATATCACAACATTTAAATCCTTCCTGTGTGGTTATTTCTTGTTTATGTGGTTGCTTGAGCTACTCTCACTAATTTGAACCTGATTAACTTAATTTCAATGGAGTAACTCAATCAAGTACCATTATATGTCCTCTGTATTTAGGGTTTGACGGATGGAACTGGCAATGTGTTAAGTATAAAAGGACAATTTTATACTCTGCTTGCATGGCAATGACATTGTCTGTTGGATCTGAAAACGAGGAATTGGATCTTTCTCATATATTGGTTGCATCCCGAAGACTTTCACCAAGTCTTATTTCAAAGCACCTCTTCAGCATAGTGGCACATCTGAATATTGGTCCCTGATGTTGCGGAGTCTGGTCGCAACAAACTTGTGTAATGTTTTTCATGATCTATCGATCTCAGCACAGTTTTCCAGATTCTGTAATAGTGCTAACTAAATTAGGTTACCAGCAGGCATGGTGTTTGGATGACCTGTCAATTTTTTTGTGAACAGGTTATTGTTGTTCCTGATCTTTCAAAGGAAATTTGATAGGCTTTCCCCATAGCTTCCAAGACATTTAGGTTAAAAAAGATCAAGTTCCCGCTGCTATGTCCTAACCCTTGCTTTGCAGGGCCAACTCATTGGATTTGACCAGGGACTTCCGAGCAAATATCCGCTTCCTTTGTCCATAGAACCACATACATATAGTTCATTCCTGTTCCATAAATCTGGCATTCATTCATACCCGAGGCCAGAGAGAGGGGATGATGATTGTATCCTTCCAACTGTTTTTGAAAACTGAAGCACCTGAAGCAAATCATGATTTCTTTTTTTTTTTTTAAACAGCAAATCATGAAAAATGACCTTAAAAATTGGGAGATTTTGTTCCGGCTGGCTAATGCATTGCAACTCCCACCCCATTCTGCCCCTTATGGAATGAGGGCAAACTAATCAATTGAAAAAAACCTGGACGTATTGCATTTCCATTTCACTTTGCAACCATGGTGTTGCATTTGTGCTCCCCTTTGCAAACCTCGTCTCACAATTCCTGCCTCGGAAAATGATGAGGGACTCTCAAACAGCAATCCAGAGATCCCTTTCTTACCCCCACTTTGTTCCTCCTCCACACACACACCAACCTCCCCCTCCCAACACCCTTACTGGTGCCTTCCGATTCTTTTCCCTCACCCTACTTTCAATAACAGATGGAACTAGAATGCAAGACTAAAGGAGGAAAGCGATGGTCCCCCTTCTCCTGGTCGTCTTGGTACAATGTTGAGATGGAGCGTATGAGCATTTACTCAATACCATGTACCGGAATGCCAGATGAGAAGAATTGGCACCCTTTTGTCTGTCTAATGTACTTGCTATGATTCTCCTATAGGGGTCATTCCATCTCAGCACCACTTGTAATTATTATATTGGGGTGGGAAGCCGTCATTTGCTTCAATGGTGCTTGAAGTCAGTAAGTGCTCTTTGGCTACTTGGGGCCTTCCTTAGTTAAGCGCAGATTCATCTCTCTCTCATGTACGAAAAAAGCCTCGATTTCATATCATAACTTCTTCCTCGGATCTTCTGAAAAAAACTCCTTTGAAGTTGATCCCTAGTTGAGGAGACTTTTTTAGACCCCTAAACTCAGAGCTGGTTGGGGTTGTCTGATTAATACCCTACTTCGGGATTCCCACATCTCCAACCCTTATTCTTTCCATCCTTGGGGATCAAAACTTCCCACCTACTCCTCCTGACGTGGGCCTTCTCAATGCATTCAGGACTGAGGAGCTCTCTTGAAATCCCCGAGTATGATTTTTGTCCCATTACCTTGTCCCTTGGTATGTAAATTGAGCTGAGCTTCTAGGACTTCCCGCTCTTCCTTCTAGGATCTTGGTCCTTGGATGTCACATCGGAAAGAGAAAAGGTGTGGAGTCTAAAGGAAGACTAGTCATGTCAAACTATTAATATTTCAAGTGAGACTTGGGAAGTTCAGTAGCATGCATAAAGTGTAAACTCTTCAAAATGAAATGCATAAAATTTACCTAAAATCATATGAAATACTTCTATCATGCAACTCCATTTTATGTGATGTTATTTGCATGTGGGAATGGTTTTTATTTGAGATGAAAATTTTCACAATGTATGGTGATTTTGCTTTCTATCACTGCCATCAGCTGTCTACCAAGCCGCTATCGATTCAAGGTGACTCCTCATTTACCTCTTGATGATATGCTAGTCAGTGTATAATAGAGTAAAAAGTGAATGGCAGGGTTCTCTTAGTGCATCCTTCATGTTCATCCCTGAAAAGCAACATTATAATTCAACTGGCAATCTCTACACACCTTTCTATCTGCTAGTTTATGCAGTGGACAGGATTTTCTTTTAAACTCTAGGTGCCAAGTCTAGAATCTCTGAAGTTGTGGGAAGTGTTTAGAATCTTAGATTAGATGTTTGCGCTTGCTTGTAGATCACGCTTCTCCTGATAAGATCTTCTCCTTTCATAGCTGGTAATCAGCTTAGATCCAGTTTAAGCACACTAATTTTGAAATTTGGTCTTTGAACCAATGTATCTGTAGAGAATAAGGTGCCACATGGCAGGTCTATCAGGCCACGTGGCAGGTCCTGAGTCCTCCAAGGAGCACCGGCCCTAACGAGGTTTGCGAGTCTTGCTTGAAGTCCACATTTTGGTATTTTTAGTATGATATTTTCTCCTTTATGAAGTTGTTAAAAGGATTTGATCTTTTCTATTTTTAGGTAATATAATTTAGTTTGTTTCCTGTTTTAGAGAGTGGGTTTTGTTCTCTTTATAAAAGGGAACCTATGTAATTGTTTGGAGTTGAGTTAATGCAATAATCGTTTCCAACATATCAACTCCCTCTCTCTCCCTCTCTTCTTCACTGCCAACTGCCATCTCTCTCTCTCCCTGTTCACATGTGCTTCTACCATTGGCAGCCACCTGCTGCTGCATTTTCTTCCCACGTGGAAGAGCCTCCACGCTCCCAAATCGTGCAAATCCTCACATGGTATCAGAGCATACGATCTAGACTCTTCCTGGGGATTTTTCTACATGCATGTGAGAAGGAGAAGAAGGAAAAGAAGCCTCTTCCCATGTACAAAGTTTTTTCTGTGACATGGAGAAAGGAGTGTAGCACCGAACCACGTTAATCTCGACCAAGGTTGAAGTCTTTCCTGGCCTTTTTTAAAAGCCGAAGTCTTTTCCAGCGAGGCCGAAGTCTTTCCCAACCCTCAACCAGAATCGAAGTCCCTTCTGATTCAAACTATCTCGAAGGATGATGGCGAGTTTGGAGATTGGTGGACAAGAAAAGCTACACATCCTCCTTAAAAAAGTGTCAGAGACGAAAGATGCAGCCAAGAAGAAGTTGGAGAAGGAAGCCTATCAAGTTGTATAAAGATAAAACGATTACTACAAACATTTTATTCCCACGTGAAAGAACCTTCACGCTCCCATATCGTGCAAATCTTCACAGTATCTACTCTTTATTGCTCCATGCATATCCTTCGATTGATGTTGAGATTAGTCTGTGTATTTTTCTAAAATCTGGCTACAAAAGCCATGATAGTGATTGGCTTGCCTTTGTGCTTCTTGCCTCATCGAAATGGTAGGAAATAAGAAGAATGTTTCAGCTTTTCTCAACAGACAATTTGCACAAACTTAATGGTGAGGCCATAAATCACAGAGTCCTTATTTCCTTTCATTACACTTCACGATATTTTATCTTGTTTGTTTCATTCTTGGGAGGGGTTTAACTTTTCAAATAAGAATATCCACATAAAAATTTGAATTAGTATTTCTCCTAAACCCCATTATTCAGGGAAATTTCATTTGTTCCTAAAAAGAAGTTGATTTATTGGGGGAAATTAGTATTTTATGGCCCTTTTCCTCGATCTGATGAGACATTGAAAATCTTTGCTTTGTTCAGGAGAAATGCCATCAGCAGTTTGCTGCATTTGTTGAGAAGATTGTTTGCAATCTCGGAGTAGATAAAGTTTTACTGGGCTTTGACTCGAAAAGTCCCACAGGTCCACCATGTATTTCGTATTCTCGTTCGTGGCTTGCTGCGGAATTATTGTGCACGTGGAAGTGGAGTGGAGGCAGCATTGTACATTCTTTCTTACCATTGTTTTTTGGATATGCCAAAGATATTACCGTTTCCCATGAAGGAGATCTTGTGTCCTCTGTGATCAGCATTTTGCTTGATGGTGCAATTCTTCATGGATCTAGCTATAAACTAAGCTTTTTAAATGTATGGGCTGTTTCAGAAGACGAGATTGGGTGTATACTAGATCCTTTTCTCAGAGCTCTTCTCACTATTTTGTTTACCCTGGTTGTCCGAGAGAATGTCTGGTGCAAGGATGACGTTGTTGGGCTTTATAGATGTGTAGTTGGTAAACTCTTCGTTGGTACAAGTATTAACAGAAGCTGTTTAAGGGTTCTTCCTTTTATACTTAATGTTATTGGCAACAAAGTGCTTGACAGAAATTCTCCAGAAAGTGAAGACTTAGTGCAGAGTAATATATTGGAATGGCTTCAGATACCCCTTTCACTGCCACCTTTAGCACTTGAGAACCAAAGAAACGAAGGTGTGTGGCAATTTATTTCATTTTTGAGAAAATATATACCTTTGACTATTTTGAGTATAATTCATTCTTCATGTGTTGCAGATTTGGAAGGATGGATACAAGTTATTGTTTCATTATATCCTCTGAATGCAGAAGGATTTGGATCTTCCAAAGTTGCTCAGACTAGGAATATTTGTAATTCAGAAAAGATGTTAATATTGGATAATTTCCGTAAACAAAGATCCACATTTGGAAAATCTGCAGCTGAATCATACCATTCGGAGATGTCTCCATCATTGTCAATTCAAATGCTGTTAACTAGGTTAACAGCTGTTTCTGTTGGTTATTGCGGGCAGGAATTTGATGATGATGATTGGGATTTTGTGTTATGTAACCTGCGTAGGTGGATTGGATTATCAGTGCCCATGATGGAGGAGATAACTGAGAAAATAGATGATGCTGTAAATTCCAAGGATACGAAGGAAGCCATTATTAGGAGGCTTGAGCTTGTAGTTCAAGTTGAGGAACCTGCACAGATGGATCTCTCTTTGACTGCAATTATTATACTGTCTTTAATTTTGGAGCTCTCTGATGAGAAAAAACTAGCTTCTAATGAGGGTTGTTCCATTTTGGAGAAGCGGAGTTTACAGAAAGACAGGATTCTGGAAGATGTCCTTCGTTTATTTTTTTCTACCGGTGCAGCAGAGGCCATTGCTAAGTCATTTGATGAAGAGGCATCAAGGATGGTAGCAACAAGTCGCTTTGTACATTCTAGGTTTTGGGGATTAGTTGCTTCATGTGTTACTTGCTCAGCAAATCATCTGAGAAATTCAGCTGTGCAGTCAATGGAACTTTGGGGCCTTAGTACAGGAGCTGTTAGCTCTCTATTTGCACTTCTATTTTCATGCAAACCTATGCACTCTTTACAGTTTGCTGCATACCATGTTCTTTCAACTGAGCCTCTTTGTTTTATCTCATTATATAAAGAGAGCAGTTTAAATGCATATATTGACAGTTGTCACGATTCCAGCTTGCCACATGATAATGGTGCATTATTGGATGAACCTATGAGTTTGAGGGACGAGATCTCTGTTGTAGTTGAAACCCCTAGCCTGCAGTTAATTGGGATGGATCTACTAGCACATGATCGAGTAAGATTTTGCATTAGAATGGTCTATATTTTTGTCAATAGTTCCTGTGATTTCTTCTGGCTATATATTTCATTTTTCTTTTTATTTTCAGCTCACATAGAATCCACTTAATCTACATGCAGATTAACTTCTTTCTTTCATGGGCTCTGCTGCTTTCTCATTTGCAATCTCTGTCGTCTTCTCTGGCAAGGGAAAGGCTTACCCAGTATATTCAAGATTCTATTAGTTCAATAATATTGGACCTGATCTTTCAATACATACCTTTGAAATCCAATCTGGCACAAAGTTCAAGGAAAAAAGATTCCAAACTTCCTATTCAAGTATTGAACGCCGCAAATGCTGCAACACATGCTATAACTACATGTTCACTGGGTTTTGCAGTCGAATCACTGTGGCCTATTGAAGTTGAACAGATGGCTTCACTTGCTGGTTCGATATATGGATTAATGATATGTCTTCTGCCTGCATATGTGCGTAATTGGTTTAGCGGGTTACGAGACCGTTCTCTCTCATCTGCAATTGAATCTTTCACCAAAGGGTGGTGCAGTCCATCACTCATTGCAGATGAATTCTCTCAGGTATTTGACCCAGTTGTATGTCCCTGTAATAATTTCTTCTCTGTTATTCTAGCAGGTTATCTGGGATGCCCTCAGTATTCATTCCCTTATTATGTATGTGTAATCAGCATTGTTATTGGACCATGCATTAGGTGCAGGTGGAATCTTGGAGATGTTTTTTATAAGTTAGATACCATAGGTTAAAGATCCATCGGAATCACTATTCTAAAATTAGTTCAGCAGAACCACTTTTGATGAGCAGGCTGAAGATTTGCATTAAGCGTGTTAAAACATGTGGACTCATAGTTCTGATGGGTCAAGAATCCCTAGATTGTAGGGGAAACGTCAAACGTAGACAGGGGATCATGTTTACATATACAGGATTGTTGTTATAGATGGGCTCAATATAATGATACCTGTCTCTGGTTTGTTGAGTAGAAGCCAAATTCTGCCAAATCACATGTATCCTTGCTGCTGCTTACCTTTCTGTGAATTCCATTACCACCACCACTTCCACCAAAACCCACTTCTTCAAAAGCGACCCCTTACTCCAATGTGGATACCAAGGTTTTAAAAAATGTGAGGCGGTACCGAGGCGGTTTGCCTTCATCGAGGCGAGACGTAAGCCTCAGGATTTGCATAAAAAATATAGAAAATGAAATTATATATATTTATCAAGTGCTAATAAAGAAATAATAACATAAATGACACAGTTTCATAACATTTTTTCTCTATCACAACATTGAAAGAACGAAACTAAACGAGAGATGGCGTTTAGATGAAAAGATAAACATCCATATAATATAGAAGATTAGAAACGATAACAAAGCACAAACTAAACCAACTTTCCAAAAGACTTAAAGAGTTAAAACATACATTAAAATGAAGGTATATGAAACATCCACATCAAAAACTCAAAAGAACTACAACACATTATAGACTCTAGTCTCCTCCTCCTTGAACACCGTCAAGCTCATCAATACTGTCGCTAAGGCTGGTCGCATCATCCCAAGAGTCATCCATAAACTTCATCCTAGCCTCATTATCAACATCTTCCTCAATATCTCTATCACTCTCTTGAAACTCTTCCTCCTCAACGTCAATAACAACTTTGCCTAAAAGATAAGTCATTTTAAACAATTTCTTAGAAGTTAGAACCTTAGTTAGTAACTTTAAACATTATAGTTCAGTAAAATAAAAAATTACATATTACCTTTACCCTTGTCCTTTCTCTTTTGCCTCTTTCTTCTACTTCCTCCTACTTGTATTCCTCCCTCTGCTCCTACTAATTGCTCAAGATCAATAGGATCCTCTTCTAGGGCTACAGTTGCATCAAGCTCCTCATAAGCATCAATCTTTGTTTCACAAAGTTATAGCTTAGTAATCCACTCATCATCTAAGTCCACTTCCTCTAAGCATAGAGGATCATCCATTGTCTTTTTCTTCACCTCCTTATGTTTCAATTTCAAATTAAACATACAATAAACCAAGTCATTGAGTTTATCTTGTCTCAGCTTGTTCCTTCTCTTAGTATGGACCTACTCAATGAAAAGTTCACCATTAAATTTTATAGCCTAGTTATTATATATTACTCTAAATTTAAAACGGAAATTTAGACTTTTTACCTGATTAAAAGCACTCCAATTTCGCTCATATGCAGATGCGCTACAAGTCAAACTTAAAATGCGCATGGCAAACTTCTTCAACTCAGGTGTTTCATCACCAAATGCTCTCCACCAATCTGTTGTAATGGAAATTTTGTTTATAGTATATAGAAAAAATTAACAAAATTTATTAATTTAAATGATAGAATCATTGAAAGGACTTTACCACGACTCGTCTTAAAACGAGTCTCAATGGCATTTGACCATCCAAATAATCCTCTTCCATTAACAAATGCATTTGTTTGGAGATCCACATTCAACCTCTCATCCTTGTCGGCAATCAACCTCTGGAAGCATGAGTGCAAGCCCATTTTTACTTCGGAATCAACTTTAAAAGTTAGTTCATACTAGCATTGGGGACTCAAAAAATAGGCAGCAGCATGCAAGTGTGTGTGCAATTGCCTGTCCCATCTTGTATCAATGATGTCCCAGATTGTCTTGTACTTCTTTTCATCATTACCCAAATTTTTAACAACAGCTTCCTTGGCCCTATCTATAGCCTCATAAATAAATCCCATAGGTGGATATTGTTAAGCGTCCACCATTCTTAAAACCAACACCAACGGTTTGATTGTCCTTATCACATAGGCTACACCAAGCCAAAATGTTATACTTTTGAGGACAATATTTGTATAGCTTGCCCTTGAACCTTCAATGCATAACCATTGCACTTCCACCTTTTTGAGGTGAAAAAGGCTTGAGCATCTTTTGCTGTTAGCAATCTCTGCAAGGTAAGGAAAGCAGTAGCCAATCGAGTGACGGTAGGTCTCACCAAGTCTCCTCCTACATGCTTCCTTATCATGGCCATCACCCAAGCATGTGCATATATGTAATTGATTATTTGTTTGGCCTTCTTGAAAACAGAGTCATGAAGAGGTAGCTTCATGATATCCTCCAACATAAGGTCAATGCAATGAGCAGCAAACGGAGTCCAATACAAATGTTCCCTTTTTTTCATCAATTTCTCTCCAACTGTTTTATAAGCGGATGCATTATCTGTTATCACTTGGATAACATTGCTTTCACCCATTTCTTCAACACTATCCATCAATTTGAAGAGATAGTCAGCATTCTTGATCTTATCAGAGGCATCGACAGATTTTAGAAACCACGTACCTTTTGGGCTGTTAACCAAAAAATTGATCAAGGTGTGTCCTTTTGTATCTGTCAAACCATCAGACATTATGCTACATCCAATCTCTTCCCAAGACGCCTTCGCTTGGTCCATCATAGTAGCCATTGTCTTGACTTCTTTCAAAATCCAAGTTCGTAACTCATGTATTGTAGGATCTCTGAATCCCCTTCCATAGTTACTTACATCTTGAAGCATTTGCCAGTAAGATGGACTGGTGACCAAATTGAATGACAATCCATTCTCAATGAAGAATCTACTAATACTAAGACACGTTCTAATTTTTTGTTCTTTCTTCCAAGGAGAATTCAAAGTAATCTGCTTTGGAGGACATTGAGGAGCATTATCAGGTCCATCACTTCCAGGCCATACTTTCTGTTCAACTCCTGCAACAAATAAATCTATAGGACCCTTCACCACATGCGCACCACTTGATCCTGTAGGTACATTTTCATCATGCCCAAATGGACCTTCTACTGTATATGCACTTATGCGACGAATTTCTTCCATTTCTTCAAGTGCTCTTCTACCAACTTCCTTCTTTGCTAAGAAGTCCTTAATTTCAGTTTCAACTTCCGGTGGCAGCTTTGCACATGCTCCCACATTTTTGTGTGTCTTCGCTAAGTGCTCCTTCAGTCTTACAATACCACATGTGATATTTTTCCCACAGAAGTTACACTTCACATACTTATATCATTTCTCCCTTTGAGATCCTTGAAGGTCAATTTCCGTGCAATACTTCCATCTAGGATCAGACCTGCCAGTGCCGGTGGATCCTTCTTTTCCTCCTCTTCTTGCCTTTGGCGCCATGTCTAAAACCATAAAAGAGATTTGCAATCAAATAAACCTAAATGACCTAAACTTGAAAAATAAACCTAAATGACCTAAATGACCTAAACTTGTCAACATACTAAGCTCAACTTTAACATACTAACCTCAACCTCAAATGCATCCTGTTGAAGAGTGGAGCACTGCTGCTGGAGCTGGAGCTACACTCGGACCTGCGCTTGGCCCTCCTTGCTTTAGGGCCTGCACTGCGTTGTGCTGCTGGAGCTGCACTGTTGCTAGAGCCTACGCTGCGCTGTTGTAGCTGCACTGCGTTGGGCCTGCGCTGCCGCTGGAGCTGGAGCTACGCTGCGCTGGAGCCTGGGGGAGCACTGCGCTGCACTGGGGCCTGCGTGGAGCACTGCGTTGCCGCTGCGCTGCTTGGAGCCTGCGCTGCGCTAGAGCCTGAAGCTGGGGCCTGCGCTGCCACTGCGTGGAGCGCTGGAGCTACTCACGCTGCTGGCGCTGAAGCACTGTGCCGCGCTACATGGAGTGCTGAAGCCTACGCTAGGGCCTGCGCTACGCTAGAGCTGCTCGCGCTGCTGGCGTTGGAGTGCTGCTCGCTGGTGGAGGCTGCGATGCGGTGGAGCAGGAGCTGTCGATTTGTCGGTGGAGGCTGCGATGCGGTGTGCTGGAGCATTGCTCACCTTTTTGAGGTTTGTATTTTAGGTTTAGGGTTAAAGTCAAGGCTTAGGTCAAAAAAATGGTCATGTGATTAGCACATGACCATTTTACAAAGTAAAACAGCTGAGGCGGCGCCTTTCCAGGGCCTCAACGCCTCGACAAAGTGAGGCACTCGCCTCGCAGACTGCAGCTGAGGCTTAAGCCTCGAGGTGAAAATGGCGCGCCTCGCCTCGAGGAGCACGCCTCAAGCACCTCGAGACGCATTTTTTTAAACGATGGAGGATACCAAGGTGCATTATGCCACATAGCGAGAACATTGCCTCCAAGTAATTGGAGTTTACATATTAGGTAGAGTCATCCCTTGGTCAGTGGAACCTTTTTGTCAAGGAATGGCAATGGTGAAGCAGAGATGGTTATGCTAGTTCTTCATGGGGCTGTAATGTACATTTTGACTATAAAGATGAGAGATAATGGAGATTCCACCAATAGGGCTGTATGTTGGGAGGATGCAATCAAGGATGGTGACAAGTGGGAACTTGAGCACTGTGGGAGACCTTGAAATGCAAGCTTTTTCAACTTGGTAATAAAAAAAAAAATGAATACATGGAGTGCATATTCATTTTAGGAGGCAGATGGAGAAAACGTGAAAAATCAAACAGGTTACCTTCCAGAAAAATAGGTTTTTAAGTTCAGGAGCTCTTATTAACAAGACAGAAATACGTCATCTGTAATGCCGATATTTGTTGGGTGTAGTGTTGATTAATTTCGAGTGCTTCGTGACAAAGATTGCTTTGAAGAAATTCGAGCACATTATTTTTCAAAAAGATAAGTTAAGTTCATCAAGTCAATTTTTTAACCAGATGGAGGAACCCTTTCCCCTACTTTCTCACTCCAGTCTCTTCCCGGCAACTGCTCTGGGAGGAAGACTAAAATATGCTTTCCTCTTCCCAGTTGGAAGGAAAGGTCAGGAAGTTGTCATGCACGGTGTTGATGCAAGTTGGTTGGGGTGTTGACGAGCTTCAAGTGGTGTACATGATTGAGATCCCTTTGAAAGTTGAGGGCTGCAGTAAAATGGCAGTGTAAATGATTCAAAGTGCAATCATGTGCAGAGGTCTGCAAAAATGAAGGTTCTATAGTGAACATGTGCCACATGAAGGTGTAATGGAATTATCAAAGAAAGAGGTTGGCATTACACCATTAGATGGAGAGAGATATTTACGGTTATTTACACATTTGAGAGAGCCAATCGATACCTACTTTTAAGGAATAAGCTGGATGCTGAGTCTTTTACAAGGGATTCTGGTACCTGAATGGCAGAATCAAGTCTTCAGAAGAGACCATGAGGGTTGTTCTTTCTCATTTGGATTTAAATCCAGATGGAGCTAAAGAATCCACGTAGACACTCCCACTTAATGTAGAAAAGGGCATGGTGTGGAGTTTCGAGAATGCATAGCCCTTATGCATGGAATATACCACGCTGAAGATGGTATGCGTGGGCCAACAAGGCCATGCCACTGCTTCTGTTGGGTTTGGCGTGAAAAACAGAGGAGAAGAGGGTGGAACATGTTGGAGAGATGGAGTTGGAAAGGAATAATTTTGTTATTAGTATAGCCAACTCAAGAACAAAATACATGATCTCCTCTTCTTAAATAGACAGGCCTTTTCCTAACATAGGAAATACTAAATTGACTAAAAATAGAAAAGACCAAACCAAATCCAAAACAACTCTTGACTAAAATTCAAAATTCAAAAGCCATAACAACTTGACGAATTGGCTATTTCTTACTAAGGCCGAGTGCCCCTTTTTATTCTTCTTGTGACACATGAAGGCCACGTGACTCCTTCAAACTTCACACAGCCCCTCAAGTCGAGACCCGGGAGAGGACGATGACTTGTCTTGAGTTCAGTGAGCATCTTAGAGGCCGCATCACACCTCTTCTTCTTCGATTATCTTTGGTGATGGAGTTTTGGTGACCACCACAAGTCCAAAGGCACTCTCGGAAGTTGTTGCCTCTGTGGCAAACTCAACAGTCAATGTCGATACTTTGGTAGTTCTCTTCTCCTCCATGAGCATTGACTGAATCTTCTCTAGATCGGTCGGTGTGAGATTACTCTCACATGCAACATTTGCACCTCCACATGGAGGACAATCGTACTTGTCCCAACACTTTCCGGTGGGTGATTTGTACACCCATAGTGTTGGCATGGCACAAAAATACGACTTGAGTCACGGCCTTGATTCTTCCTACAAATTGGGTCACCTCCTTTAATGGCTAGAGTCATGGTGTCAAATACCATGAGTCCTTGAGTTTCTCGAGACGACTATATAAATCATCTTGAGATCCATCTCTTCATCTACTACCAAAATTTGATCACGAGCAAGTTGATAATGAGAGTGAAGACCAGAGAGAAACTTCGCAGCCTGCCATCGGTTGCGTATAAGAATATGTTTGTTAAAACAAACAAGTTCGTAGATTCCAAGTTCTTCAAAGAGAGACTCCATGTGCACATAATATTTATCAAGGGAGAGAGTTCGTTGACTTGCTCTCCAAATGCAGGAGTAGAGATCTATAATCTTGGCGTTGCTTGTCTTTTTTGTAAATTTCTTCTATAGAGCCATCCAAATCTCATAGGCTGAATTGTTGTTGAGCATATTTGCAACAATTAATAACTAAGTAATTTTCTTTTTCCCACTTCTTACCTTTGGCACCTTCACGATTTGTTGGAGGTTCCTCGAGAAGCACGTGAGGCTTCTCTTGGCCACCAATGAACACTTTGAACGCACATGCCAATAGGATGTAATTGGATGCTTATTGAAGTTCGATGGTAGTGCCTTGTATCACCATCTTTCCTTCTCCGACGGAACTTGGACTTCATTTTCAGCCATGAGTCTTTAGTTGTGTAGTCTCCTCTTCTTCTTGATCTTGAGAATCAAGATCTAGAGTCCCGGAGAACGAGGCTTTGATAACATGTAGAGTTTGGAGCGTGTAGAGCCTTTGTGCATGGAATATACCATGCTGAAGATGGTATGCGTGGACCAAAAAGGCCACACTACTGCTTTTGTTGGGTTTGGCATGAAAAACGGAGAAGAGGGTGGAACACGTTGGAGAGAGATGGAGTTGGAAAGGAATAATATCGTTATTAGTATAGCCAACTCAAGAACAAAATACATGATCTCCTCTCCTTAAATAGAGAGGCCCTTTCCTAACATAATTGACTAAAACAGGAAATACTAAATTGACTAAAAATAGAAAAGATCAAACCAAATCCTAAACAACTCTTAACTAAAATTCAAAATTCAAATGCCATAACTTGATGAATTGGCTATTTGCTACATGAGGCCGATTGCCTTATTTTTATTCTTCTCGTGACACACGAAGGCCACCTGGACTGTCCACGTGGCAACTGTGCCATGTGGCAGTCCACGTGGCTCCTTTAAACTTCACACATAGTTTTGGTTAGAGAATATAAAATTCTGTTTATAAGTATGGAATCATTCCAACCTGAAAAGCAAACACCACCGATGCAACAAGTGCTAGTAGATCTAATTAGAAAAGTTAATATAATCACCTCTACTTCATTATGAATGCCAAAGGTGATGGCATTGAATTGAATTAGCACTTTGCTCAATATCAAACAGGAGATGCTGTTACAATTTCTTATGGAAATAGTCTGAATTGCCATCAACAGGAAATGGCACTTGAAGCTATCTCATATGAGCTTGAGGATTCTGCAAGGGACGAGAGGTGCTTCAGGAAATTTTTGCAACAGACATGCAGATGCATCTAAGCTCTTCATAAATGTGCCGAACGTCAGCATCCCCAATCTAGTCAACTAACTATCTGGCTTCTCAGCCAGTGGAAGTTGGTTCCTACACGGACTGAACTGCCAACAGCATGTCTGCCAAGTCAAAGCTTCTTCTAAGTCCCACAGTGCTTTTGATGACCCAAGAAAGTACAGATGCTGCGATAGAGGCAAAAGTGCATTTAACCGAAGCATTTACACAGAGAATATCACAACTGTCATTAGTTCAGAAAGATGAGAACTCTTGTGGGCCAGCATATTTTGGAGAGATACTTTATGATGATGTGTGTTTGAATGTTTATTGCAGAATTTGGACTCAAGGGAGAGTTTGCTTTTCTTCCCTCCATTCCTACAACCCCAACCATGAAGGGAAAATGAAGTCCATTATAACAGCCAATGTCAGCCTCCTTGATGAAAGCTAGCTTGCTTCCCCCCCACCCCCTGCTCCCACCAACAGGAATTGCCTCTTTCCATCTATTAGGAGTTTGTATCAACTATGCAAGGACCATCTCTTCAGCAAATAACTCCACAATCCTTCAGTATCCGCCACCAAACCACAAAAATGATCTCAAACTGAATGCCTTTCACTGTTCTTGATTCCTACTGTTAGACTATTGTGATCATTATAATTGATGTCCTATAACCTTGTTTGCAACCATGTTTTAGCACATTTTCTACCCAGCAGATGATTGAAGGGAAATTTATTGGGAGCTTCTTTTGAAAAGAATATATTGGGAGTTTGAATAATAATTTCCAAAAACAGTAGTGATTATTTTGATTTTCAAAAAAAAAATGTTGGAGCAGTCTTTTTGTGGGTATTCCTCTTATAATATTGTTTAAACAGTAGCAGTTGTCATCATTCATGTGTTTTACTTGTGGAGATGAAAGAAACGGGAAATATTATTGTAGATCTCTGGGAACAAAATGAGAGGTGTTGGTCCCTTTATATAGAGAGGGTCAACTCAACAACCAAATCTAATCAAATCTAAAATAACAATAATGGAAAGGGATAAAATACTTTCTAACAAACTTATCTTAATCAGTTTCCTAAATTCTAACACTCCCACACCACCCCCCCCCCCCACGTATGTAAGGAGTTGAAGGAGTAGGCAACATATCAAAAGAGTAGATGCAATCGTAGTAGAAGTAGCAGCCGTAGGAGAGAAGAAGCAATATTTAGGCAGTAGGAGTCAATCCCAAGCAAGCAATAGTACGGTCGTAGTAGAAGTAGCAACCATGGTAACTCAAGGCAGTAGTAGTCAAGTAGTAGAAGCAGTAGAAAAATCGGAGAGGATTGTAGCAGTAGTAGCAGTCACAAATGGCAGTAGTAGGCTGTAGTAGTATCAGCAACCAGAAAATAAGACATTGTAGTAGAAGTAGCAGCATCAAGTAGTAGGAAGAGGCTATAGCAATAGTAGCAACCAATAGAGATGGTGAGAGGGTAAATCAGTTCCTCCACTAGTCATCCTCATCTGCATGAAAGGTGGTTGTAGTAGTAGGATCGGAGGTGCGAGAAGTGGCCCAATCAGGAGTAGTAGTAGCAATATCGGAAGATTTCTTGCATTAGCATCTCAAACATCTAGATCAGTAGTGACCATAATAAATTTCACCTTGGTATTTGTCAAATACCCATACACTTTGTAATTCTCAGCAAGGTAAAGAAGTGCAAGGAATGTCTCATTGAGCATAGGATCACTTTTCTTAGGATTGTTCACGCGCTCATTAACAACATTGAGGGAGCAATGGACGATGTGAAGTTTTGCAAGTAGAGCAGGTTCTATTGGCCTACGACGGCGACGCAAACGATCATGGCATGTCTTCTCCGACCCCAATCAAGATTGTTTACTGACAGTTGGCTCTCGCACTTGATTGGCACTCTCGAGTAGTAGCACTGAGGATGCACGATGGACGGATGTAGCAATGTATTATTAATGCATGGGTGAGCGACAGGGAGGAGGGTTGCAGTGAAAGGTGTTGGCGACCGTGCTTTGGGTGGTGATATTAGTGCTCGTGGGGCGTCGTGGTGGAGGTATGTGATGAGGAGATGAGGGCTTCAGTGGCGACGAGATCGGGAAAATGATGAGAGAGAGGTCAGGAGCAGCAGGGTGGGAGAGAGATCGAAGATGAGGCTGAGCAACAATGTGGAAGGGATTTTTTGTTGTTTTTAGGGTTTCATAATGAAAAACAGGGTGAAGATCATGACTCTAATACCATGTGGAGATGAAAAGAATGGGAAATATTATTGTAGATCTCCAGGAACAAAATGAAGGGTGTTAGTCCCTTTATATAGAAAGGGCTAATGCAACAACCAAATCTAATCAAATCTAAAATAACAATAATGGAAAGGGATAAAATGCTTTCAAACTTATCGTAATCATTTTCCTAAATTCTAACAGTCGATGGAAATGAGCAAGTTATCATTCCAAAGAAACACTACACCTCTTTATATAGAGAGAGGTGTGGGTAAAATACAGAAGAGGACCAAAGAATAAAAGAAATTGTAAAACAGGACATAAAGACATATGAGAGTACAATGACACTCCCCCTCATGCTGAAGCATAAATGTCAATCATGCTCAGCTTGTCACAGTAGCTATCAAATGCAATCCGACCAAGAGGCTGGGTGAAGACATCTGCAGTCTAGTCCTCTGAGGAGATAGTAGTGTAGATGATCCCCTTCTAGATGAGATCCCGTGTATAATGGCAATCAATCTCCACATGTTTCGTGCATTCATGAAACATGAGATTGTTGGCAATGTAAGTAGTTGCTCGATTGTCACACCTCATCTCTATCGGTGCCTCTATCTGAACATGCAAATCTCTCAGTATAGACCAAATCCACACCATCTTTGTAGCAATTTGTGTTATGGAACGATACTCTTGACTCTGCACTCGATTTGAACACAATGGTCTGCTTTTTGCTCCTCCAAGTTACTACATTCCCAACAACAAAGGTGCAGAAACCAGTAGTGGACTTTCTATTAGTAAGACAACCTACATAATCGGCATTTGAATATCCTACAACTGTCATAGGATAACCCTTTCTAAACAACCCTTGTCCAGGTGATTTCTTTAAGTATCTAAGTACCTGCATAGTAGCATCCCAATGTTGCTTCGTTTGCTTATCCATAAACTGGCTCAACCGACCAAAGGAGATGTCTAGTTTGGTAATAGTCAGGTATAGCAATCGACCAACCAACTGACTGTAGCTCTTGCTCTCATCCAGTTGTGCCTCAATATCATACAGATGAATCTTAGGATCCATGAGTACATTTGCTGCCTTTACCCTAGGCATCCCAGTTTCCTGAAGAACATCAAAAGTATACTTTCTTTGATTAGTTACAATTCATTCTTTTCCTCTACCCAACTCAATGCCCAAAAAGTATCGTAGAAGACCTAAGTCCATAACAAATTGCGATGCCAATTCTTGCTTGACCTATCCAACCCCTTCTATATCATCTCCTATAATGATAAGATCATCAACATACATAAAGAGCACCACAACTCCCTTCTCAATACTTATAACAAACAAAGAATGATTTGAAGTAGACCTCACCATGCCCAATCCTTCCACAATCTTTGACAGTTTGTGAAATCATGCACGAGGACTCTGCTTGAGTCCATAGATCGCCTTCCTCAGCCTACACACACACTCCCCTTCAACCTCAAATTCGGGGGGTTGTTGCATATAGACTTATTCCTGAAGATCACCATATAAAATTGCATTCTTTACATCTAATTAATGTAACTCCCAGTCTCTATTTGCTGTAATAGACAAGAGAATCTGAACCGTCAAAAGTCATGCCATCAGTGAGAATGTGTCAAAGAAATCCATCCCATAAGTCTGGGTAAATCCTTTGACCACCAACCGGACCTTATGCCTAGAAATAGACTTGTCAGGGTTATATTTCAAGGCAAAGACCCATCTGCATCCTACCACCCATGTAGTAGGTGGTCTTGTCATAAGTTCCTATGTGCCTTGTGAACGTAAAGCTGTCATCTCCTACTTCATGGCCTGAAGTCACTTACGATGAAGGATGGCCTCCTAATAAGATGTAGGCAGCCTGGATGCAGATACAACAGAAATAAATGCAGCAAATTGGGAACCCAACCCATCACTGACAAAAGCACATGTGATCCTGTACTGAGCACAACTCTGGGGCGCCTTGCGAATGGCAATAGGCAAATCAATGGTCTCAATAGCCTCATCTGGAACATCAATAATTTCCTGCTCCTCTGGAACACCAATAGACTCCTACTAACTATCCCTGTGGGAAGCATTAGACAGGCATATCGGTTTCACCAACACATACCTGTGTGGGGGAGGATGATGGTGCTGAGGCGGGAGAGGGGGGTACTGTGACTGGTGGTCTACAAGTCATTGGAAGCTTGTACACATATGACTCTCTTGAATCTGCTATCTATACTCTCAGGTAGCTAACATGGAGAGAAATCTCCAAACTGTATAGCAGAAGCCGGCATTGGTGCCATCTCAATTGGTGTTATCTCAAGCATAATGGACATCCGCTGAGCAGTGAAGGACAAATAAGGTACAGCCTCATGAAAGGTGACATCCACACTGACATGATGCCGTCTGGTCAAAGAATCATAGCACCTGTATCCTTTTTGAGTAGAACTGTAACCCAGAAACACACACTGCCCGTGGTGCAAGCTTGTTCCAGCTTGGTCCATTAATGTGAACAAATGCAACACAACCAAAAATGCGATGTGACACATGAAACAACTCTATCTAGATACAAAATCTACCAAGGAATCTGTTTAGATAATACAGAGCTAGGCGTTCTGTTAATCAAATAGCAAGCAATAAGATGCATCACCACAATAAATATGAGGAACATTATGATGTATCATCAATGTTCGAGCAACATCCAGGAGATATCTATGTTTTCTCTTTGCTATCCCATTCTGTTGGGATGTATGAGGATAGGAGGTATGATGTATGATACCATTCAACCTGTAAAAATCACGCAATCTAGAAGTACGAAACTCCAATGCACACGACTTGGACCCCAGACGTCCCAGTGAATCTGCTGAAATGCAGAATCAGTAGTGGAGGAACTAGCAGAAAATGAAGCCTTGTGATGCTTCCCAAACTAACATGCATCACAAGTAATCTAGTGGTTGGAGACACAAGGGTGAAAATCTGACAGTCTGTCTAGAGGATTATGTCCAAGACGGTAGTACCACTGCAGTGCATTCCTTGCAATAAGACTGAACTCACCTTGACATGAAGCAGTAATATCGGTTTGGACTAGGCGATAGACCCCACTCTTCATGTCCGCCACCAATCATCCTCCCCGTGAACTTGTCATGTAACATACAGCCCACATCATCGAATATAACACGACAATTGAGGTCTTTAGTAATTCTGCTCACAGATAAAAGACTAATAGGGAATTCTGGTACAAACAAAACTCGAGGCAACTGTAGAGTAGACAAGAGAAACACCTCCCCCTATCCATCTACTCTAGAGTGATAACCATCAGCCACTTGCACAGTTCTACCAGAGAAAGCTGCCTGTATCTGTCTAAAACAACTCTGATCTCCACTCAAGTGCTGGGAGGCTTCAGAATCAATGAGCCATGTAGTACTACTGCTGTAGGGAAGAACAGAAATACTAGAAGCATATTCCACACCTGAGGAGGCAACTGTAGTGGTATCAGACGTGGATGGAGTCTCCTGAGTCACCTAAGCCAGTCTCTGAGCAAGAGGCTCAAACTCTGACCTGGGCACCATATTAGTCTCCATCTCTGGGATCAAAGCAACCTAATTTACCACGGGAGGATGACCATGCTTGGTCTAGCAGCTAGCCTCCACGTAACCAAGCTGTCCACAGTACGTGCAAGTGGGTCATGGTTTGACAACCTATCCTCGGCCATGCCCATGCCCACACCCACGAGTGGATGGACCTCCACGTCCACCACTAGTAGCAAAGGTCGAAGTCCGACCCGTCACCTTAGGATTAATAGATTTAATGGACAATCTACTAACCCTATTGTAAGCCTCCTCCAGAGTAGGAAGCTCTGTGAGGGTAAGCATTTGATCCCGCGCAGACTCATACTCAGGGCTCAAATCAGATAAGACTGCGTCGCACATGTGCACATTGGCCTACATGAGTTGTAGTTCTCCAACAACCCCTTCAATTTGGCACAATGCTGTGCCAATGTCAAACCATCCTACCTTAGCAAGGTGTCATGAGTGATCTGGAACACCTTGCTTGAATTCTTCTCATGGGAATATGTATCATGAAGAGAGTTCCACATCTCTTTGACAATATTGTAGTACATTTTCCCATCTCCGATGTGAGCAGCCACGACATTCATAATCTATGCTCTTACCATAGCGTTGTCACGCTTCCATGTGGCATACTTTCCAGTTTTCTATGCTATCTCTAGCTCTAGGAGAATATGTTCCTTATCATGACCTTCAACCGTCATAAGGAATGTCTGCGACCAACGGACATAGTTTGTCTCATCAAGCTTTGTGATGGGAACAAAGAATGGATTTTTAATGTTCCCATGATTTGTCACACTCTTGGATGAGCCTTCAGTCTTTGGAGAGGCAGCCATAAAGCCAAATTGGGAAGAGAAATCACCACTAACATATCACTTCAAACACAGACAGGCTAGATCTGAATCAAATATTCTCTCAGATCTACATGATGAAAAAATGGCCCTCTTGGACAAATGTAGGCCTAGTAACGGTACAGGGGAAGGCACCCAAGATGGCCCCAAGGGGACCTAAGTCTCCCTCGCAGCAATCACCGGAGGAGCAACCCTAGGACAGGGTCGTCGGTATCCCTGCAACCGCCTGGAGCGATGCCTGCTCCTGCTGTCACCACCGCTGCAAAGGCTAAACGCCGCCTACAGTACCATCGTCCCCTACAAATGGAGCATCGCCACTGCTCAGGCCATCGCCGTCGTCGTCGCCTAACACTCTGACCTCGCCCTTTGCGTTGCCACTACTAGGTTGGAGCGCAAGGAAGAGATCTAAGCAGAGGCAGGCAGCCCCTGCATCGCCGCCGTTGGGCAGGGATGCGAGGAGGCCGCCAGGTGAAGTCACCGACGTGCATGAGAGAGAGGGGGGTTTGGTGGCTAGGGTTTCGGAGGCTCTTTTTCGGGTGGGATATCGAGAGCTCTGGTTGAGGACCGCCGCTCTAATACCAAGTCGGTGGAAATGAGCAAGTTATTATTTCAAGGAAATCTTACACCTCTTTATGTAGAGAGAGGTGTCGGTAAAATACAAAAGAGGATAAGAGAATAAAAGAAATAGTAAAATATAACATAAAGACATATATTGGAGTACTATAACACTAACATAAATACATTTTTGGTTGGACTTGGGACTTCCATTGCCAGAATATTGTGATTGATAGCTTGCTTTCCGGTTTAGTGTCTTTGAGGAATCTTTTAATTAATCTGTTAGTGCATGAATTTGCAACAGCATCAATTTATATTTACGATCTTAGACATTTATTCTGTGAAGTTAAAATTTGTGGTTGAAACCATATCATTGATCCATTTCCAGATTAAGGCAGCATCAATTGCAGACGAGAATTTCTCCGTTAGTGTAAACAAATCTGCATTTGAGATAGTGGCCACATATAAAAGGGAGGAAACTGGAATGGATCTAGTCATCCACCTTCCAAGTTGTTACCCGCTACAACCTGTTGATGTGGACTGCACCAGGAGTCTTGGAGTCAGCAACGAAAAGAGAAGAAAATGGTTGCTCTCTCTGACTGCTTTTGTCCGCAATCAGGTAATATGTGCAACTTTATGTTCTATGATTTTTCAAACTGGCCTAGCTAATCTAGTGTAGTTAGGGATGTTCATGCATGTTGTTCATTATTCATGTCACTCTTTTATGCTTCAGTCTTCTAGCTGATATTCATACTGTTAGAAAATAAAAGAGAGGTTCCCTTATTTTGTTAAGGAGCCCTTTATCTAGAGAGAGGGTCAAGGTACAAGAGAAAATAACAATAAGCACACATCAAAAATAAGAAAAGCTAAACATGGTAAGACAACTAATCCTAACTAATTTGACCCTAAATTACTTAATCTAATTTATTTTGTAACTCCCATGCGTAGATATCTATAAGCCCCAACTTGCTACATAGAAACTCATGCCGCTTCCCTTTGAGTGCCTTGGTGGGGATATCAGCTAATTGTAACTCTGAAGAGACATAAGGAGTGCTAATCCTACCCTACATAACTGCGTTCCAGATGAAATGACAATCCACTTAAATGTACTTTGTCCATTCATGAAAGACCGGATTAAACGTAATATATGTTGCAGACTCATTGTCACCATAAAGCGGAACAAGTGCCTTAATTTGCACACCTACATCCTGCAGAAAACCCACGACCCACATGATCTCACACATAGCATGGGCCATGGCACGATACTCTGCCTTAGCACTAGAGCAGGTAACCCCACTTTGTTTCTTGCTTCGCCAGGAAACAAGATTCCCACCAAGGAACACAACATACCCCGAAGTGGAACGGCAATCCTTTATAGATCCTACATAATCTGCATCTAAATAGGTCCAGGCATCCATAGACCTATTATTTCTATAGTAGAGCCCCTTATCAAGATTGCCCCTTAGGTACCTTAATATGAGACATACCTTACACCAATGGCTATAGCGAGGTGTCTGTATATGCTGACTAGCTCTACTAACTGCAAAGCTAATATCGGGTGACTAACAATCAGATACAATAGTCATCCCATTAAACTCCAATATCTGGTCACGTCCTCATACAGAGGATCATCCTTGTTTGGGCTTAGAGCCTGCTGTGCCTCAACAGGGATACCAGATGGCTTGGCCCTAAATAGACCAACCTCCTCAAGTGTCTTCAAGGTGTACTGCCTCTATAACAATGACAAGTGTAGTCCCCACCTGATAACCCCAATATCAAGGAAGTGTCGAGATCTCCCAAGTCCTTGCTCACAAAGGTGAACTTCAAGAATGCCTTGGCCTGACGAATGCCATCCTCATCATCTCTTGTCAAGACCATGTCATCTACATAGATTACCAAGATAACAACTCTACTAGTAGAGGTATCACCTATCCTCCAAATAATAAAAATAGAGTGGTTTGAAGATGATCGCATGAACCTAATCTTCTGAATCTCGAAGCTAAGGCATTCAATGGGGTTTTGTTTTAGGCCATAGACGGCCTTCCTTAAATGGAAAACATGCTCCCCTTCCTTGAATGTTGTACCGTGATGGTTGTCTCACATAGACCTCTGCTAAATCAGGAGGCATTATTAATATCTAATTGGTGCAACGACCATCCTCGGTTAATTGCAATAGAGATGATAATCCGGATGGATAAAATGCGGGCTACTGGAGCAAGCCTCCGTGTACTCAACACCATATGCCCATGTAAAACCTTTTGCAACTAATCAAGCCTTGTATCTATCAATAGTACCATCTGCCGGATGTATGATGGCGTACACCCAACGGTAGTCCACAGCTGTAGCACCTGGAGGACAAGGCACCAGCTCCCACGTCTCTCTAGACTAAAGCGCTTACATCTCCTCATCCATGGTTGCATGCCATTAAGGATCCCAGAAGGCCTAATTATAGTCCCTTGAAACAAGTGCAGTAGTAATGGCAAATGCAAACTGCCTAATCTCTCCTTTTAGGTGAGAAGTCCTAGTGTAATGCGACATCAGATACAACACACCTGAGGTCCTGAGCAACTGGACTTTCTCAATGTAATGGGCATCTCATCATCAAGAACTGACTCAGTAGGAACCACATGAGTAGAAGCAGAAGTGGGATCCTAAGGAATTGTAGAAGAGGTAACTAGACGTAGTTGATAAACCTAAGTCTCCTTGGGAGCCAACTCTATACTAGCACTCTCCTCAAAATAGTAAGGTACCTTTTCAAAAAAGGTTACATCTACCGTCACTGTATAGCATCTGTGAATCGGATCATAACATCGATTTCCCTTCTAAGTTTGTTAAGTAGCCTAGAAAAATGCACTTTACTGCTTCAGGAGAAAACTTATCCTGATATCCATGCACTTAGATGAAATATGTGCTCCCAAATACCTAGAGGGGCAAAGCAAAGGGTTTGTCACAATCTGGATACAGTACCTAAAAAGGCACACGTTCTTGGAGTATAGAGGAAGGTACCCTATTGATCAAGTATGTAGTAGTAAGTACAACATTCCCCTAAAATTGTCTGAGCACCTTCATATGAATCATCGGTGCCTAGGCAATGTCCAGAAGATGCCTCAACTTACACTCTGTCACACCATTCTGCTGAGACATGTGAGTGCAAGAGGTCTGATGAATGATCCCATGAACACTAAAGAACTCTCACATCTCCCTCTGGACAAACTCCAAGGCATTGTCATTCGGAAGACCAACAGTAAAGGAATATTGCATCCTAACCTCTGCAAAAACCTTTAAATCGTTTGCAAGGTCTCTGATCAAGCCTTCATCAAGAAGACCCAGATGGTGCCACTATGATTATCAACAAATACTATGTAGTACCTATGCCCTATGCTCAGTGCTCCCTGGCCCCCACACGCCGTACTGAACCAAGTTAAACAGTGTAGCTCTGAGCCTATCACATTGCCAAGGAAAAATGCTCCTGTGGTGCTTTCCCAACTGACAATTCTCACACTCCAATGTTAGTGAAGTTGGCAACTTAGGGTACATCCAACACATCTTTCCAACTAAAAGGGGTCCACGTCTTCGGTGCCAGAGCCAGGAGTCACTAACAATGGGCACAACCTAAATGAAAGATGTTGGTGTATCCAAATAATAGAGGTCATCTCTCTATCCTGCCACCGATAATCTCATTGGTGCATCAGTCCTGAAAGTAACAATGCTTGTCATCAAACACAACTTGTTACCAAAGATCCTTGCATATTTTACTAACCGACGTAAACTCATGAGAAACTCTAGAACACAATGAATGTCTCCTCTAAATGTAGGAGATACCTGGAAATTTTCAACTGTAGTAACCAAAAAGGTTGCACCATTAGCAACTCTAACCTCTTGGATTTCACATAGCCTAAAAGGATTCTTCAACTTTTGTGCACTCCTAGTGAGATGGATCGAAGTACCTGAATCAATGATCTAAAGTTCGAGCCTCCCATCGCTCCTCCTTGAGCCCTTATGAGCTGAACAAGCAACCCTACGTTCTGATTTTTGCATATTCCGAGGCAAAAGGTACTCAACTTGCATGAGAGACTAAATCATGTCAATCAAGGATTTCATCGTAAGTAGTGAGAGAAGGCTTGTCACCATTCCAAACGAAGAACAAGCACCGGCTCCGGACTTCCAACAAACACATGGTGTTGCATCAAGCACTACAGCAGGGTCACCGATGCTGTAGGAGGCCATTCGGTGGCCCTTGGCAGCATCGTCGGTGTGGCCGCACAATTGAAATCAGGAATGGTTGCGACAATGCTGCAGGTCACGTGATAGGAAGTAGGGGCAACGGCGGCACTGCCGAGACTCGATGGTGTCGTTGCTACCAGTGACCCTCCCTTTATCGATCATCTTCCTTGATCACCAAGTTAGCGATCGAATTATTATTTTTTGTGAGATAAGAGATTAGTAATCTAGGATCGCTACTCTAATACCATGTTAGAAAATAAGAGGTTTCATTATTTTATTAAGCAACTCTTAACCCTCTTTATATAAAAGAAGGTCAAGGTATAAGAGAAAACAACAACAACATATACCAAAAATAAGAAAGGCCAGACATGGTAGGACACCCAATCCTAATTAATTTGACCCTAAATTACTTAATCTAATTTATTATGTAACATTAACTCAGTAAATTACTCACCTTTCAAAAAAAAAACTCACATTACCTCACCCAAACGAACCACAGATGACTCTTATCTCAACCCTTTTGTTTAGTGGCAAACTTAAGGCCCCATTTGGTATAAGTTTAAAACTTAAGATTGGGTAAAATTTAGGAAGTTCTAAGGTTTGAAAATGGTGGGATAAATGGTTTTGTAGGGTGCAAATGTAATGGTTGAGTTGATATGTTACCATTGATTTTTATTTTTATTCGTTTTAGGAATGGGTTAGTGGGATAGATGATGGTCGAGTTGATATGTTATGATTGATTTTTATTTTTAATTGTATTAGGAGTGGATTAGTGGGATAGATGTGATATGTGAGTGTGTTAACGAAGGTAGATGTGATCGGTGAGAGTGGATTAGTGCAAGGTGGATGTGATTGGTGAGGGGTAGATGTGATGGGTAAAAGGTATATTAATAGGGGTAGGTGTCATGAATAGTGGTAGATGTGATCGAAAGGAAGTGTTAAAGATAATATCTTTTTACTGCTAGCATGTAGGAAGTTTACATGGGATAAAACCCCACTTTAAGCTGCCAGCCTGCCACCAAAAAGGGCCTAAGGTCATTGGTCTAGCCCAACGTGAGAAACAAAGGATTTCCAGCAATCAATGCTTCCTTCAGTTGGGCAACTTTAATTGGAATCTGAAGGAAACAAATTTCTCTATAATAAAACATCATGCAATTATTTTTGTACAATATCTAAGTTTAGAATGGGGCAGGTCACAGATAATGCAGTTCTGTTAATTAAAAGTTTATTGTTCCATTTTTAGCATTTATTTCCACCGTCGATTTCTCAGATTTAGTTGATAAAATTCTGATAGTGAAATATCACCGTTTTTTTGCATTTATTTTATTTACTTGTTTCTCAGGTTTCTTGGGAAGTCTGGCAGCTTTATGCCACTGGATACATCCAGAATATATTTTTCTGATATGCTCATTATTCTATTGTGAATTCTTTAACACGGCATAGACTTAAAAGTGAACATTACTTGAGGAGATTAGGCTAGTTAGTCATTAGTTGGTTGTTCGTTCCAGCCTCATTTTTTCCCATCTCCATCGGAGACACCTTTTGTTTCATGTTTCATATAAAGGAGAATAACAAGATAAGAAGCAAACGACTTTAGTCGAGCATAGTTAGAAGGACCACGTAATTTTTCCAAAAGCTGAAAATTGTAACTTTGTTTCTTGATTTAATAAATGCAGAATGGAGCAATAGCCGAGGCTATTCGAACATGGAAAAGTAACTTTGACAAGGAGTTCCAGGGGGTTGAAGAGTGCCCCATTTGTTACAGCATCATCCACACCACCAATCACAGCCTTCCACGTCTTGCTTGCAAGACCTGCAAACACAAGTTTCATTCTGCCTGCTTGTACAAGTGGTTTTCCACTTCTCACAAATCTTTATGTCCACTATGTCAAATGCCATTTTGATTCAATGGTCACCATTTTTTTTTTCTTTTACCTGTAATTAATCTGGAATATGAATTAGAAGTTCAGTTGTTAATTAGCATCCGCCGATACACCATCAGTTACAGATAGATCACAGCCTTGGGCATCGGAAATTTGCCTGATCAAATGGAGATGGTACCTGGGGGCTGCAGCGGGTGTAAAATGGCTATTGGCATCTCAAGTCCTGTACAAATTTCGTCATCCATCCTTAGTTATGGTTTATACCTGCCCATCTTTGATCAGTTCTTGTTTCTGATTTTGGCTATTCTCCAGATATTTTTCTAACGTTCGACGTGGTTGCTACCTCTTTATGCTTGGCAACGGGTTTTGTTTATAGGGAAATGGAAAAGGTGGAAAACGGCTTCTATATGGTATTGATCATTTATCATTTGTGGTTGCTAAATGGAGAATAGCAACCACAGCAGCAGCTTGACGTTTTATTATTTTGAATGTTGTTTTTTGCGACTCTGATGCCGAGAACAGCAGCGGGAGGAAGATGATTGGTGGTCGCCCGTGCCTAGAAGCCTCCCTGGAAATTTACAAGACAATTAATTGTACACTTTTTCTATTTTTTGCAGCTAGTGGCGAGCAACTTGTGGTTGTCCAAATTGAAGGTTAACTTGTGTTTGGGGTTATCACCCCACCCCAAAATAGGGGTTCGTCTCCATTTACCAAGGGAGACAAAATAACTCAAGAGTTTGTCCTAACCCATGATAGGTGGGTTAAATCCCATTCAAGGGACAACTTCTGTTTGCCCGTTAATGTAATGGATAACCTTCCTATTCAACATTCATTTACATGCTAATCCTCCATGTAAACACTAATAGGAAGTAGTCTCCTTTCAGAAGAAAACACAGATAGGGGTTAGCGCCTGTTCCCAATCTGCCAGTCTAAGTTTACTAACCTGTAACATAAACTAGCCCTGAGCTTTAGGCTGCTTGGAAGGAATGCGGAAGTGACGTGATCATGCTTTGTGAAAAAGAATTACTAAAAAACAATGCATGATGAGTAAATAATTAGTAAATTCCTGGACTTAGTTCATGTGCATTTCCCAACATTAGTTGGGTGCATTTGGATAGTGTTTAAGTTGCAGATCACGTAGGGAGGAACAATATCATTGTTTTTTTAACTCATTCTCGACAAAGTAGTCGATGTCAAATATTAAAATAAATGAAGTAAGTTCCACGTAGGATATATATATATCGTTGTGTGTGTATACGTGCGCGTGCGTGTGTTACTTATCATTGTGTGCGTGCATGCGTGTTATGTTATTTGTCGCATCCATCAATCAATGGCAAAAAAATTCTCAACTTAAAATGAGTAAACTACGATGTTTAACGCTTTACTTAACATCAGTAAACATAACTTATTCTATTACTCAAGTAAAAATACTTAGACTTCAGCAACTGGAGAAACCATTTTTCAGTTGGGAAAGGACAAAAATACCGCATGGGACACAAGGATTCTGAAATTCACCCATAAAGCAATCGACAGCAATAGATTTTAGCAACTGGACTCCATCGATAATCGTTGAAATCCAATTGCTTTTGATCAGGATTCCACAGAAGCCATAGACATTGTGGAATGCTTGCAACTGGGAGAAAACGTCTTTTTAAGTAAAATTCGCCCTCTAGTACACCTAAGAATATCTCTTAGTAATTGAATACCCAATTCTTCTAAGACTAATTAAGCATGCTATAGCTTCCTTTTGAAGGATGATCCCTGTTCTATCAAGGGGTGGGGTAAGCATCATTGCTCAGAGAAGTTGGGGCCTTTCCCCAAGCATCTTTTTTATGATCATGCATCAATTTCTTGGAGGATTTGATTAGATCCAGGAAGCTATGCCCTCTTCTACATCAAGTGGCACTTGATCGGAACAAGGATGAGATTACAGGTTTCATAGGGGTCGTCTACACTTTCTAGTGTGAGATGTAGGCTTTCTAGGGTAAGATCTAGGTCAAGAGTTGTCAGCCTTCGCAGCAAGCCAAGGATTAATAGGTTGAAATTCTCTAGGTCAAGAAGGAAAGATTGAGGGAGACAGGCAAGGGCGGGCAGCATAAGTTCAGAATAGCTCCTATTGTACTTTTTGGTTCATGATATATCGCAAAATAAGCAGTAACATATTATTTAGTAATAAAAATAGTAATGTATTCTGCTTAAGAGATTAGCTGACATAATATAAAAATATAAAGGTATATGTGTAGACGTGCTCTTTTAGAGCATCAGGTACACACAAATATAACGGGCAAAGAAATCCGCTGGTTTACAAGTACAAAAAAAAAAAAAAAAACCCAAATCTCAAGATCTCATCCCTGAGTTGAATGATCTCCTGCAGAGATGGCCACATCAGCTCCCTCACTGCAGCTCATCCGGTTTCACAATTAGTGGCTCATGATTGTAAAGGGTTCCTCGGAATTTCAAATGGCAAGAGGAGGCCACGGGAACTCTCTATGGTGGATGCCGACTCCAAATTTAGTTACAGTTTCTATCTGGACCAAGCTGGCTATCTAAAAATACAATCATGAACTTGGCCGTCTATATTTTTTCTCCTGATCTGCACCCTTAGACAGAAGGTTGAATGTAACTTGGGAAAATGTCAAATAAAAGGAACCAAAAACCTCATTTCAGAACCATTTCCATTTGCTAGATAGTAAATTCTCTTCCACTTCTCCTCCGAGAAGGATTCACGCCGTATCACGTTTTGCCTGCCAGGAAAGGTGGAGAATATAAAGATGGGAAAAAACCAGACAAAACTAAATATTAGCATGCTGTTATGAAAATTAAAGTCATTCGGACTAGCAAGGATTTGAATGACATAATATAGAAGTTAGCTAATTTAGCCATAATAAGATGGTGTACCGTCTTGTTGCCTTTTATTATATTTCAGTCTGGTGATAAATTTTATTGATTTATTCTAGTATATATCTTGCATCCAAAATTTTCGGGCATAGTTACTATTTTGGTAATTTAAGCTTGAAGATTCTATATATCTGTCTTGTAGTGCATAGTCACCTCTCTAATCTCATCTCCTTGTGACTACTGTAAGTTATTCAAGCAACAATACCTGAGATAATAGTGACAAACTGTTGCAGCCTCTCCCAAGCTGTAACGAGGCAATAAGACCCGAGCATCCAAGGGGACATCTGGCAAATCCTTGCGAAGTTTGCCGACTGCTGTTGAGTGAGAAAATGCCCCTACCATCATATCCTCATGCAACATGGATCTATATGCTTTTACCTGCAAACAGAAAAAGGAATCAAAGAGATCAAAGACATATTAGTTACCACTATTCCCAATGCAAATCCAGGTTAATTTTGCGCTTGTATGGGAACTCAAAGCTCACATTTTTTATTTCAATATATTGCATAGATAACAACATACCACTGGCAAACAAGCAAGAAAAGATCTAGCCTCTGAGTGAAAAAAGGCAAGCCTATGGATTTTTACGGTGGGTTTAATAAATGGCCTATTAACTTGAAAAAAATCTATCAGCCAAGGTCGATTATTATAATTGTTGAAATATGTTTTCTGACACAGGTTGTGGCCACGACTTCTGGAGAGATTGAGCCCCACAATTTACTTGTGCTCAAAGTTGGGCATATATTTCTAACAAGTACTTCTCAAATGTCGAGTAGCCAAGATGTTGCAAAACATTGCTTAGCTGAGCAGCAAAGGGCGGGCTTCCAAACAATGTAATCGCCATTAAATGTTTTAGAACATAAGCCACCTCTATTCTAGCCATGTGGATATGCATCACTATACAAGGCCGTTTGATCTAGAAAATTTACTATGTATCAGATTTAACACACGTGAGAATATGATAAATAACAGTATATAAATGAGAGAAATGTATAACCCAACGCTAGTTAAAACAGTGATAAAGAAGGGATATCTAGACAGCTGGAGAAAAATCATTTCTCACATTCAAAGTGAACTCAACTTAAATTAGTAAAACACCATCATTCTTGATGCAACCTAAGTTGCAGTAAACACTCTCAAGTTCTAAATTATCAATTATTAAAACTACACCTTTTTTCTAAATGTCTTATCCTAACAATATGCAAATCACAGAGCTGAACAAAATAGATAAATGGGCCCCCGACAGTAATGTAAGTGAAAGACTTAAGTTTCAAAAATTAAATCCAGGTAAGGTACACTCGAAGAAATTCTAGCATTTAGGAAGGTGATTAAAGCAGGTACAGGCAGTATTCAATCCAATACTGTTGATCATCAAATTCACAAATGGCCAATTCAGAGATGAAAACAGATTGAGCAGCAAGTTATGTGCTACCAGATATAACGACAACCAAGCCTTCTCCTACACTAAGTGGGGTCAACTATATGGATTCTCTACCTCCACTTTGATATGTTTTAAGTCATTTTTGAACTTAAATTGATGTAATTGAGATCATACTTAATAATTTCCTTCCAACACTTAGTGGATCTTCCTCACCCCCTCCTAGCAAGTTCAACTCCTAACTTCTTGCATCTCCTGACTGGGACATTTAGTGATCACTACAAACGTCCAAATCACCTTAGATGTGTCCCTTATTTTATCCTCTATCGATGTCATCCCAACCTTTTCTTGGATGATCCCATTTGAAATAGGGTTCTTCCTTGTATGATCACGCATTTATCTTAACATCTTCATTTCTACCACAGATAGCTTTTGCGCGTGCTAATAGTTGACAGCCTAACATCCAGAATCATATAGCATATCTAATCTTACAACTAATCAACAGTACTTTCCTCTAACCTTCAAAGGAACCTTCTTATCACATAGAACACTAGATGCTTCCCTCCATTTCAACCATCCTGCATTAATTCAATGTATAACATTTTTATCAATTTCACCATCTTGTTGAAAAATGGATCCCAAGTTTATAAAAACACCTTTCATTGGAATGCACTCTTCTCCACTTTTTACATCCATCCTTCATTATTCCCTCTACTACTAAACTTGCATTCCATATATTCAGTTATTGACCTGCTTAGACGCAAGCCTTTAGCTTCCAAGACTTCAATCCAAAACTTAAATTTTCTGTTCACTCCATCTCATCTCATCAGCAAAAAGCATACACCAAATGAATCCCGAATATAGTAGGCTTTACTAGATCGCACACAGAGTTTGCAAATGGCAAGAGGACGAAGAAATGGTGGGGAAGTCACGTCCGAAAGGTACCTGGGACAGTTAATCGTGCTGCAACTATGGACTGATGGAGTGATGCGTATGTGGGAGGCCGATTGAGTTGGCCTGGGACAACAGCTTGACAAAGGAATGCGCCAACAACTAGAGGTGGGTGTAGCGTATGGAGAAGGGGCAGCATAGTGGTGGGTTGTTGGTAGGGATCCGAAGGCAGTGGTAGTACCACTGAAGATGAAGGCAGTGCCACTGGTCGGGGTGGCCTAAAGCTGGGAGACAGTGCCACAGTTGGAACTACAGTGGTGAGCGTGGTGGTGGTGAAGTCTGGGTGGATGGGGCTGTCGATGGTTCAGGGGCAAGGTTGAAGCAGGGGCTCCACTAGCACAGATGGGCCGGTAATGAGGAAGTGGTGGGTGCTAAGAGGAGGGTAGCGCGGGTTGGCATACACTCTAATGGATCCCATACAATGTTTGCAAATGGCAAGAAAGAGTAAGAAATGGTGGAGAACCACACCCAAGTGGTACCTAGGAATGTGAGTCATGTTGCAGCAACAAACCAACAGAATGATGTGGATGCAGGATGCTGGTCGAGTTTTTTTTGAAAAATCAAAGGGTAGTTATCCAAGTGATGACCACCCACATTCAATTCATTTCATTCCACAAAAATGAGTTACATCAACATTAAAAAAATTATCCCCAAAACTCCACATGGGAAGAAATAGATGAGACGAAGTTCTCCACATATGGTTGCTCCCACCTAAAAAGAACCCCATTTCTTCCCGGCCAAACACCTCACAAGATCGCCAAGACCTTGGCCCTATCCTTCTTGGATCTAAAAGATATGGGTCCATCTTGCGCATTTCTCCTGTGGAAAGAGGACCAGAAGCTATCTGTGTCTCGAGGGGCAATCCAGCTGATCCCCATCCTTTGCCATATCTGCACCACAAACAGACACTGAAAGAAGAGATGTTGGATGTCTTCCTCCGCTCCTCCACAAAGGGGACAGCTCAAATCATCCGTAAGAGCGCATCTCGCCCTCCATTGCTACGTCATAATCCTCCCCCTCCTCACCAACCAAGCAAAGATCTTCACCTTCAGTGGGCACTCCGCTACCCACTCAGGTTAATCACACCGCTACTGAATCTGCAGAAGACCTTCAAGATAGTGAACTCTCCCTCTTCCCAGGAGTACGAGTCACCACGCTCCTCCGGCTCCCATCCTTTCAGCTCCTGTAGCAGCCGCTAGAAATCTTCACACCCGTGATCTAAGAGCCCCCCCTGAAAGATCGGGCACTAGGTCCTGGTCCAGCAATCCCCCACCGAGGTGACAGGTCCACCACTCCCCAAAGAGATGGGGGAATCTGTTACTGAGGGTTGAGCCGACCCCCTGCCAGTCATCCTATTAGAACCGGAAAGCATCCCCTTCCCCTAGCGTGGGGGAAAAGAAATCCCGCACCTTCCCTGTCACCGCTGCCAACCCCCTCAAAGAGGAGGCCCCGGTAGGAGGGGACTCCACGGGCCCCCAAGAAAGGAAGGGCTCGTCGCAACTCCGTATGACGTCGCCAAACAGTCCCTGATCACGACCCACCAATCTAGCAATCCATTTTGCAAGGAGACTGACATTCACCTTATCCACATCCCTAACCCCCAAGCCCCCCTCTTGTATCAGCCTATAAACCTCCTCCTAAGCCACCAGCCTCACCCCCTTTCCTGCCATCCCCACATTCGACCAGAAAAAATCCCTCATCAACCATAAAATTTTCTTCTCAACCTGTCGCGGCATCCTAAAGACTGAGAGGAAATACGATGGTATAGATGCCAGAACTACCTTCACCAAAGTTAATCTCCCTCCTCTAGACAATAGTCTAGATGACCACCCTGCCAATCTCTTTTTCATTCTCTCCAGCATAGGAAGCCAATCCTGCAACCTTAGACGTCAATCTAAAAGTGGGAGACCCAGATACAACAGCGGCAAGGAACCCACAGCTGTCCCTAACGCACCACCCACCATCACCACCTCCTCATCCACCATGTTCATCGGGATAAAAGATATCTTCTGGTAATTAATATGTAGTCCTGATGCTGCGCCAAAGAGGTCCAGCAAGATCCTCATCCTCCTCACCTCTTATAACCCGCACCTTCAACCAGAAATAGGATATCATCAGCATGCTGAGGATCGTTGTCTCTCCGTCCACCCCAGCCAGAAAGCCTCTAACCAAACCTCTGTCACAGGCACTACGAGTTGCCCTCGCCAAAGCATCTGCTGCAAGTACAAACAGCATAGGTGCAAGCGGACATCCCTGTTTGACCCCCCTCCTAGGTTGCACCCAGCCACCTGTCGAGTTCCCATTAATCAGAACCGAAAAGGAAGTGGTTGTCACACATCTCTTCATCCAATCAATCCACACTCTGGGAAAGCCCCTCAACAAAGAAGCCCACAGGAAATCCCATTACACCGAGTCATAAGCTTTGTTGAAGTCCACCTTCCACAAGAATGCATGTTTCTTCTCCCTCTTCCAAGTGGCTAGCACCTCCATAGCAACTACAAAACCATCAAGGATTCCCCTTTACGGGATAAAATGATAAGACTTTAGCGACAATAAGGTACACAGTATTCGACATCGTAATCGGACAGAGGTCTTGAATCGCTTCCGCAACTTCCTTCTTAGGCAATAGAAACATGTAATATCTATTTAGCTTGTCAAAACCTCTGTTCCCAGCTGTGAACTCTGTCATCTGCATCACATCCAACCCCACCAAGGACTAGAACTCTCTAAAGAAAAAAACGGGGAATCCATCTAGACCAAGGCACCCCTCCGCATTCAACCCCCAAACCGCATGTTGCACCTCATCCTCCGAGATGACGACCGTAAGGTTTTCTACCTGATCCTTAGTGATACACTGCACATCCTCACTCCACCTCCAGCAACCCCTACTACGCCTCCTTGTGAAAACTCTGAAGTAATCTTCCACAGCTCGTCCCACCTCCTCCCTACCGAAGAAAGTCTCCCCGTGAATCAGCATCCTCTCTATCCAATTTCTCCTCCTCCTAGTAGACGCCATTTGGTGAAAGAACTTGGTATTAGAGTTACCTTCCTTCAACGACCTCTGTCTCGACCTCGTCTTCCACTCTACCTCCGCTTTCCTGTCCTCCTGTACCACTTGTGTCATCCTCGTCCTGTTCTCCCTATCCTCAGGTGAAATAGGGGCCTGATCCTCTTGTCTGTCAATCCTGGTAATCTCTGCCAATGCCTCCTCCTTTCTACCCTTCCTAGATGTTCTCAGTTCCTATACACCTTCAAGTGGTCTTGCAACACGCTTGGCTTCTTTGCCAGGCGAAGCGTGGCCGATCCCACCACTCGATAGATCTCCACTTCTCTACCATACTGCGGAAACCCTCCTCCAGGATCTATCAAATTTGAAATACGTGCCAAAGAGTGCCCCCTCATTTGAATGCCACATAAGTGGTGTATAGTCAGAGAAAGGTCTCTCCAAATGAGACACATCCACAAACGAGAATGTCTTTGCCAACTCCACATTGGAGAGAAATCTGTCAATCCTGGACATCTGACCACAATTATTCCTCCAGGTGTATGCACAAGAAGGTGGGACCAAATCCACGAGGCCATGCGTAGCAACAAACTCTACAAAACTATCAGATCTGGGATCTTGCCTCCTTCACCCTCCAGGTCTGTCTTCCGTCTGTAGGGTGATATTAAAATCCCCTCCAAGCAACCAAGGACACCCATGGCACTCTGTGACCACAGTCATGAGCTCCTCCCACATCACCCCCCTTGCTTGGGCATCCGAGGGTCCGTATACCCCCGTGATCGTCATCCTAGCACCTCCCACCTTTCTCACTAATTTCACTAGGATGACATGTTCACTGAAACAATTTTCCAATGAGAAAACATCCTCTCGCCACCCCAGAATCTGCCCCCCTTAACTGCCAACTGCTCTAAGGGATCGAAACCCTTCCATCCAAAAGCCCCCAATCTCCCACCACGTCCTAATATCACAGGCTGACAACTTCATTTCTTACAACAACACGTCTGCTCTCCTCAAGCGAATGTAGTGCCCTAAAGATGTCCTCGATGGATCATTGAGGCCCCTCACATTCCACGTGATCACCCCATTCATCTAGAACAAGTGGGGGCCTCCCTCACAATTGGTCGGAAGCCACACTCCGCGGTCCGACGCACCTCATCATCATTCTAATCCAACATTGCCACATGTTGTGAGGGTCGTGGCACGAGCCCCAAAGATGCCCTCCTCGATGGGTCATTGAGATCCCTCACATTGCACGTGATCACCCTGTTCATCTGGAACAAGTGGGGGCCTCCCTCACAACTGGTCGGAAGCCACACACCTCCATGATCCGACGCACCTCATCATCATTCTGATCCAACATTGCCACATGTTGTGAGGGTTGTGGCATCGTGCCACGACCATCCACCACCACTCTAGGTCATTGGCCGGTTCCCCGAAATCTCTCATCTTCTATACCGAACAATGCCACCTCGACATCCATTCACCGACCGCAGCCTCCATCTGATCAGGGGGGTCCCCTCCCGATCACCGGGTGTTAAGGATATCCCCCCCCCCCCCCCCCCCCCCCGACTGTTGCTACAATAGAGCAGGGCTTCATTAACCCTAACCTCTGGAGATTCCGCCACCATCCGCGAGACCCCAGAGTCCTCCCCAACAATCACAGGGCAATCAGCAACCCCTCCCTCCATAAAGATCGTGCCAACTGCCACCGTCGCTCCTTGAACCTCCGTCGACCGTCAAGACGACGTCGAGGGCCCTGCAAGCCTCCCGCATCGACATGCGTTGGGGTTCGCACTCCATCTTCGGCGGTGTCAAACTCCAATGTGCCTCCTTCCATTAGCCACACGTGATAAATCGAATGGAGGCACGAAACCTCCTCTCTGGATGAAAGTCCTGCCCCATTCGAAGCCTCCTTTCTGGACGAAGGTCCTACCCCATTTGAATCAAGAATGGGGGATTGGCAAGCCTGGGTTACCGGATCCGAAATTGGGTCCATCTTCAAGCCCAAAGCCCCAGGCATATGACTTAAAGGCAGGTCAAGCTGGCTGGTCAAGGGTGCCTCTTCGAGCAATAAAGGCATCACCAGCTACTGCTCCAAATGCAGCTTCGCAAATCCCTCCGCTCTTTCATCTCCAGCAATCAGTGGGAGCACCCTAATCTCAAGATGTGGCAGGCCATCATGCGAGATTCGCACAGATCTGTCCGGAATTGATGCCACGTCGGCGACCGCTCGCCTCATCCACTCCACATGGCACCACCCCACCTTCCTCCGCGCCGGAGCAACGGCACTGACCACCGAGGAACCGCCCGACACGAGCAAGCCACTACCCAAGCCAAACCTCAAAGTCAAAGCAAGATTCTCTCCATCACGTCAACCCCGATCCACGGCTCAACCACCGCCACCAGTGGACCCTCAGATAGGCCCACCAATTTGCACTCCACAAGCCGAGCAAAAGGCGATACCACTGCCTTCACCTCCACAGGCCTCAGCCACCAAGGGATCCCCTCGATGAGCACTTCAATCAATGGCCTCTCCGATGGACACTCCGAAGAAGCTTCGTCATAAGGGCAGGGTCGTCGCCATCTCCACCTCCCTATCTTCGACTCGACCTCCTTGAAGCAGAGTGCCTCCCTCCTCGAAACGGGGAGGCCGAGGACTAGAACCTTCCATCTATCAAGGATCAAGACCCTCACACCCTCGTGCACGGTGTCTCGAGCCAACACCTTCACCTCTAATCGAGTGGTCCATCCCTCCAACATATCTCCCACCAACTCGCTCTCGATCTCCTCTCACAACCCCCTCACCTCCTCCGACCATGGAGCCACAACCTCCGCCCATGGCACCCTCCTCACAAGCAGTGGTAGTAGGCCCCCAGCACCGCCACCATAACCACCTCGACATCTCCCACTCCTTTGTCTGAGGCCACTGCACTTTCCCATGGCACCCTCCTCACAAGCAGTGGTAGTAGGCCCCTAGCACCGCCACCACAACCACCTCGGCATCTCCCACTCCTATGTTTGAGGCCACTGCACTTCCAACATCTCCACGACTCTTGACAGCCCCAAGCCCAGTGGTCCTTGCCTAAACACTTGCAGCACCTCCCCTTCCTCACCGCGCCATCTCTCCAATCAAATGCTCTCAGTGGATTGCCTGAAGCCCTACTCGGCCCCTTCTTCCTCGTTACCATCGACCACCCCAGTGTCCCGTCGGCCTCCACACCTTCCTGATGTCTCTCCGCTCCTCCCCCTCCATCCAGACCAGACTCCACCCTCTTCTCTCGGTTCCCGCACTTCGTCTCCTCCACTACTCTCACATGACCGCTCTCTCGATCACTTGAGTTGGCCTAGTATAGAGGCTTGACAAAGGATTGTGGCAACGACCAAAGGTGGGCTTAGTACGGAGAAGTATACGCAAACTAGGCTGCATCAATTCTGGCAATAGCACACATCGAACAGCAAATCCAAGCCAATACAGCAAGGCACTTAGATTTAGTGACCATTTGACATGACGAACTCATGGAATTAGGTAGTTGCAGCATGCCCAAAGTGTTGCCAAGCTAAGTGCCTAGACACATTTAGGCACAAATCTAGGTGAGGAACACCTTACAAGCCCCTCCATGCTGCCAGATGAGGCATTGGCATGTAGTGCAGGTCAGGCACATGGATGGGTCCAAGTGCTCCACACACAAGGTGCACACTCAAATCAAGCATTTGGTGCCTTGTCTTGTTTTAAACTTATAAGATTTTAAAAGCTTGCGCTTTGTGATCATCATATGGTAATTTTTTTTGGCTCATGAATCAGTAAATGCTTGTGTTTTTTGCTTCTACATGGATAGGTGTCCACATTTGTTATGAGCTAGTCCGATGATATTGCTTTTTAAGTTTTTTAATATATTTTTTTTGGTTTATAAAAGCTCATATGTTCTTTTAGAACTTACCAGGCTGTAAGTATTGAATCGCTTTTATTATTTTTTTGGCATAATATAGTTGGTACCTAGATTTTCCAGGCACATGCCCAGATATGCCACAAGCACCAAGGACCTTCTGTGTCTTTAACAGCACAGCTTGTCAGTAAGTGCCGGTTTATAGGATCATTTAAACTTGATCGTATTTGTGCAATGCAGATCATCAAAAATAAGAGAATGCAGTTATATAAGTTATGTATAGTTGAATGATTTTCTTAATAAGAATGTAGTCACCTCTTCTCTCTTCCAAGAAAGAAATTCACGAAATGAGCCAACCAAAACTGAAGATGTGACCAACTTCTGTTTCTTTCTAAGGTATCATAGAAAACTTATTCCAGAGGCTCTCTCTCTCTCTCTCTCTCTCTATATATATATATATATATATGGCATATATGTGATTTCAGTGTGTCTAAGGTGGGCAGAGTGAAAGATCAGCAAGTTCAATCATTAGGGATGAAGCAAAGACCATAGTATCCGTACGCTTTTGCAAACACACAAATCTACATGTTCTACTCAAGTACAGTTGCACAACTCATTAACCAACATGACACTAAGAAGGTTGACAACCAGATTGACTTGATAAGACTCAGACGTATTTCAGTCCCTCTGACAACCTTTTACATGAGCAGCCCTCCCTCGTCTTAAAACCATTGCCAACACTTGTCAGTGGGACAAGCTGGCCCACAGATCAATGTCAAACTATATTTCTGAAAAGGAAAAGGATGACTACCGACGTTTAGTAGTCATCCACTTGCATTCCACCAGTTATAACCAACCCCGTAAGAACTTATATTTTCAAAAACATAACTTGATCGAACATATACAGCACATTCATATTCTCTCAATCTAACAAAGGTTTACCTAATTCTATCTTATGGTCATCCATCTAAAATGCAAAACTGCCATGTACCATACATATTGGATCTGCTCATGGGAAGTGACACGTGATGAATATCCTAAGGCACAAATTGCAAGAATCTCAATAATAGATGGGAAAGAGAGAGATGTAATTAAGAGGGTAACCAACAAAAAAAAAAAGAAGAGAAATGGGCGTTGACTCTGTTGATTGATTAAGATGATTTTGGGAATTGGGAAATGAGGTTTTTGAGGGGCCTACTTGTAATGAATCGTACATCCTTCATAAGATTAAGTCATGTCATATCAGATCTTTTCAAAAATTCGATAATCTAACCTGCACAGATAGCAGATTGTAACACAAGAATTAATAGCTACACATCAGGAAAAATACACACAATGTGAAACGAAGTGGAACATGCAAGCAGAGATGATATTTTTTTAGCCACCAAGTCCTTATTTTCAACAACAGCAATTAAACCTTCTCTCACACTAAGTAGGGTCGACTATATGGATTCTTTGCCTCCACTCAGATCCATTTTGAATCATTTCTAGACTTAAATTAGTAATTAAGATCATACTTAATAATTTCCTTCCAGCACTTTTTTAATCTTCCTTACCCCCTCTTATTGGGTATAACCACCAACTCCTCACATCTCCTAACCGAGGTATTTAGTAACCTTCTTTGCGAATGTTCAAACCACCGTAAATGTCTCTCTCACTTTATTATCTATCGATGCCACCCTAACCTTTTTCTCGAATAATCTCATTTAAAATACGATCCTTCCTTGCATGACCACATGTCTATCTTAACATATTCATTTCTGCCGCAGATATCTTTTACACATGCCTATAGTTGACAGCCCAACATTCAAAACTATATAGCATGGCAAATCGTACAGCTACTCGATAGCACTTTCCTTTAACTTTTAAAGGAACCCTCTTATCGCAGAGAACACCAAATGCTTCCCTTCATTTCAACCACCCTGCATTAATTTTGTGTAACATCTCCATTAATTTCACTATATTATTCAAAATGAATCACAAGTACTTAAAAACACCTCTCATTGCAATGCACTCGTCTTCAATTTTTACATCCATCTCTTCATTATTCCCTCCACTACTAAACTTATATTCCATACACTCAGTCTTTGTCCTACTTAGGCGTAAGCAAGCCTTTATCTTTCAAAGCTTCTCTCCAAAGTTCAAGTTTTGTTCCCTCCATCTCTTGTCTCATCAACCAACACAATGTTATCTACAAAAAGCATACACAATAACACCTTAGTTTGCATATACTTTGTCAACTTATCCATGACCAAGGTAAAATGGTAAGGGCTTAAAGTTGATCTTTGATGTAGACCAATGGTGATATCAAAGTAGTTTGTCAATCCATCCTTAGTCCTTACACAAGTCACGACTCCATAATACATATCCTTTATGAGGTTAATACATATATAATCAGTACATCTCTTCTCCAAAATTCTTCACAAGATATCTCTTGGAACAGAGTCATAGGACTTCTCCAAATTAATAAAGACCATATGCAAATCCTTCTTCTTGGCTCTGCAGATCTCCATCGTACGTCTTAAGAAGTGTATTGCCTCAATAGTTGGCCAACCCGGCATAAATCCAAATTGATTTTCAATTACTACAGAGACTTACCTGAGCCTTTTTTCAATTATCCTCTCCCAAAGCTTCATCGTATGACTCGTCAATTTAATATCTCTATAGTTGGAAAAATTTTATATATCTCCTTTTTTTGTATAAAGATATCATAAAACTTTTCCTTCATTCCTCTGGCATCTTTTTTCCTATCCAAATAGTATTAAAAAACATTGTAAGTCAAGTTATACCCTCTTCTCCAATCACTCTTCAAACATCTATAGGAATATCATCAAGCCCAACAATACTCCCAATTTTTATCATCTTTAAAGCATCCACTACTTTCTTTTATATCTTCCAATAGCTTGCCTAATTCACAAAATCTTCTGAATTGGTTAATTCCTCTAAGATGATATCTTTCTTTTGATTTTCATTAAAAAAATTTATGAAAATAACTATGCTATTTTGTCTTTATATCCTTGATAACTATAAGCACCCTTCCTTTTTTGTCCTTGATTCAATTTACATGCATAAGGTCTTTTGTTTTTTGCTCTCTTTAACTAACTTGAAGATATATTTTCTATCATCTTTTGAATCAAGTTTCTTGTAAAAATGCTCATAAGCTTTTGATTTTTGCTTCACTAACTATTTTTTTTGCTTCTTTCTTTGCTCTTTTATAAGTTTCTATGCTTTCGTTTATCTTATTTCGATATAAGGCTTTAAAACAAGCTCTTTTCACTGTAAGCTTCTTCTGCACTTCTTTGCTCCACCACTGAGCCTTCTTTTGTCCAAGAACACCTTTAAACACACTTAACATCTCATTTGTCACATTTCTAATACAGTTTGTCATATTTACCCACAAGTCATCAGCACTTCCATCAAAATCCCAAGTCCCTTGTTACATCTTCTCTTTGAATCTCTCTTACTCTTTCTTAAGAGTCCACTATTTAATTCTCATATTCTTAAACACCAATTTTCTCTTCTTTAACTTCTTCATGTGTTTATTCAATACTAAAAGGCAATGTTGAGAAATTAAACTCTGGCCTAGAATAATCTTGCAATCTTTATAGCATAAATGATCTTTTTTTCTCTAAGCAAAGTAAGGAATCTATGTTTTTGTTAGACAACTTTTGTAAGTAATCAAATGCTCCTCATTTTTTAAAGAAGGTATTTGCTTTAAAAAGATCACAAGCCATTACAAAGTCAAGGAAAGTTTTTCCTTTTTCATTCCTATCACCAAAACCATAATTTCCATGTACTCTTACATACTCTAAAGCATTTTTTCTTACATGTCCATTTAAATCTCCACTTAAGAAAATCATCTCTCTATGGGATTCCTTGAATTATCATATCAAGCTTCCCATAGAATTCTTTCTTTTTCTTTCCTCCAAACCAACTTGAGATGCATAAGTTGAAACGACATTCAAGATCTCTTCTTCCAAGTCTAATTTTATCAAAGTAATTCAATCTCCCATCCTCTTAACCTCAACCACACTCTCCTTCAAATCTTTATAAATAGTAATACCAACTCCATTTCTACCTTTGTCCCTTCCGGAGTACCACAATTTAAAACATATTCTCTTAATTTCCTCTGCCTTTTCTCCCACTCACTTAGTCTCTTGAAGACAAAGAATTTGAATATTTCTACTTATTATTGTATCAACAATCTCCATGAGCTTGCCAGTCACAATATCAATATGACAACTACCAAATCTCAACTTCTTTTATAACACACTTCGATGGTAAAGTAACATAATTAACTTCTCTACTTGCATACATTCTTCATGTAAGAACCCTTAATCATCGGACTACATCCGAGCAGCAATATAGCGAGTAGCAATGTAGCGAAACTAGCTTCTTTACTCGCTTGTGTTCCCCATGTGAAAACCCTTGCCATTTTTCACTACACCCGAGTGACAATGCAACGCATCACAAGTAAGAAACGCCCCAACAAAATCTAAGTATTTGCTTGAATCCATGTTTAAAGATCTGGTAAGTTTTTCGCTAGCCATCAGGTACCTAACGCAACCCTCCTCCTTTACTTGGGCTTGGGACTGGCAATGAAAAGGTATAAAAACCTCAAGTAGAGTTCAAGTCCTCATTATATATATATATATATATATATATATATATATAGAGAGAGAGAGAGAGAGAGAGAGAGAGAGAGAGAGAGAGAGAGATCAGGTGTAGTGGTAAAACATCATAGCACCAATTCAGTTCTATCATTTATTCAAGTAAGCATCATGCAGATTTTTGAAGAATCTTTCCAGAGAGAGAGATTTACAAGGAAATCAGACAGTGGGTGCTTGTGCACTAAACACAGAAACATTTACAGAATACTTACTGTAGAGAGGTATTTGGCATGAACAGGGCGCTTACAGTGAACACTAACTCTTTCCTGGTACTCACTGAAAGTAAACCAGCTGTTGTACTGAAAAATTAAATCACAAGCTTATAATCTTTTACAATATCGGCCTTTCTGCAACAGAAGGGAAAAACTTTTCAAACCATGATAGCAAAATCTATGTTTTGACAGAACCTGATCAATAGCGAATAGAACAGGAATATCTTTCACAAGGGACAACTCTTGCCTCAAACGAACAGCCACTCCAACTGAAACTTCTTTGTAAATTATCCCAGAGTGAACCAAGTCAAACAGAGTGGCACCATCAGGCAGAGCCATAAGGCCACCCTTTCCTGCAGTTGCAGCATCTACTCCTCCCAAAGGAATAGGATCGAAAATTTGGCATGGCAACTGCCGCAAATGAGCTTCATTGAATTTTAGAAAATCCTGCAATTAATGATTAACAGAAAAATTATAATTCAGCTATAGAACCTTCATTCACACTTCCTGACTTATTGGCCACCTGTGCAAACTAGGAAACCTCAAACTAATAATTCTATAAAAAATAGCATAAATGATGCCCATAGAAATGCTTCTAATTTTATTCTTTATTTTCTGAAAGGTATTTTTATTCTTTATATCCATTCCTTTTGTTGTATTCTCTCCACCGACATATATGAAGCATCCCCAGGAGTATGCTACAAAATGATGTCCGGTGCAAAATGAAGCACAGGTGTCCAAAACCAAGTTTTGTGTTTCCAATACACAGACAGCCACTTGTCATGAGTGAGACAGGTCTATAATTCTATAATATGCTTACTTTTAGTACATTTAGAATAATTTGGGACATTTAAGATGTAAGTCTAGTAGTAACAAATAGAAGGATTTTAGATTTACATTATCATCTTGCAGAGACATCTATGGACTTTACCTGCAGGATTTTCGTGGCCTGAAGAGGTGTATCAAATAAATTAGTATCTGGATTTCGATGGAAAGAACCTCCATGTGTCCACTCCCTCGCTTTTGGAACATAAAAAACTAGCCAGCCTTCACTACGAGCCCAATGGACAAGCATAGCAAGGGCTATGCTTTTCCCACAGCTAACAGGACCATCTAGTACAATTTGCCTGCGAACTTTTGTGCCTGAAAAGACAAGAAAATAGCCAATTGTTCAACACGTACAAGAAAAATGAATCAATAATGCACATGCCTGTTTTTTGAAAGGTAATGCACATGCCATTTTGATTCCCAATGAATGCAAAATCTATGCTAGAAATTACTAAACTAGCTTTTTTCACATGAACATTACTGAACTTCTTTGTGAGAAATAACTACTCCTGAATTCTTTAAGAAACATCCAAGGTCCTACTATATACCCTTTCAAAAAGAGAGAGGGAAAAACACTACGTTCAAAGAGAATGAAGACCACCGACAATAGCTGACTAATCATCTTTTAGGGCAGTCCAGGTCTCAAGATGGGGTATATTTGCTTTTGATATTGTTGAAATGAGCATTCACTTCTATGCCTGATTCAAGCAAAGTTGGAGCCTGAAGGAATGGACCTCACACCATGCTTGGGACTAACTGCTGTTTTAACAACCCTTCCCGCCACTGCCCTGAAGGCCAAAGTTTTCTCTGGATGCTTCTAGTCCCCATTCCACCTAGAGCACATACTTGGTCAAAAGGGAAGCATACTACCTAATGAAAGCAGGCAGATGGTGGTCTCATAAAGAAAGAAACCCTGTCCTGTTGGCTTCTCTCCACTAAAGCTTCCTAAATCCCCTCCTAGGCATCTCGTCTACACATCCTCTTCTCCCTTCTTATCGAGCCTCTAGTTATTCTAGTCTAGAGGATGGCTATCGTATGTTCTGGTATAGAGTATGGCTATCAGCCACACAAGAAACAAACTCTCATCTCCCAACCTCCTCCACCAGCTTTACTAGAGTACATCACCTCCTTACCTTCCGTGGAATCTCACACCAGCCAGCATGCCTCTGATATTTGCAATTTCGACTAAGTTGTACATCGGTACATAGGGGTCATACCTAAATAACAGGACATCAGTTGCATACTAGCAAAATCTTGTTGATGTGATGCTAAATCGGTGAAATCAATTCAAGCAGATGAAATTTCATTGCTACGAACCTGGATGTTGACATGTGTCTAACATAAAATTATCCTTATAGATATTTAATATTATTGTAAGTTTCCCTATTTTAGCCTATGGAAGTGTTGGATGTGCCTTATTTCTATCACACAACAATATGATATGAGCGAGCTTGGAAAAGGTTGGGGGTCTTAATAGCGAGATTTTGTTGACATGATGCTAAATCATCAAAATCAAGTCATCTAGACAAAAGTTCATTGATATGGACCTAGATGCCAACATATGTCGAGTTTAAATTGTCATTATAGATATTTTCATAACTTTTCATATTTTTGTGTATATGAACAAGTAAAAGAAAAGAGCAGAAAATTATTGTTTAAGAATATGAGAATTAAATAGTTAAATCTTAAGAAAAAGAAAGAGAGATTCAAAGAAAAGATGATACAACAAAAGACTTAAGATTTTGACGGAAGTACTAATAACTTATAGGTAAATATGTCAAATTGCATTAGAAAGGTGGCAAAAAAAGTATTAAGCGTGTCTAAAGGTGGAGTTTCAAGATAAAAGGAGGCTAGGTGGTGGAGTGAGGAAGTACAGGAGAATCTTATAATTAAAAGAGCTTACTTCAAAGTCTTATATTAAGATAGAACCAATGAAAACATGGAAAATTATAGAAAAGTAAAGAAAAAAGCAAATAAATAAGTTAGTGAAGTAAAAACTTGGAAGCATTTTTACAAGAAACTTGATTCTAAAGAAGATGAAAAAGATATCTTCAAGTTAGCTAAAGCAAGATAGCAAAAAATAAAGAACCTTACGCATGTAAGATGCATCAATTACAAAGGAAGGGCGTTTACAGCTAGTGAATATATAACGACAAAATAGAAAAATTATTTTCATAAGCTTTTTAATAGAAATAAAAAATATGATGTCATCGTAGGGGAGTTAGTCAATTCAGAAGATTACATAAATCGGATAAGCTACCGAAAGATATAAAAGAAAGTAGTGGATGCCTTAAAGATGATGAAAATTAGGAGGGCTATTGGACCTGATGATATTCCTATAGATGTTTGGAGAGTGATTGAAGAGTATAACTTGGCTCATGATGTGCATACATCTGAATAGTCAAAAACATCTATTAATGCATGCTCTTAGTATCATATAAGCATCATGCATTGTAAATATTACATAACATACATTATTAAGCATTTAAGTCAAATTGTACAAATTATAAAGTAATTTCTTCTGCTTAATGGCAAGGGATAGGACGACATTTAATCGGGGCCTAGAATTGAAGATCCAATTGTACGGATTTGATCAAAACAACGATCGAAGTTCAATGACTCTAAAATCGCCCTGATCAGACTTCCGTAGCATCAGATATAATCCAAGGAAGATCATAGATCAAGGGCCAAGATGATGTAAATCCACACTTCAGATGACAAATCCGCCAACACGGATGGATTTGGATCGACGATCGCAGCCCAACGGCACCATCAATCTCAACCGTTGGATCTCAAATCCAACGACCGAGATCGCATCAAGGAATGCCCGCACGCTGATGAAGATTCAATGCTCGAGCACCCTCAACCGCTGGATCTTTATCCAACAGTCGAGCGCGCTTGAGCCCAAATTGAGACCGCAACCATCCGTGAGGATGACGCAGTGGTCTCGAAGCCACTGCAAGTGCCTCAAATCAGCTGAACGCGGGGCGCGATTGATTTTAGCCGTGCAATGCACATCAAGCGGCGGAGTAGCAGCCACGTGGCAAGCCCAGATGCGAGAGGCGCGTGCATGCATTGAAGAGGCGCAGGCTCGGTGCATTTAAGCCGTCCGATCTCGTGATCGGACGACTAATAACGCTATAACGTGTGTATACATTGAGGCGCGGGGAGAAGAGATGCGGGCAGGCGCACGTACGTTGCCCACGTTTAGGGCTTTAGTGACGAATAAATCTATTACTAAAGACCCCTATATTAATGTTTTAAGGTTAAAATGCCCTATTTGCCCCCAACCTCTACACCTATAAAAAAGTCTACGCCACCCACATTTCATTCATCCCTTCCTTCACCTCTCTCCCTCTCCAAAGCTCTAAAGAAGCTTGTCCCAAACCTGGGATACTCCTCTAAAGTTAAAATCAAAGTTTTCTCACCCTCATTCCGAAAGTGGATTCCGCGATGACGGCGCCGTACCTCACCCCCGATTCTTCCCGCTTTGTTCTCCATCTTCCGTCTTCGCCCTCCGTCTTCCAGGCGTCGCCCTTCCGGCTCGTCTTCCAAGCAATCGTCGAGAAGGATAACTTCTCGCCTCTCTTTACTGCTTTCTAGTTGTAATATTTCCCGCTTTGTAGTTGTAAAAACATTATCCATATTATAAAGTGTTTGTTCTCTCTCTTATTGTTAATATCGAATTCATTGTGATCATCTCGCTTTCTAAAAAAAATAAAAAAATATAATCGTGGATTTCAAATCAACGTAGCTTCCCTGTGTTCGACCCGGAATTCTTTTCGAGTTTCGGTAAAATTTATTTGTTGACGGATTTCATCGCAAGTCACACTACGACGGATTTTCAAAACTCAACTTCTGTTTACGACGATTTTCCACATCAACATTTTGGAGTCATCAAGGAGGCAACGAATCTCAATTTCTTTCCGCATTTCACTCTTACTTTTATTTCTCTCCTATTGTTTTGCAGGAACCTCATCAGGGAATCTTCAGGCGGTAAAAAGAAGTAAAATGCAGTTGAAGACAACTGTAAGTGCTCCCTATTCTTTCCCCCGCCATAGATTTTATTCCACAACCCTAATTCAAACCCTAATTAACCTAGGTGTTTGCATAAAACCTTGGATTAGTTTAGATGCTTTGATTTCCACCCCCACTCATCTCACCCTCGTAAAAAAAAACAAACAAAAAGATACTTCTTGTGGGACAAATTAACATACACACTACATACACCCACATTCGAGGCACATAACCTAACTTGATTTTTATCTACTCAACCAAGATTCCAACCTGTAGAACCGGTATACACACCCAAACACATAATCGAGTAGAAATCAGAATAGGTATCCACTTGTGTGCCTAACTCAGTGGTGTATTAAGGCCAATTATTTGAGTTGTTGAGGTCGCACCACTTTATCAAAAATCAACTCATCAAGTAGTTTCCCCTAAGGGTTTACAAGTTAGGTCAATACCAAGCACTCCACTTTACTTTTGATTTCAAAAGAAAAAGATCTTCACCCGTATTTTGAAAGTTTGGTTTGCCTCTTGAACTTGATTGAATTTACCTAATTCTAAACCCTAAAAGCTACTTAAGCAAGATTTGAACCTTAAAATCTGCTCATCCAAATAATCTTGCTTGAAAACCTTGGTTGTGCACGCACTCACACATATTCAATCAATCATCAAGGACACAACCCATTTTAAGGGCCTAACACATTCCATAAGCACTACAATCCTAAGCCTAAGTTAAAATTGATTAGACGTCGGCCTTAAAGATTGATTCGCTCTTTAAGGCCTAGATTGAGATTGTTTATGATTAACCTGCTTGTACTAATCAATCTGATGTTTAGCTAGCGGAGTAGCGTCACACGACCGCAATTGGGGATACACTAGGAACCAGAGGCACAAGCCAAAGGAAGAACCTTCTCCCCAACCCCTCCTTCTAACTGGTTGGATTGATTGGATGCAAGTTAAGTAAATCTTCTATAATCTTAAGACGAATTCTGAGAGTCTGTAGATTTAGGCTACCCAACTTAAGGACAGGCTTATTTTGTTGTGCTGCAAGGTTTTTATCTCCAGTCCTTCCGACCTCTTCCTAGTTTATGCTTGGAAGGTCACTGAATCCCCAATTAGAAAGATCATTAGATTACTCTAGGAGGCATAGATTAAATTTTGGCCAAATTAATCCTATGGCCGATCAACAACCTCCTCTACCTCAGAATCAATAAGAGATGTTTCAAAGGCAGTTAGAACAAATGCAGAGAATCAAGAATAGTTCCAGAGAATGCAGGACGCTCAGTCCTTAAAGGATTTTTATGATTCTTCAAATTACGGGGAACGTCCCGATGTCTGGATTTCAGCCGGAGACGTTGAAATCAAGCCCTAGGTGTTAAGCCTAATCAAACATTTCCAAGGGCTTGGCTCTGAAGATCTGTTTCAACACTTGGAAGCCTTGACCACTTTGGTCCAAACTACCAAAGCACGAAACGTGATTGAAGAGTAGATGATCATAAGGCTCTTTCCCCACTCTCTTAGATATAAGGCCACTTATTGGTACAGAACCATCGGAAAGCCGATAGCAACATGGAACGATCTGAAATCGACTTTCCTGAAGAAATTCTTCCCAGTCGGGCATACCAATGCACTGAGGCGGGCGATTACTACTTTCGGTCAGCGGTCAGGGGAGCAGTTTCATGCTACTTGTGAGCGATTCCATGACTTATTATGGAAGTGCCCACACCACAAGGTACCAAAATGGCAACTCGTGTAGATCCTTTACCACAGGTTGACTGAGCAACTCAGAAATCACGTGAACGCTTTTTGCAGAAGCAATTTCCTCAACAAAGACGCAGATAGTGCGCATGATTTGTTTGAGGAAATGAGTGAAAATTCAATCAATCATGCCTTCATGAATACGTTTAACCAGTCCCAACAACCCAGATCAAATGTTAATGAGGTCAATGACTCATTCATTCGATATGGAGCTGATTACCAAAAGGATGGAAGAGTGGATGGCTGGAAACTCTGTGAACAATTCTCGATCCACTCAATCCCAGAATTCGAGATTCCATTCTTCGTGAGCTCCTCTTCTCAAAAAAAAAAAATCTTCGCGAGCTCCTTCTGGACGGGAGTTCGTGAATCAACTGGATACGGCTCAACCTATGAGCCAGCATTACTCGGAACCCCACGGGTTTTAAATTGGGGCCTTTGATCTCAGTTTCTCTTATCCTTCCCTTTCTTTTTCTCCATCCTCACCCTATGAGGATGTCTATGCTGTACAGGAGAATGTTAGGTCCAACCCATATTCCAATGCTTATAATCTGGGTTGGAGAAACCACCCTAACTTCTCCTGGAAAAACCCGGGGCAGCAGACCCAATTCCGACCCAGCAACTATGCTCCGCAAAGACCAATGGGTCAGGGTCATGTTTATACTCAGCTGCCCCCAAATCAAGTCAATCAACCAACTTGGAATGCCCATCAACCCGTAGAGTAGGCTAATTTGAACCGTCAGATGATAGAGATGCAAGGATCCATGCTACAGCTCATGCAGCAAATGAAAACCTCGCTAGACAACTTGCAAACCGGGTTCATTGCTAATTCCCATCAACCCAGATCTCTGCCATCTCAACCCGTACCCAACTCGCGCAATATATAGAATCCGGGCAACCAAGCCCAAGGGTACGGGAATCAGAGGGACCCACACGCACATGCTCAGGTGGTTGAGCAGAGTCTTGCTTCATCAAATCCGGGGTTTCTGGCTAATCAAGCCCCTCTGATCTTTCCTAAGCCTCCCTAAGACCCAAACTCGTATGCATCTGCCAACTCTGTTACTTTGATGAGTGGAAGGCAAACCCAGGACCTGTTCTGATCAACCAAATCCTGGTGAGCCTGAGGAAAAAAAGAACTCTGAAGAAGAAATCAAGGCTCAGGAACCTGATTTCGAAGATTTGACTCATGTTCCTTTTCCTGACGCCTTGATTAAACTCAGGAAGAAGCTCGTTAATAGTGACGAGGAGCTCTTAAATATATTCAAGAATGTCAAAATTAATATCCCGCTCATCGACGCTATCAAACACATACTGGCTTATGCTAAATTCTTAAAGGATTTATGTATACAGAAGCGTAAGCCGAGGGAATCTATTCCAAGGAAGGTGGTACTCTCCGAGCAAGCTAGTTTTATTATCCTGCATCACCTTCCTCTGAAAAAGAGAGATCCAGGTGCCCCTTTGATTTCATGTGTTATCAGATATTACACCTTTGATAGGAAACTCCTAGATCTAGGTGCATCCATTAACATAATTCTTCCTTCTCTTTACGAGAATTTTGGATTAGGTGAACTTCGACTGACCTCAGTAACACTGCAGTTAGCGGACCGTTCGGTTACAAATCCAACAGGCGTTATTGAGGATGTTATTGTATAGGTTAAGGATTTCTATTTTCCTGTAGATTTCCTTGTCCTTAACATGGATATTCTTGAAAATTTAAGAAACACGCCCATCATTCTAGGGCATCCATTCCTAACTATCGCTAAGGCCAATATCAACTGTGAGAGCGGTAGCATGAAAATCGCTTTTAGGGATCGGAAATTGAAACTGAATATTTTTAAGGTAATTAACAAATTTGAGGATTGTGGATATGTTGAGGAACTCGAGGAAGATAACTTGAATATTGAGACATGTATGGTTGTTTCTGCAATTGAAAGTTCCTCATGTTTCAATGAATCCAACCCGCAACCTCTGTGGCAAACCTGTCACATTCTGAAGAGTTTATTGATTTTGTTCACTTTCAACCTTTCCTCTTGATGAATCTTCATCAGCATCATCCTTACCTTCCATCTTAGACCTGCCCCAGCTTGAATTGAAACCATTGTCTGAGGTTTGAAATATCAGTTTTTGGGACCCCAAAAGATGCTCCCTGTGATTACCAATACTAGATTGAATAAGGAGCAGGAGATTAAACTGATCAAGGTCCTAAAGGAACACAAAGAAGCAATTGGTTGGACCATCCATAACCTTATGGGGATTGAGTCATCTTATTGCAATCACAGAATTTTCATGGAAGATGGATTCTACAATTCTCGCCAGATGCAGAAGAGATTAAACCCTAATATGAGAGAAATGGTCAAAAAGGAAATAATTAAGTGGCTTGATGCAGGAATCATTTATTCGATCTCAGATAATCCTTAGGTAAGTCCCATGCAAATTATTCCCAAGAAAGCCGAAATTACCATTGTGACTAACGAAAAAGGAGAATCTGTCACAACTCATTCAGCTTCCGCTTGAAGGGTCTGTATCGATTACAGGAAGCTGAACACAACCATGAAAAAGGATCATTTCCCTTTACCCTTTATCAATCAAATTCTTAAAAGGCTAGCCGAGCAAAAGTACTTCTGTTTCCTAGATGATTACTTGAGATACAATCAAGTCCCTATCCATCCCAAGGATCAGGAAAAAATGACTTTTACCTGTCCCTATAGAACCTTTGCTTTCCGTAGAATGCCATTCGGCTTATGCAATACACCTGTAACTTTTCAACGGTGTATACTAGCCATATTCTCTGACATGGTGGGAGAGTTTAAGGAAGTCTTCATGGACGATTTCTCTGTTTTCAGAGAATCATTTGATTCTTGCCTGGCTAATCTCGAATTGAAACATAAAAGATGTATCAAAACAAGATTAGTCCTTAGCTAGGAAAAAAGTCATTTCATGACACAATGTATCGTCTTGGGTCACGTAATCTCTGAATGGGGAATTAAGGTCGACAAAGCTAAAGTTGATGCTATTTCCAAACTTCCTCCTCCCACATCTGTCAAACAAGTTCGATCATTTCTTGATCATGTGGGATTCTATCAGATGTTCATCAAGGATTTCTTTAAGGTTGCTCACCCTCTGGGCAACCTTCTCGCCAAACATACGCCATTTGAATTTGACGAATCATGCCGCAAGGCATTCGATTTTCTTAAAACGACAGTCATTTGTGCTCCGATGCTGCAACCACCGGTTTGGACAGCCCCATTTAAAATCATAACTGACGCTTCTGATTACGTGATCAGGGCTGTTTTGGGTCAAAAGATTGATAGAAAGCCCTCTGTCATCTACTACGCTAGCAAAACTCTAGATGAGGCCCAGAGAAATCATACCGTTACTGAGGAGTTGCTAGCTGTAGTATTTGCTTTGGAGAAATTCAGAGCTCATCTCTTAAGATCTCACGTAATAATTGACACCGACTACTAGGCCTTGAGACATCTCTTGGCCAAAAAGGATGCCAAACCCCAGCTCATTCGATGGATTCTTTTGCTTCAAGAATTCGATCTTGAAATCAAAGATAAATCTGAGGCACAAAATGTGGTGGTGGATCATCTTTCAAGACTTCTAAGTGATTCTCCTCGTCCAAATATTCCGATTGCTGATACTTTTCCGGACGAGATTATTTTTGCAGTGTCAGGTGTCCAAACCCCGTGATTTGCAGACATAGTAAACTATTTGCCCGTTAGTCAAATCCCTCAGGATTGGACCAAGCAACAATGAGATAGACTCAAATCTGAGACAATATTACTTCTGGGAGGACCCTGAACTGTACCGCATCGGCTCTAATCAGATTATTCGCCGATGTGTTCCGGAGAATGAATTCCAAAGTATACTTGAGTTCTGTCATGCATCTACGTGTGGTAGACATCTCTACGGGAAAAAGACGACTGCAAAAATATTGCAATTTGAATTCTATTGGCCGTCCTTATTCAAGGATGCTCAGGAATTCTCGAGATCGTGTTCCTGATGCCAGGCACTCGGGAGCATAACCAAGAGAGATATGATGCCACTAAACATAATCCTTCCCGTCGAAATTTTCGACGTTTGGGGCATCGATTTCATGAGACCCTTCCTCCCTTCATTTGGATACTAGAACGTTTTTGTCGCTGTTGATTACGTGTCCAAGTGGATCGAGGCTATTCCCACCCGAACCAATGACCACAAGGTGGTCATTAATTTTGTCAAGAACATCTTCAATCAGTTCGGGATTCCGAGGGTCATCATCAGCGATGGTGGTACTCACTTCACAAATGCCTAGTTCAGCAATCTACTGGCAAAATACGGGGTAAATCACAAAATTTCCACACCTTACCACCTCCAGACGAATAGACAAGCCGAGATCTCCAATCGGGAGATCAAGAATATCATGCAAAAAAAGTTAGGCCTGATCGAAAAGATTGGACTCAAAAGCTTGATGACGCTCTTTGAGCCTATCGTACGGCGTACAAAACGCCTATCGACATGTCATTGTTTCGTCTGGTGTATGGAAAGACATGCCATTTACCCATAAAGATTGAACATCAAGCATTTTGGGCAATCAAGCAATGCAACTTGGATTTGAGTTTAACCGGAAAGATCAGGAAACTCCAACTATCTGAATTGGAAGAGCTTAGAAACGATGCGTACAAGAATGACAAGATCTATAAGGCTCGGACCGAAGCTCTTCATGACCAACTAATTTCCCGCAAGAGCTTTAAGCCGAACCAAAAGGTCTGGCTCTTTGATTCTCGACTTAAACTCTTTCCCGACAAACTTAGGTCAAAATGGAATGGCCCGTTCATCATTGATCAAATATTCCAAACGGGGCTGTTCAGATCTCTGACCCAAGAACGGGTAATTCTTTTAAAGTCAACAGTCAACATTTGAAACCTTATGTTGACCGTGTTGTTCCGGAATCCGTCTCAGACAAGATTGCTCTAATCTTATCGTGATTTCTTTGGCTGAACTTCGCCTAGCTGATGGCATTAGACTCAACACTTGTACAGTCTGACTCAGAGCTGACTCGAGCATCATATACAGGTGATATTTTCTTCATTCTACCCTTCCTTTCATGCCTTTTATTTTTCAATGAGGATATTGCATTAGCTAGGCATAGGGGGGTGGATTCAATTTTGAATCATTTTGTCAACTCTGTGGAATTCTTGTAAACTCTACTAATTTTTTTTCTCTTTATTTAAAAAAAATGAATTAGGAAAGAATACTTGGGCATTAGAACTTTTCAACCTTAGGGAATAATACAGTAGGATCTGAATACTTAGACCATTCAAGTCTTCAGGTTTAATCAGCTCTGGTGTCCACTAAAATGTGAATTTGTTTATCGAATCCTCGCCATTCTGAATTTACTTCAAATTGGTTAAATAAGTTAGGGTGATAAGTACACGACTTATCAACCCGCCCTCTGATTTGAATGACCTTTAAATCTAAGCATCTACACATTTTTCGCACTGACTCGTTCGACGATTTTAACAGAATTTGGATAGCTAATGAACTTTCTAGGGTGACATGGCTGGCAAGTTATCGATGGTAACAGCTCATCGACCGATTGTCCAGAGCCCAGCCACAGGATCATTATTTTCCTGCTGCCTTTAAGTAAATCTTAGATCAGGGAAGCTACCTACTTAAAGAAAGAAAAGAAAAGGAAAAAAATATCCAAAAAGAAAAAGAAATAGAAAAGGAGAAAAGAAAAAAAAAGCCACACTTCACCACACGAGTATGGCTAACAAGTTATCGTAGGTAACAACCTATTGGTAGGCTGTCCAGAACCCAGCTCAAGAAATGCACGTATAATTCCTAAACAGTAAGGAAGAAGCGGAGAAGTAGAATAAGCTGGGGAGATATACACTAGGTTCGCCTTTGTGTTGACCCCATAAAAATAAAAGTAGGGAAAAAGCTACCTGTTGAATAGATACACATTTAGGTAGAATTCTTTTTTTGTAAGATCACCTAGATGCGTAGAAACCCAAACTCCGTTCTGATTGTCGATCAATAAGTGTCACATTCACGAAAAGAACTTAGAGTTTTCATCGAATCTTGGGTGGGTTGAGTAGCTGTAGAAAACTGCTCTAAAATCCTAAACTCAAAAATCCAAAAAAAAATTAGAAAAAGAAAAAGAAAAAAATATCCTTCTTTGAATAAGGCGACGGCTTAAAGCGGTTTGCATTTTGGCAGACACCTGGGCGTTGTTGTGTCTTTGTAGTTTGGATCCTTAGTAAAAATTTCCTAATGTTGAAAAATGACTCTTGCCCGAGAAATCCAATCCTAATTCTTTTATAAATAGCATATAATTTTTGCTAACGACTAGTAAAAGATAACCATGGGGGTGTGATGTACATACATCTGAATAGTCAAAAATGTCTATTAATGCATATTCTTAGTATCATATAAGCATCATGCATTGTAAATATTGCATAACATACATCATCATGCATTTAGGTCAAATTATACAAATTATATAGTAATTTCTTCTTGATGGCCAGGGACAGGGAGACATTTAATCGGGGCCTCGGATTGAAGATCCAGCTGTACGGATTTGATCAGGGCGGCGAGCGGAGTTCAACGATTCTAAGATCGCCCTAATCGGACTTCCATAGCATCAGATATAATCCGAAAAAGATCAGAGACCAAGGGCCAAGATGGTGTAAATCCAGACTTCAGATGACAAATCCGACAACACGGATGGGTTCGGATCAACGATCACAACCCAACAACGCAAAAATCGATCCAATCCGACATCTGTGGGACCATCTACAACACATAGAAGATGGATGGCCAAAATGACGCCACATGATGCCATCCCAGCTGCCCAACTGGCCAAAGGAGTGCCACACGACACCCTCCTTGATCGCTTGATCAATCTCAGCCATTGGATCTCAAATCCAACGGCCGAGATCGCATCAAGGAATGCCCGTACACTGATGAAGACTCAACGCTCAAGCGCCCTCAGCCGTTGGATCTTCATCCAACACCGAGCACGCTTGAGCCCAAATTGAAACTGCGACCATCCGTGAGGATGGCGCAGCGGTCTCGAAGCCACAGGCAACACGGAGGTCACACGTTCGAGCCCCTGCAAGCGCCTCAAATCAGCTGAACACGGGACACGGTTGATTTCAGCCGTGTGATACACATCAGGCGACGAAGAAGCGGCCATGTGGCGCACCCAGATGCGAGGAGAGGCGCGTGCATGCGTTGAAGAGGCATGGGCGTGGTGCTAATAACGCACGAACGTGTATACATTGAGGCACGAGGAGAAGAGACGCGGGCAAGCGCACGCATGTCGCCCACATTCAGGACTTTAGTGACGAATAAATCCGTCATTAAAGACCCCTATATTAATATTTTAAGGTTAAAATGACATTTGCCCCCAACCTCTAAACCTATAAAAGGCCTATGCACCCACATTTCATCCATCCCTTCCTTCACCTCTCTCCTCTCCGAAACTCTAAAGAAGCTTGTCCCAAACTCGGGATGCTCCTCTAGAGTTAAAATCAAAGTTTTCTCGCCCCCATTCCGGAAGTGGATCCCACGACGACGCCATGTCTCGCCCCCGGTTCTTCCCGCTTCGTTCTCCATCTTCCGTCTTCACCCTCCGTCTTCCAAGCGTCGCCCCATCCAGCTCGTCCTCCAAACAGCCGTCGAGGAGGATAACTTCTCGCCTCCTTTCTCCTTACTACTTTCTAGAGTAGATTTTATTACTTTCTAGTTGTAATATTTCCCACTTTCTAGCTGCAATATTTTTCACTTTCTAGTTGTAAAAACATTATCCATATTATAAAGTGTTTATTATCTCTCTCTTTCTCTCTCTTTCTCTTATTGTTAATATGGAATTCATTGTGATTCTCGCTTTCTAAACAAAAACAATAAGAAAAAATATAATTGCGAATTTCAAATCGACGAAGTCTCCCTATGTTCGACCTGGAATTCTTTTCGAGTTTCGGTAAAATTTATTTGTTGACGGATTTTCATAACTTCCGTTTGTGACAATTTTTCACATCAACAGCTCACAAAATTATTTAATGCTATTTGAAAATGTAAGAGGATGCCAGAAGAATAGAGGAAAAGTTTTGTGATACCTTTATACAAGAACAAAGGAGATATACAAAATTATTTCAACTATAATGGTATCAAATTGATGAGTCATACTACAAAGCTTTAGGAGAAAATAATTGAAAGAAGGCTGACCCAAGTCTCTGTAGTAACAAAAAATCAGTTTGAATTTGTGTCAGGACAATCTACCATTGAGGTAATACACCTCCTACGGTGAATGATGGAGATCTACAAAGCCAAGAAGAAGAATTTACATATGGTCTTTATTGATTTTGAAAAGGCCTATGACTCTGTCCCAAGAGATTATCCTGTGGAGAATTTTAAAGAGACAGGTACTAGTTCTATATAACAATCTTATGGAGGATATGTACTATGGACTTGCAACTTGTGTAAGGACTAAGAATGGATAGACGGACTACTTTAATATCACCATTGGTCTATATCAAATAGCAGCTTTAAGTCTTTACCTCTCTACCTTAGTTATAGATGAGTTGACGAAGCATATCCAAGCGAAGGTGTCATGATGTATGCATTTTGCTAATGATATTATGTTGGTTTATGAGACAAGAAATGAAATAAACAAAAAACTTAAACTTTGAAAAAAAGTCCCGGGAGCTAAAGACCTACGCCTACGGCAAGACAAAGACTGAGTATATGGAATGTAAGTTTCGTAGTAGAGGGAACAATGAAGGGATGAATGTAAAAATGGGTGAAGAATGCAAAGATGTTTTTAAATACCTAGGATCCATTTTTTAACAAGATAGTGCAATTGATGGAGCTCTTACATAGAATTTATGAAGAATAGTTGAAATAGAGGGAAGAATCTAGTGTTCTATGTAATAAGGTTTCTTTAAAAGTTAAAGGAAAATACTATCGAGTAGCTGTAAGACCTATCATGCTGTATGATTTTTGTTGGGACATAAGAGAAGGCCACATGGACACTACCACATGGCACACGTTAGGCCACGTGGCAGCAACAGGTAGAGTCCAAGCTGCTGGCCACTTAGGAGCTTAAGTCTATTTTTGACTCCCTTAGGGAGCAAGTTGTCTAATTTTAGAATGTTATTTTTGTGGTAGTTTTGAGTGATTGATGTTTTCTATTTTTAAAGAGAGTTAATTGGGTGATTGAGTTTACTATATTTAGAGAGAGTTGGTTTCCTATTGTACGGATATGTACTCTCTATAAAAAGAGGGCCTTCCCATATGTTTCTCTTTGAGCAATTAATAAAAATTATTCCCATCAATCAAGCTCCACCCTCTCTCCCTTTCTTCTCTCTCAGCCAACCACAATAGGGAAAGCTCCTGCAGCCCTCACGCATTCAGTAGGACCGGTCCATATCAGACTGGCCCTCTCCTACACCTGCAAGTGGTCCAGCTACAACACAATCGGCATTCCTCTCCACTGCAGATCGGCCTGCACTTGGCCTACAGACCAGACTATCCTCTCCCTAGTCCATAAGACCAGTTTCCCAGCCTCTGCAAGACTCCTTCATGCTCTGCTTCCATGCCAATTCTCAACATGGTATCAGAGCAGTAACACTCTAGGCAATTATTCTCTAGGCCAGCGTTCTTCTCGACCCCAATCCAAGATCTTTCTGATTTCCTCATCATCCTCCACTCAAGTCGAAATTCTTCCTGACCTTCTCTAGAGCCGACGTTCTTTTCGGCTAGGCCGAAGTTCTTCCCCGCCCCAACCAGAACCGAAGTTCTTTCCGATTCAAACTTTCTTGGAGGATGGTGGCGAAATTAGAGATACAAGAAAAGAAGAATGATGAAGCGTATAGCCTCACACATAAAGAGCAAGTCATCGACCTCCCGACCTCCGACTCAAAGGGAGTGTTGGGACATAGGAGAAAGACACGTGGACACTACCACGTGGCACACATCAGGCTACGTGGCAACAATAGGAAGAGTTTAGGCCGCTAGCCACTTAGGGGCTTAAGTCTATTTTTGGCTCCCTTAGGGAGCAAGTTGGCTAATTTTAGAATGTTGTTTTTGTGGTCGTTTTAAGTGATTTGAGTTTTCTATTTTTAGAGTTAATTGGGTGATTGAGTTTACTATATTTAGAGAGTAAGTTGGTTTCCTATTGTAGGGATATGCACTCTCTATAAAAAGATGGCCTTCCCATATGTTTCTCTTTAAGCAATTAATAAAAATTCTTTCCATCAATCAAGCTCCACCATCTCTCCCTTTCTTCTCTCTAAGCCAGCCACAAGGAAAGCCTCTGCAACCCTCACGCATTCAGTAGGATCGATCCACATCAAACCAACCCTCTCCTACACTTCCAGGTGGTCCAGCAGCAACACAATCAGCCTTCCTCTCCACTGCAGACCAGCTTGCACTTGGCCTACAGGCCAGACTGTCCTTTCCCTGGTCCACAGTACCAGTTTCCCAACCTCTGCAGGACTCCTCCACACTCCACTTCCACGCCAATTCTTAACAGTTTTGAATGTTGGCCCGTCATTTATAGGCATGTGGAAAAATTTTTTGTGGTATAAATGATGTTAAGATAGATATGTGATCATAATGAGATTATTCAAGAGAAAGTCGAGGTGGAACCAAAGGCTGCAAAAATCGATCTATGCGACCGATTAATCGATCGATTAATCGTATATGGTCGAGAACTGAACCGCATAACAATATTAAAGCCTATAATCGGGCGAACCGATTAATCGACCTATTATCCGATTAATCGATTAATTAATCATCCGATCGAACATTAAGAGTTCGATTTTTTGTGTCTAGATTGGCACATCGAAGAAAAAAAAATCCCACCCAACTTCTCCATCCCCCTTCCCCGGAATTCGAATCTTCATAAAACCCTAAACCTACACCCCTCTCTAATTCTCCTCAATCCTCCATCACCACAGCCTTCCTTATTGCCTATCGAGTCTCCATGAGAGAATATGCATGTCAAAAAAATGATACTAATACATATGTGTACCTTTTCAATTTGTATATATGCATATATAATATGTATTCCAGTATATATAATTATATTTAAATTTTTAAATACTTAAAAATACTAAATCGATTAATCACCGATTAATAACCCACATATCATATACTCAGTCGGTAACCTCACCAACTGAATACCGATTGTCGATTTCTGTAACCTTAGTTGGCACTAATAAAGGATAAAACAAGAAAGATACGTCTAAGGTGATTTAGACATTTACAGAGAAGGTCACTAAATGTTCCAGTTAAGAGATGCAAAAAGTTAGAGGTTGAACCTACCAAGAGAGGGTGAGGAAGACTAAAGAAGTGTTAGAAGGAAATTATTAAATATGACATCAATTATTTCAATTTAAATTCTAAAATAATTAAGAATCTATATAACTGACCCCACTTAATGTGGAAGAAGACTTAGTTGTTATTTGGCCTATAAAAGTGTTCAAGATGTCTTATTTCCATCAAAAAAAGGAGTATAGGAGAGCTTAGGAAAGGTTGGGAGGTCTTAATTAACTAGAATCAAGGCATCTACAGTTAGTTTTCTTCTATCTCGACTCAATCTAGTTTGTGAGTACAAATAACTTGTTGGCAAGAACAAAGTAGCAATGTTCTAATTGTGATTGTATATTAAAGTAAATATTTCAATCCTTATCAATACTTCATAGTTATGATCACCAATGACAAGTGCTAACTATTACCAAGTATTAATTAAGTATTACTAAGGATGGAATTATTAATTAAGTAAATACTTAGTACTATAATAACTACTAACTAAAGGGTAGCCCGGTGTAGTAAACTACTGTTATATGTGGGGTCCAAGGAAGGGTCAACCAGTTTGGATCTATTATACACAGCTATTTTTTTCCCCTACAGGGGGATGTTCTGGGGACTCAACCTATTAATCCAAGTCTCATGGAAACAACTTTACCACTATGCCAAGGTTCCCCTTCTATAGTAACTATAGTCTAATATAAATTAGTAAATAGTAAATATTAATTTTTGGTCTATGAAAGTGATGTACTCTTTGTATTGTCTATGAAGACTGGATTGATAGGCTTTATTGCCATTAGTAAGTATTAATTGCTTGTTATATTACTCATGTGTTGTAGCCACAAGCATATCAAGTCCACTCTTTTTTGAACAAATTTATTATTTTTGTTGGAGTTTAATTGGCATGCCTCGACATGCGTCTGGCATACCTTAATTTTTCAATCATCAAAATAGCATCACCGATTTACACCCATCCTTTAGCATGCGTTTAGCATACCTTCTATTATAAAACATGATATGCAGAAGCGTATTAACAAAATATCAAATTATAATCAAGAAATGAGCACTAGTGTTTACATGAAAACCCTACTCACGAAGAGCAAAGAGAAAACTACAAAAGAAACACCCCTATGGGCATGATATGAATGTATTCTTTTCAAGGAACAATAGCGGTACAACGACTATTTATAGGCCACCATTCACTACGACTCTCCACATTACGCAATGTGGTATTATTCTCTTGTAATTGGATCTCTTACATCCAATTGCCCAACTACACATTCTTTCAACACTCCTCAAGCTGCAACATGAAATGCTCAGCTTGTAAAACAACGAAATCCTTATTCTACAACAAAACACAACACTTTCAACTAGTGCAACCGAGTCACGGCTCTTCTGTAGGCGAATGGCATCAATTGCACCCTTGTTCTTACTTGTAGGAAGGTATGCTGATGATCACACAACAGCGAGGGCTGGAGTCTGTTGAACGACTTGTTGTAGCTAGCTCTAACATGGGCCTCTCCTTTGGAGACCACAACTGCTACTGGTGCCTTCCCATTGGAGATCTTGGACATGGGCCTTTCCTCTGCAATACTCAAAATTAGGCCTCTTCCACATGGAAACTCGACATAAGTCTTTCCACTGGAGACCTCAAAACTCCGACCTCTCTTATATAGGAACTTGACGTGAGCCTCTCCTCTAGAGATCTCAAGACTGGCCTCTCCTATATGGCAATCTCTCTTGAGATTTCTCTTATAGAGAGACCTAAAAAGTGTTCCTCTCATATAGGGACCAAATAAAATGTTTCTCGCATGTGGAGGCCTCAAACAATAAGTCTCATATCGGATCAACACTGATACAAGGCAGGCACACTCTCCCTTTCTCCCATATTCTATGGGAGAAGAAACAAAGAAACTAAAACTAGAGAAAAGTTTCTCCTCTCTTTTCTTGAAACATCATTTTTTCCAACAATTTTCCTTCCTTCATATATTTTCTTCCATTTTTTTCCTCATTTTTCACCTTTTTTTCTTCTTCGATTTTTTTTCATCGTCCCCTCTATTTTCTTCTCTATTTTCTTCTTTCTTTTTTTCTTTTATAGGACTAAGAAGCAAACAATAAAAAGAAGGGGATGAAGATGCAATTTTTTTACCGTAAGGGTTATAGGGTTTTAAAACCCTAACCCACAACGCAGCTACAGTAGCTACCCTCATTCCACGCTGCGACAACTTCTTCGTCGCACCTCTCCTTTTCGCACCACATGCACCACTGCCTCTCCATGGACTGCTCCTCCTACCTAGTGTTCAAGAACTCAGCCGAGTAGGCCAACTATGCAACCGCATACTCATTAGCTCTGCCCTCTCTGCATCGAATATCCTTAGGTGGCCCACTAAGCGGGCAAGGCTGACTACTCAAGCCGAATGCAAGTAGCAAAAAATAGTCGACCGAGTAGGTGGCCAATTTTGTGATAGAATACATTTTAGGTTCAATTTAAAAAAAAAAAAAAGTTATTTTAGGTCTAATTTTGTTATAGGATTGATTGTTATGAATTTAAGTGAGTTTGGGTCTCATTTTAGTTATAATTGATGTTTATTGTCTATGTATTATTTTTCGTTATTTTGTATGTTTTAAAATAAAAAATATAAAACTGCAAACTCATCCACATACTCATCCGCACACTATATACTCTCTTTGCGGTGACCTAACCGACAACATATTGCATACCAACTTCTTGAATCTTGCTCCTAGCACCGACGCGGTGGTCGTGACTCAACTCATGCCGTCACTCCATCTTTTCCTCATGTGTGCACTTCCTTTCATCAATCGACACCGCGAATCTCGCCACTAATCTCGTGATCTCTCGAGAATCGCCACCGATTATCATGATCTTCATCAAAGGAGGTGCTCACCTTGGATTATGTTGCCTCACACGCCACCTCGCTTACTGCGCTCGCCTTGCCGCATGCGATAGAACTACCATTGCACTTTCTCCTACTTCGCCTTGCCTTGGCATGGTGTGGTGTGGTGTGGCATCGCCTCAACCATCAACTTCCATCGATGCCGCTACGCACCTCTATAGCATGTTAGGGTTCAAAGAACCTAACAGGCCATGGCGACACATCTTCAATGCTCCACTACTACCACATGCTCCTCTTCAAATGATCATGGAACAAAATAGAACTTCCAAGAACAAATGATAAAGATAATCTTAACAAGCAAAACATAATCCAAGAATCGACTTACTCCGATACCATGTTGTAAAACATGATAAAAGGAAGGTATTAACAAAATATCAAAGCATAATAAAAAATGAACACTTAAGTTTACGTGTAAACCCTACTTAGAAAAAGCAAGGAGAAAACCACGAGAGAAGCGCCCCGATGGGCATGATATGAATGTATTCTTCTCAAGAAACAAAGGAGAGGTAGAATGCCTATTTGTAGGCCACCACGCACTATAACTCTCCACATTACATGACATGGTACTATTCTCTTGTAATTTGATCTCTAATATCCAATTACCCAACTATACATTCTCTCAACACCTTCAAAATGCACGCTTTTGAAACTGTCAAGAGGGAGTCAAAATTGACACATCAAACCTTGCAATCGTCACTCCTTGGCTCCATTCCTACCTATATAGGTAAATGAAGCTACAAGCCCACTTTGCACCTTGAAAACTCCTTGGAGTTGGGTGCAAGAAGCTACAAGTCCCTCCTATGGAACTATATATGTAGTAGAAAGGCCCCTAATATATCATTGTTTTGTTCCAACACTATCAATCGAGAAAAATTTACTTATTCAATATCCAATTTTGAACCAAAGGAAAAGTTACATCTGTAAGCAATGAATTTAATGACCAACAAATGTAAGCTTAGGCTAGTAGAAAATTACATTCGAGGCTTCAAAGCAAACTCATAGTCAATGTTTTAAATGTCGATATCAATGTCGTGTCAACAAGTCGAAAAGGGGCATGTTAACGACATATCACCAACATTAGGAAAATTTTGAAAAAATCACTTGAAAAGATCCAAAATAGCCTAAAATGTCACAAATTTTATGAAAATGAACATTTTAATAACTACTACATGCATAAAGAAATGTTTAAAAGACCAAATCATATATTTTGAATGAAAACATAATAAAAGCATACTACTGACATAACTACTGACATATCAATAGGATCATAGCATTCCAAAGAAAAGATACAAAGCAACCATACACAATTTTAAAGTTCATGTGGCATTTATACTTTCACCTTCTTTATATCTTTTCATATCAAAGAAGAATCTCCAATATTGAAGATCTTAATGCAGAAGTAGATAATCGAGACATGAGATTATAGCCTCTAGATTTTCAAGATCCCATCAATATAGTTGCAGCCTTAGAATGTTTCCTTCGTCCTTTTCTTTGGTGGACAGGAGAGCATTTGGGTAGGTTACATCACCATGGATATCTGTAGTCTCTATTTGTCATGATTTTCACAAATCACATCAAGGAGAAGGATCTTAAGACTTGATGTATAGGCATCTACTTCTACTTTGTATCACCATCATCAACCAAATTAGATTTGAGGCATGTGATTTTAGATATATGGCATATTGTTGCCCATAGGCTCATTGCCTACAATATTGCCTCATAATGACAACACCTCAAAATCTTTGCAAATAAGGAATCACGTATACATACAAGGAAATATTTTTTTTAAAGGAAGGACATGACAATGATAAATCAGCGATATATCACCAATATGTTGAAATTTTTGTGCTTAGGAGCTCCAATTTTAACGATATGTTGTCGACACCTCTTAATATCGACATCTCGAGGAAAAAGATATGGCAGGGGATGTCGATATCGACAACATGTCGGCGACATGTCTTTCATTTCTCATAGCTTATTCTCATACATGATGAAATGCAACTTGACCACTTAAGTTGTGGGAGAATTTCATAAGCAAGATCAAATTAAATTCAAATGAAAGGAGAGAACTATTCTTAGTTGCTATTATTGAAATTGTTCTAAATGAAAGTAACTACGACCAACAATGGTAAGTTATGATGAGATTTACACTTTCAAAATGCAAAAGAATCATATCTTGACACAAGGTACATAGCGACTACAAGGTACCTATTGAGAGGTGAAGAGTTGTAGTACCCGTAGGCCATATTTAATCCCACATCATGTATCGTGAGTTTGTATAAGTGGTGCCTATAACTAGGTTGTTGTACCCCCATCTACTCTTTGAGAAGAATATAGAGAAACACGGCCATAGGGGTACTTTTCTTGTGATTTTCTCCCCGCTCTTCGTGAGATTTTCACGTAAACCCAAGTATTTCATTTCTACGCTTTGATATTATCGTTCATTATTCCGCATTATTTATTTCTCAACATGATATTAAAGCAATCGATCTTTGGGTTCCTTGTTCATCATTTTGAGTCCATGAGTACTCTAAGTTTTTGAAGTTTTTAGCAAGTTTGTTCTCGAAGGCGACTTACAGCCATGATTATTTCTTTGTACAGTGGATGCATTATTTCTTTATACACAAATGATGATTGGCATCCCCTCCTGTGCTTTGGCATCATATCGCCTTTTTTTTGTGAAAAGCTAAAGGGCGGTTATCCAAATGATAACCACCCAAATTCATTCCATTCTAAGAAAATGGATTACATCAAGGTTTACAAAATAGATATCCAAATAATCACCAGGGAGAAAATCAAAGAAACAAAATTCTCAACATAAGGCCTCTCTCCCCTCAAAATCACCACATTCCTCCCCAGCCAAACTCCCCACATGACCACCAAAACCTTGGCTCTATCCTTCTTGGATCTGAAGGTGATCCCTTTGTCACATACATTGCCTCTACGAAACGAGAACCAGAAGGCAGCCACATCCCGATAGGCAATCCAGTCGATCCCTATCCTTTGCCAAACCTGTAACACAAAAGGATATTGGAAAAAGAGGTGCCGGATGTCCTCCTCCGCTCCACCATAAAGAGAACAATTCAGGTCATCCGTCTGGCTCCACCTCGCTCTCCATCTCTTGGTCATAATTCTCCCTTCTCACCAACCAAGCGAAGATCTTCACCTTCAAAGGGCACTCTGCCATCCAGAGCAATCTGCAATCCCACAAGAAATCCATGTCTAAGTTGATCGTGTCACTTCCCAATCTGCGGAAGACTTTTGCCACCAAAAAATCTCCTTCCTCCAAGGAGAAAGTATCATGACCATCCTCCGGTGCCCAACCTTCCAGTTCTTGACTTCTTGTAACAACCGCTGGAACTCCTCACACCTCTAGTCTGAGAGGCACTCCTGAAAAATCGGGCACCAAGCACCATCCCAGAAACTTCCTACCGTGGTTGTCGGGTCTACAACACTCCCAAAGAGGCGGGGGAACCTGTCACCAAGGGTATAGCCAGCCCCCCGCCAGTTGTCCTATTAGAAACGAAAAGCATCACTTGCCCCAACGTAGGGGAGAAGAAAACACGCACCTTCTTTGCCACCATCGCCAAGCCCCTAAGAAAGTGGGAGGCTCCTGGAGGGGAAACCAACGGCCCCAATGACAGGAAAGGGTCGTAACATCGCTGCATAACATCGCCGAAGAGCCCCTGTTCCTGCCCCATCAACCTAGCAATCCACTTTGTGAGGCTGAGGTTTACCATGCCCACATCCCTAACCCCCAGACCCCCTTCCTGTATCGGTCTACATACCTCCTCATAGGCTACCAACCTCACCCCCTGCCGACCGACACCACATTAGCCCAGAAGAAATCCCTCATCAAACCCAAGATCTTCTCAATCTGACGCAGCAACTTGAAAATCGAAAGGAAATACGACAATATAGATGCCAGAACCACCTTTACCAAGGTCAATCTTCCACCTCTAGAAAGGAGTCTAGAAGACCACCCTGCCAACCTCTCCATCCTCTCCAGCAAAGGAAGCCAATCATGTACCCTAAGCCGCTGATCTGATAACGAAAGTCCCAGATACACCAACGGCAAGGAGTCCAAGTCTGTCCCCAAAGCATCACCCACCTTCCCCGCCTCTGCAATCGACAAATTAAATAGGACAAAAGTTGAGTTCTGCTAATTTATCCACAGCCCCGATGCCTCGCCAAAAAGCTCCAGAAGGATTCTCATCCTTCTGGCCTCCAGATCTGTACCCTCGACCAAAAATAGTGTATCATCGGTGTACTGTGGGACTGCTGTTTCCCTGTCCACACCAACCACAACCTCTGATCAGACCCCTAGAGCAGGCCCGATGCATTACTCACGTTAAAGCATCTGTCGCAGGTACAAAGAGAATAGGTGTAGAAGGGCAACCATGTCTGACCCCTCTCCTAGGCTGTATCCATCCACCTGCCGTGTTCCCATTGATCAGGATTGAAAAGGATGTCGTCGTCACACATCTCTTCATCCAATTCAATCCAGACCGTGGGAAAACCTCTCATCAACAAAGAAGTCCATAGGAAATCCCACTGAACCGAGTCATACGCCTTGCTGAAGTCCACCTTCCACAAAAAGGCATGTTTCTTCTCCCTCCTCCAAGTGGCCAAAGCCTCCAAAGCAACCACAAAACCATCCAGGATTCCTCTTCTTGGGACGAAGGCCGTCTAAACCGAGGAAATCAGGTCACTAAGAAGTCCTTGAGCCTGTTGGTCAAGACCTTAGCAATAATAAGATAGGCAACATTTGACAGCGCAATCAGTCTAAAATCCTGGATCGCTTCCGCCTCTTCCTTCTTAGGCAGCAAAAATAAATAGTGTCTATTTATTTTATCAAAACCTTTGTTCCCAGACGCGAACTCCTCCATTATCTGCATCACATCCGCCCCACCAAAGGCCAAAATTCCCTAAAAAAGAAGACTAGGAAACCATCTGGGGCAGAACACCCTTCCGCATTCAGGCTCCAAACCGCCTATCTCACCTCATCCTCCAAGAAGCCCGCAATGAGTCCCTCCGCTTGAGCCTCCGTGACACACTGAACATTCTCCCCTCTTCACTTCCAATCCCCCTGACACGCTTCCCAGTAAAGTCTCTGAAGTAATCTGCCGCTGCCCAACCCATCTCCTCCCTACTTGAGAAGGTTTACCCATGTATCAACATCTTCTCAATCCAGTTTCTCCTCCTCCTGGCAGTAGCCATTTGGTGGAAGGACCTGGTATTAGAGTCTCCTTCCTTCAACTATCTTTATCTCGACTTTGTCATCCACTCCACCTCTGCCTTCCTATCCTACTCCTACACCACCCGTGTCATTCTTGCCCTGGTCTCCTTATCCTCTAATGAGACAGGGGCTTGCTCCTCTTGCCTGTCAATCTTGATAATCTCTGTCAAGGCTTCCTCCTTCCTGCCCCACCTGGATCCCCTGATCTCCCTCCTGTACACCTTCAAATGTTCTCGTAGTGTATTCAATTTCTTTACCAGGTGACATGCTGCTGACCCCTCCACCTCTGTGGACTTCTATTTCTCCTCCACCATACTCCTGAATACCTCCTCCATCAGCTAAGATGTGTCAAATTTGAAATAAGTTCCAAACTGTACCCCCATATTTGTCCTCCAGATAAGAGGCATATGGTCCGAGAAAGGTCTCTCCAAAGCAGCCACATCCACAGCAGAGAAAGCCTCCACCAATTCCACGCTAGATAGGAATCTGTCAATCCTAGACATCTAGCCGCTGTTATTCCTCCAAGTGTAAGCACATGATGTCAAAGCCCAATCCACGAAACCATGAGTAGAAACAAAGTCCACAAAATGATATGACCCGAGATCCTGCCTTCCCCGCCCTCCAGGTCTGTCCTCCATCTGTAGTGTGATGTTAAAGTCCCCTCCAATCAACCAAGGGCTTCCATTGCATATCGCAGCCACTGATGTGAGCTCTTCCCACATAACTCCTCTCGCATGTGCATCTAACAACCCATACACCCGTGTGACAGTCAAATTGGCACCACCCACCTTCATAACCAACCTCGCAGAGATTACATGATCACAATAGAAGTCCTTCAGGGAAAAGACATCCTCCCGCCATCCAAGGATCTGACCACCTAATCAGCCAGACTCACCAAGGGATCAAAAGCCTTCCATCCAAAAACCCCCAATCCCCTTCCATAACCGAACGTCACAAGTGGTCAGCTTTGTTTCCTGCAACAACACCACATCTGCTATCCACCTCCTAATATACTGCCCCAAAGATGCCCTCCTCGACGGGTCATTGAGGCCTCGCACATTCCATGTAAGCACACCATTCATCTACAAACATTAGAAGCCTCCTTCATTGTCTATCAGAAGCCACATGCCTCTGTCGTCCTACGCACCTCCTCATCATCATGAGCCAACACCGTATTTCGCTGTGAATCATGTGGTGTCCTTCCACAGCCATCCACCACCACCCTCAGACCCTGACCTCTACGAAAACTCCACTTCCTCCTACAACGAAGGGTGCCACCTCGACCACCATGCACCATACATGGCCTCCACCCGGTCAGAGGGATATCTGCCCAGTCGCCAAACGTCGTGGTGCCTCCACTTGGTCGCTGTGTCCGCGAGAAATCATCGGGTTGAGCCCTGACAATCTTGTTCTCACCATGTGGGGCCATCACCCCTAACATGCCGACCTGAGGCCAACCAGAGAGCTCTGTCGTAGCCGCGACAATCTCCGTCACTGCCTCTCCCCCACCCTTCCCCAGCAAGGTAGGGGTCATGGAGGTCCATCCACCATCTGCATTGAGGATGATCGAGTGTTGTTCCCCCTCAAAGCCTCCACCATGCTCCACACATCCCTCTATCAACCTCGTGGTCGAAGCCGAAGGGACGGAGGAGCCCCTCTTCTTAGGCGAAACCCGAAAAGGGAGATCGGCCTCATCATCCGCTCACCTGAATCCACACGAGAGGGGATTTCGAGTCCCACAGCCGGGTCCAAGTCCAAGTCCGCATTCGCACCACCACAGCCAGCCGCTACACGTGCCTCGCACGTGGGTGGATTTAAAGTCACCACCCCCTCCTCCTCAGGATAACGAATCCCAGTAAATGCACCTCCTTCCACCTTTGCTCCCGAGATCATTAGCAGCGCAGCGCCTCCATCTTGAGCGGCAACTTCGGCTCATCACGCGAGATTCGTGTGGATCTTCCGAGGATTCAGGCGACGTCATCCTCTGGTCACCTCCCCCACACCCTCGTCGATCGCCTCCTCGCCTCCCACCGCGTTGGACCGATTGCTCCAACCAACGACTAGGTGCCACCACCTACTCCACTAGGCAAACAGGACACCACCAACAAGGATCCTCCGAGCCATAAAACAACCTTCTCCAACATCGCAGCACCGACCTCCAGCTCGAGCACCACCACCACCGGTCCGTCGGACAGGCCAATGACCTCGTAGCTCGAGTCGAGCAAACAGGGACACAATCACCTCTACAACCTCCATCGACCTCAACCACCAAGGGATCCCTACAATGGCCACCTCAAAAGATGGCCACTCCGGTAGACGCTCCAAGGAGGCCCCATCGTGCGAGGAAGGACGACGCCACCTCCATCTTCCACCCTTTGCGACGAAATCTAAGAGGAGTTCCTCCCTCCTAAAGGTGAGGAGGCTAATGATGAAAAACCTCCTTCACCAATGCCACCCACCCCTTCGCCAAATCCTCGCCCAACGCCTTCTCCACCATTACCCACGTCACCCACCCCTTCAAAACCTCAACCACCAATCCACCCTCAACCTCCCTCCGCAAGCTCCAGACCCCCTCCGACCAAGGTGCCTCCACCTCCGCCTACGGCACCCCCTTCGGCGATGGCGGCAAAAAGACTCGACCACCATCGGAGCGACCACTGCAACATCGTCCATTCTTATGCCCGAGGCCCCCACATCTCCAGCAGCGCCAAGGTTTGCGACAATCCCGCACCCAGTGGTCACGTCCGAGGCATTTGAAACACCTTCCCCTCCTTTTCGTGCAACGAGGAGACCTCCGAGGCACGGCTGTCGAACAAGAAACCCTCCTCCGACTCACCATGACCGACCACCCCAAGTCCTCCACTGCCAGACGCGGCCGCTCGCCCTTCTCCTTCCCTAGGTACTCCCTCTCCTCTCCCTCACCCTCTTCCCCCCCTCTCTCTCCCCATCTTCCACATCATATCGCATTTTGCCATTTGCAAATCGTGGTTTGGCAATAGATATATCGTTTGGAGATCAGATCGTGAAACCAATGGAGGACGTGGAGTCCACGAGTACCTTCCAACCATGGAGAAGGAAAGGCACAGGTGAAGGCAAGCATCGATGCTATGCCGAAGAAGCCAAAGGAGGAGCAATGAGACTGTTGATGAAGACGACATTGAGATCATAGCCATAGCCACCGATGGCAGTGATCGTGGCAGCAGTGAGGAGACACGCGAGGGTGAAGAAGCAATGGCAATGAAGAAAGGGCGCTACAAGCATCGATTGAGGCGACGAGATCCTCAGTAATGGCAATGGCAATGGCAATGGCAATGATGGCGATGGTGCTCGTGCGGAAGAGATCTGGGCAATGATCCCATGCGTATGGCAATGAAGCAATTGAAGATGGAGCCGACAAAGAAGGATCGCAAAGAGCACGAGATCACAACGAGGTCACGATGGTGATGAAGAATCTCGCGAGGTGTTGGTCATGATCAACGGCAACAATCTCGCTGGCATTAAGTCAGCCGAAAAGGAACACACAAGAGTAGCATCACTGAACATGTCTTTTGGGTTCTTTTGAACCCAAGGGATATTTTGGTAATTTTACATCATTTACCCCTCACTTTCAGTTTAATCCTTTTTTGGGCTCATGTTCAGCCTCTTCTTAGTATTGCAAAGGTGAAGAAGGGGCAAGAATATAAAAAAGGAAGAGAACAAAAAAACAAAAGGAAGAAACTATATTAAAAAATGGAAAAACAAGCAGAGAAAAAGAAAAAAAAAGAAGAAAATATTAAGAAAAAATTATGATGAGAAGAGGGGAGAAGCTCTTCTCTATTTTATTTTTTCTTATTTATCTTATTTCTTCTCCAATATGAGTATGGGAGAAAGGGGAAGTGTAAGAACCTATTGTGACCTCATACAAGACTCATTCTTTGAGGTCCCCACATCAGAGAAACTCCTTTTCTCGGTTCTTATATAAGAGGAATACTTTCTTAATCTCTATATGAGAGAAATCTACAAAGAGATTTCTGTATAGGAGAGACTAGTCTTGAGAGCTCCGAGAGAGAGACCCACTTTGAGCTTCTGTGTGGGAGAAGCCCTATTTCTTGGCCTCCATGGGAGAGACTCAAAATGGAACACACAGGTGCCAGAGTTAACTTCAATAATTCATCTCCAAGCTTCAACCTACACCCACCTACAAGTAAGAACATGAATGCAAGGCAGTCGGAAACACATGATGCAAGGAAGTCAGAAACACATGATGCAAGAAAGCAATGACCCAGTAGCATCAATTGAGTTGAGTGTTGTGTTTTGCTTTGTAAGCATTCCATGCTCCAACTTGAGGGAGAGTGTTAAGAGGTGAAAAGTTGTGCTAGACCATATTTAGTCCCAAATCATGTATTGTGGGTTTGTGTGTATGAGTGGTGACTATAAATAGCCTGTTGTACCTCCATTTACTCTTTGAGAAGAATATAGAGAAACACTCCCACAGGGGCACTTCTCTTGTGATTTTCTCCCTGCTCTTTGTAAGGAAGGTTTCCATGTAAACCTACGTGTTCTCATTTCTATGGTTTGATATTATCGTTCACTATTCTACATTATTTATTTCTCAATAGTACCTATCCCAAGTCTATATGCAATAACACCATGTAGAAAGACACTTAAGAAGAAGTCCCTACTATTTGGCATTTCACCTTAGGCCCCGATAAAGTGGAGAATCATAAATGATATGAGAATGAAAGGATTGACCTTCAAATTTAGTCAAGTTGATCCTCCCTAAGTAAACATGTGCCTCAATCAGGACCAAAAGAGCCTTTATACCAACTACAAGGTGGAGGCAATCTGTCTCTCGAAGACCCCAATTGCACCGAGTTAAACCATACATGACCCTACTAAATAAAGATGAGGTAGGGGATGAGAAAAAATCAAAATACAATCAACCATTGCTCGGTAAACCCAAGTTGGTACAGACATTGGAGAATACACTCCCAACCCACCATATCATATGCTTTAGATATGCTAAGCTTGATATACATTCTCCTTGCCCACCTACCCTATTGAATTCTTTGACATGTTCATGAGCCAAGACGACATAGTTCAAGAGAATGCACCTTGGTTAAGGTTTGCAATGCGAGATAAGACAGGTACAAAATGACATGTCATAAGCTTTGCTATAGCCTTATAGAAAAAATGACTACACGACATGAGATGGAAGTCTTTAATACGTGCTTCCAAGGATGCTTTATGAATCAAGGTAAGAAAGATATGGCTGATTTCCTGAAACAACTTCCCCTTCTCAAATAAATATATGACCATGCTAACGACATAATAAGCAATAATCAACCAACATTTTTTTTCCTAAAAGGAATAATCAACCAACATGTTTGAAGGAACACCAATTAACACCATCTAATCCTCAAGCCTTTGGCGAATTTATATTCACAACTTGATGCTTGATTTTTTCCACATCATGTATCATATGCAAGGCTAACTTTTCCTCAAAAAGCCCCTTGTGCAAGATTACAACATCCTTATCTATCCCATCTTCGTAAGAAAGGGCTCTAGAAATGAACACAGCAATTTTAGGAGCATCTTCCTTGTTTATCACTCAACTCTATACATCTTCCAATCTGGAAATGGAGTTATTGTTTGTCATTTCTTCTTGAGCCATGAAATCCCTACGATGTTGACTCCATGCTTACCCCTTTTCTCAGCAAGTTGATGAATTCCCTACTAGCAGGCAAGCTCCTCATCACATGTTTTCTCAACCAACCCCATGAAATAACATCAACATCCCTCCAAACAGGTATAAATTTTGCAGGGAAAAAAATCATCCTTGGCCCGCCTTCTTAAGCTCAAAGTTCATGTGCTTGTGAATTGAAATGCACATGAACATTTGGTCTTCCTTGACTTCTTTACTCCAAAACTTCCAAGAATTCTTCGTACTTTTCGCAGTAATTAAAAAGGACAAAGGGACTTCCTCATTTTCCTCACAACAGAGTCTTTACAATAGCGACGACAACAATAAGAAAGCCTTTTTCCCATTCTAAGTGTCGTTGGTTACATGGATGCAATGCCTCCACTTAGATCTATTTGAGACATTTTTAGATCTAAGTTGTAGTAATTAAGATCATGCTCAATGGTTTCCTTCCAATATTCTTTAGCCTTCCCATCCCTTACCAGGGGACTCGGTATTGAACTCCTCACATCTCCTCACTAGAGCATGAAGTTATTAACTAACTCTCTCTACAAATGTTAAAACCATCTTAAGCGTGTTTCTCTCATTTTAACTTCTATTGGTGCCACCTCAACCTTTTTTTTGATAATCTCATTCAGGATCCAATCTTTCCATGCATGGCAACACATCCACCTTAACATTTTCATCTATGCTACAAACATCTTTTTCTCATACCTACAATTGATAGCCTGACACTGAGTCACTAAGAACCATACAATATAGTAGGTCATACAACTACTTTTTTTTTTGAAAAGATACAACTACTTTATAATACTTCCCTTTAACATTCAAAGGAGACCTCCTATCACATAGAATATTATATGTTCCCTTCAATTTCAAGTATCTTGCATAAATTTTATGTGCAACATCATCAATTTCTTCATTTTGTGGAAAAATGGACCCCACGTACTTAAAAACATATTTCTTCAAAATGCAATATGTTCCAATTTTCCATTTGTCTCCACATTTATTCCATATATCCCTTCTACCAATAAACTTTCCGTGTACTTAGTCGAAAGCTTTTAGCTTCCCAAAGCTCAAGTTTTCTGATGTTTAAAAGATCCAACAAGCTCTACATAGGTTGTTAGCTACCTAACGCAGCTCCTTTACCCTCACAACAAAGAGAATGATCAGAAGAAAAGCCACACAAGGTGGAGCCCATACAAAATTTTAGTCAAAAGTAACCAAAAACTCTTGTTTTCAGTCTCCTAAAAACAAATATTACAATTAATGACATAAGGGAATAAAGTACCGAAAGGAGTTAATTGAAAATTGAATGATGGAGATGACCATCTCTAACATGTGCCATAAAGAAGCAAGAAAATCCTTCAACCCTCATTGTTCCTTTTATATAATATTCTCTTGCTAGCATAAAAATCACATAAAACTCACATTGAGTAGACCCAAGGAAACTCAACAACGCAAAATCCTTCATCCTGTAGATCAATTTCATCCACATATCAAGAAATAAATTTTCCAAGTTTGATATGATCAACCCTAGAAAGGTTAAAGTAATTTTTGGAGGATCTGTTTGGCACTTAATAGTTGCTAGCAGACTCAAAAGAGTACAAGTTGCTTACTAGAAAGGGTCAAGTTCTCCATTCCTGAGGTAATGATGAACAAACCAACATTGTTAGTCCCAACAGAATAGATAGATCTGCCCACCATCATAGTTAAAAGCAATGGGCACAAGGATGCCTGGAGCAAGAGCACAAAGACGGTAGTGGGAGACGTATAGTGCATATGACTATAACGGCAAGAGTTGAAAAGGGAGATGTCACCAATAAAAAAAAAAGAAGGGGGGTGTAAGAGGTCACCACAATGAGACAGGGCCTACAGAATGGAAAATGCCACACATGTAGACATACTCCAACACAAGATGAGAGGAAAAGATGAAGAAGCTGGAGAATGGGAATGGTAGCAAAAGGCATCCAACAGCAAGAACATTGGAATCTGTGAAACATCTCTGTATCATTCCAATCTTACTGGATGTTCCCAAAGGGGCAGAATCGGTGAAACTAGCAATCCGTTTCTGCAATATTCAACTATTACTAAGCTACCTCACTCAGTAGTAGTGATGCCCAATCTTTTTTTTTTTATGTGTGTGTGTTTCATCTCCCATATGTGTGTTCTCATTGCCAGCAAAGACCGTCAGGCTTCTAACCAGATAAGACTCGTGGAAGTACAACATCCCCGATCCGCAGATCCCGCCAACGAAGTCAGGAGACGGCAAACATTAGCACCGTGTCCCACTAATTACACAACACCCGAATTACGCTTCTACTCGTAAACCAAGGGCACGAATTGCCCACTACTACTAGACCAAGGGCCATTACGATCCACTCACAAACATACAAAACAATGCCAACGTAGCTCAAATCGCAGTTGGAAAAGTAAACACGGTCTCTATACCCTTGGGGTTCGAGTGTGCAGGCGGGTCCACGACGCGGCGGAAGTTGTTGCGGAGATCCAGGAAGCACTGCCTGACCAGCAACGCGCACCTTCTCGTCTCCTCCAATTCCTTCGTCATCCCCGGAGGAAGCCCCTCCGGAAGCTTCTCGTAGAAGTCCTCCATGCTGTGGCACTCCAACAGAAGCACGGAAACATCGACTGGTCAATATCCATCCATCGGGGAACTCGAACCGAACCGGTAACAAACGAATGAAGTAGCAAGCGAGAAGGAGGAGGAGGAGGAGACCTGAAGTCGATGTAGGTGTTGACGTCGGCCTTCTTGAGGAGGGAGATGGACCTGGAGCGGGTGAAGAGGGGTCGACCGCCGGGGCCGACGTCGAGGACGGTGTCGTAGTCGGTGGGAGGGGGCTCCATGCGGGGGAGACCGGGGTCGAGGGGGAAGGGGGAGTCGTCGGGGGAGGGGGACTGGGAGGGGGCCTTCCTGCGCTTGAGGTTCTTGCGCTCCTTCTTCTTGTCCTTGGCCTCGCGTTTGGCCCGCCTGTGGGCGTTCACGACGAAGACGCCGGCGGTGGGGATCGAGAGGTGAGGGGGGAGGAGGGAAGGGAAGGGGCGTTTGGGGAGGGAGGAAGGGGTGGAGATGGCAGAGGAGGTGGCGCGGCGGAGGAGCAGGCGCAGCATTGTGGTGGTGGTGGCGGTGGTGGTGGAGTGTGGGAGGAGGCGAGGGTGAGGACGATGGACTGGGGTTGGGGTGTGGGAGGAGGGTTTAGGCGCTGGGAGAATCCTCTTCGTGAACCGGCCCAGTCGATCTGGTGGGATCCAACCGGCACGCGTCTGGAAATTCTGCTTAGACAAACAATCTGCTTGGTTTTCAAAAACAAAAGCTCGAAAAAAGAAGAGTCATTTACGTCAGTTCTTTTGTTTGATCCCGATTGATTTTGTTTGACTTTCTTAGGATCCGTCTGTTCGAGAATAATCTCATTCCTTTTCATCAATGTCTACATTCGACTTAACTCAATGTACATCAATATTAATATATATTAAATTATATTTACTTTAATATAATATTTTTCCTAACATGTATTCCGTACCATACATCAACCTATCCTATTATGATATTATAATATTATTATTAATATTATATCTACATGTCAATCATTTCTATCTCATTACTCAATCAACACATGACAAATAAATACACCTTATTTTAAGAGTTCTTTCTAATTTCGAGTTCCAAACAAGAAGCATCATTCTTCATCATGTGACATACTTTAAGGGGCTTTCGTGATGGAAGGTATTCTACATCTAAGCAAAGGCCTCTTGCAACTAAAAGTAGGACAGATAATCTCGCTATTCTAATACACATTCAAGGATGGTACTTGAAACTCTTTGTGGCTCATACTGCATCAAATATTCTTATGTTCTTTAGAAGTCATCGTAGAGAGTGAAGTTTTTGGGTCTAATGACCCCCCCTTGACTTGAAGTCGAGGAGGAAGGATCCAAAGCTTACTAGGAAAGATACACACCTTTCCTCTTGCCACATCGATCTGAGCTAAATAAAAGCATTATAATTGAGAAATATTCTCCTTAATTCTTTCTATAGCCTCACTACTTTGCAAATGGTCATATCCACAATTTGCTACGCTACCAGTTGTTTCTTCATTCCTCTTAAAGGAGTAGTATGGTAAGGAAGTCATCTACTTAACACAAGGTTGGGAGATAAGGCATTGAATTTCTTTTTCCCCTCCCTAGCTAATTAATAGAAGAGAAAGCAGTTATAAGGTATGAAAAAAAGCAGTGTCTTGACGTGAGAAAGGAAGCATGGCAACATACTGTTGGTACAAGGGCACCACGATCGTTAATTTTGATGATAACAAAATACTTATTATTTAACATTTGTAATGAGTTCAAGGTTCCAGGAAAATACAAATGAAATCAAGTGTGAAGGAGCTCAAACTCGTGTCCATGGTGGATTGAAGGAACTCGTTGGAGGAGAAGGAGCTTCGTGTGGAGCGAGAGCTTGAAGTCAAGAAGAATAGGATAGACATTCTGTTCTATGTATTTTGTTCTTATCATTATGCTTATTTATTTACTTAGATCATTTGTTAAAGAGCACGAAAGTAACAAATAATAGTCCTAGGATCACATACTCAACCCTAGAATACTTAAACTTCTTGTATAGAACTTAGAAAACCAAAATAGCTCTTAGACAGCATGATCAAACGTTCAATCTAGACATCAAACGTCTGATCTTAGACTTTATGACGTCTGACTGTTTGATCAAACATCTAGAACACTTAGGCTGAAAACTGACTCTCTGTCTATCAATTTCAGACGTCCATTGATGTAAACAGGTTTATATCACATAAACTGTTTATTTATGTGTGCTCTTAGGTGTAAAGTTGCATCATACATTATGAATATCGCATAATATGCATCATCATGCATTTAGATTAGGTTATAAAAATTTTAGGTTAATTTCTCCTTTTTATGATTAGGTAACAGGGATATTTAATCAAGGCCTCAGATTGAAGATCTAACTGTACGGATCTAATCAGGGTGACGATTGGAGTTCAATGACTCCAAGATCACCTAGATCGGACTTTCATTGCATTAGATACAGTTCGAGAAAGATCAGAGGTCAAGGGCCAAGATAGTGTAAATCCACACTTCATATGACAAATTCGACCGCAGTGATGGATTTGGATCGACGATCGCAGCCTAAGGCGTGAAAATCAGTCCAATCCAACATCCGTGGCACCATCTACAACTCACAAAAGATGGATAGCCAAAATGGCGCCACGTGGCACCATCCTAGCCGCCCAACACTGGCCAAGGCCTCCCGCTTCATCGCTCCAAGCAATCATCAAGGCTTAATCTCGACCGTTGGATGAAGATCCAACGACCGAGATCGGCTGTGCACAAAAACCTCTGTGCGCCTCAAACTGCCGCGTAGCACAGTGGTTAGGGTGTTCTGCCACAAGGAGCGCACGTTCGAATCGCTACGTTGTGCCTTCCTTCTCTCCCACGAGCACAAAATCTAGCTTCTCAATCAAGCGCCAACGGCTCAAATGGATCAATCGGCCACACGCGCAAGATGACGCTCGATTTCATGTGAGATCAGTTGCGCGGGAGGCACGATTTGTGAAGGCACGCGATCGTGCGTTCTGATCCGTTGATCTTTAATCCAATGGCGATGAAAGAGCCGCGTTGCCTCTTAACGTGCGAAGAGGGCGCAGGCAAGATCGCTCCTAAGTCGTCCAATCTCACGATCGGATGGCTGAGGATTTAAGAACGTGGATGAAGCGTTGAAGTGAGAAAGAGGAAGCGGCGGGCATGTGCACACGACCTACGCCCACATTCAAGGGCTTTAGTGACGCTTAAATCTGTCACTAAAGACCCTAAATTAATGTTTTCAAGTGTAAAATGACAAAATTGCCCTCAATCTCTACAACTATAAAAGGAGACTCCTACCACTCGAATTCTTCATCCCTTCCTCTCTTCTCTCACCCCCTCAAAGGCTATACGAGCTTGTCCTAAACCCGGGATACTCAATTAGAGTTAAAATTAGAATTTTTCCACCTTCTCACCTCCTTCATGTAGCATCCCGCGATTGTCTTCTCACCACCGTTCGAGAAGCGAATCCTACTGCGATGTTGCCCTGCCCCATTATCTGTCGTTCATCGTCATTCTCCTTCGTCCGGCATCTCACCACCTTCGTCTGGGCGCTTCGTCAACGTGGCTCATTCTCCAAGCAGCCGTCGAGGAGGATAACTTCTCTCCACCTTCTGTTTACTACTTTCTAGCGTAGATTTACCGCTTTCTACTATAGTGTTTAGTTGTAATAAACAGGATATTGTAGTTATGAAATTATTGTTCATTCTCTCTATATTTTGTCTTTATTTGTATTATTCTCTCTCTCTCTTCTATTAATTATTCCTTAAGTAGATAGCTAGTTTAGATTTAATTTGACCAGCTAATCTACTTCGTGACAATAAAACAAACGTGGTTTTTAATCAAATGCCTACCTCCCTGTGTTCGACCTAAAATTCCTTTTAAATTTTGGTTAAATTTATCTATCGACAATTTTCCTTGCAAAATTGCACTACAACGACGGCTTTTCAAAACTAAACCTTTTTGCATAGATTTTCTGTTCTAACATTTTGGCATCATTGCCGGAGAAGCGAAGCTCTTTGATTTTTCGCATTTTTTGACTTACTAATCGTTTACCTCACTTCTCTTCTTTCTTATTGTGATTACAAGTACTCTTACGAGGTGAGCAAAAATAGTAGTGTTGTCAAGGCGAAATCGGGTTTTAAAATAAAGCATTGTAATATAGTTGAAATCGCTTTGAAACAAATAGATTTTATTACTCGAAGTTTAAGTCCGTGGTCGAACACAGGGAGCAAATTAGGGTTTAGAAATCAAGACCACAACTTTGAGAAATTGAATATAATATGTAATGAGAACCAGAGTTATAGTGCAAAAAGATAAATGTAAACATAGAATATCAATGTATGTAAAGAAGCACAAAAATTGGACGTCTGGTTTGTGAATTAGACGTCTTAAACTATGGGTGCTACAGTGATTTTATTTCTTCTCTTTTCTTCTCTGTTCTGATGCTTCCTTTCTTTCTTCTCTCTTTCTCTTCTTTTGATTTCGTGCCTTAGTCTTTCTTTGCTTCTTTTCCTCTGCCTTTGATTCCTTCAGCTGCTTCTCTTTCTTTTTTCTTTCTCTCTTTCTCTAGCGGCTCCTTCTGCTTCTGCCTTCAGTCCTTCTCCTTCTCTTTCTTTCTCTTTCTTCTTCAGCTCTTCAACCTCTCTGACTTCAGCTTCTTCCTCTTCAGCCTTGCCTTCTCCTTCCTTAGCTTTCTCTGGCCTCCGCCTTCTTCTTCCTTGGCTTCTTCTTCTTCTCCTTTTCCTGCAAGAGCAAAACCTATCCCTACCCGCGCGCGCTCTCTTCTCCTCTTTCTCTCTTAGGTTCGCTCTCCCAGAGCCACCAGCTCAGGTAATCGGGTCGGGTACGCACTCAGGACCAGGCCCACCGGCGTGCGGTGGTGAGCGAGGAGTGAAGGGTTGGGTATATGGGTCACGCCAGGTCAGCGGAGGCAAGGTCACGGACGAGGCGGGTGAAGGTGAGTGGGACCTCACCCCGTGGTTAGGAGGCGATAAGGCCTGTGCACTTTTTCAATTTATTTGGGTGCAGCGCTTCAAGAGTTTCTGAGGTGGGACTATCTTCCCACCTCCCTTTGTGCGTGCCTGCAGTAGGGGTCTTCGGTTGATTGCAGCTGATGCTTTGGCCTTCGAGGCCAATTGACTACCTGGAGCTATGCGTGAGGGATTTCCGCACACCTGGGAGACAAGACTGGAGCAGGAGAACCTGAAGCGAGCTCACAAGCAAGCTTCTTGCTGTCGTCAATGGTGGCGAACCTCCAAACCTGCTATCATGCAAAACGGCCTCTCGGCCACGTCAGAATGCTCAGGAGGCTTCGCTGAGGCACGACGAGTGTACTGCGGGGGTCGGCGTGGCGTGGGGCTGCCGGAGTGCGCGTGCCTAGGGTACCCTGTGGCCGTGTGTGTGGGTGTGTTCGGGGGGTGGTTTGGGTGTGTAGCGCGATGAGTGAAGTGAGGGTTTATGATCAGTGAGGGGTTGCGGAGCTTATGGGGTGGTTGGCGAGGCGGATGGAGGTGCAGATCGATGGGGATGCCTCGCTGGAGGTCTGGCTGGAGATGAAGAAGGTGATGGTGATTGAGTGCGTCGAGGGGCATTTTTGAGAGATAAAGGTGGGAAAAATGAGTAGAAAGGAAAAGGGACTTATCTGAGCATAAAGAGATGAAGGAGGAGGCAGGGATGGCGGCCAGCTTGTATTGCCGTCGCCGGAGACAAAGTCGCTCAGTGGGGGAGGACGGTGAGGACAAAGGGGTTGCAGAGGCGTCGGCGGGTGCGACGCGACACGGACGAGCAGGAGGAAGAAGAACCTGCCACTAGTATTGTGGCTAGGCAACAAGGGAAACAGAGGGAGGTCACCGGAGCTTGCTGAGCCACTGGCCGGAGGAGGAAGAGATGAATTTGAGGGATTTTTCGGCCAATTTCAAGCGTGGGAGATGCAGGGTGATTTGGGTATGCTTATATAGGCCTCGGAGGATGGATTTGTGCTTGGAAGCCAAGCTTCCAAGCACGGCAAGCTCGCTGGAGATGGAAATTAGAAAGGGACCTGAATCTTTCATGCGTTCACATGAGAGATTGGATACCAAATAGAGCCTAAAATTGTGTTCATACTAAAGGAGATTTCTTAGAGAATCTCCCTTTCAATTTTGAAGGGGATTCTCTGAGAGATCAGGGAGATCTTGCCCTCGAAATCTCGTCGGAGTAGGATTCCCTCCGCTATAGTGGTGGAGGGACCTAATTACAAAGAATGAAGAAGAAGCTAGGGGTTTCTGCAGAGGTTTTCAAAAGATAGGGGTAGAAATGTAATTTGGCTAGACCTTTTTGCAAAGTGGGTCAAGATGAATTCCCTTTAGGTCCAAATTTTGGTACCAACTTAATTTGGATCTAAGGAATCCAATGGTAAAGTTAGATTTTGGGTTTGACAATGTTTGACTAGGTAATTTACACAAAAACTCATTTTAGGGCAAATATTTGTCTAAGACCTCAATTTAGGTAAAAATAGGTTCCAAGGGCCAAATTGAAGGTTCTAAACCCTAGAGAATATTTTTCTATGGTTTTTAAAGGATTTAGGTGAATTTTATCCTGGCCAGAATCTTGTTAAATCAAGTGGGTCTGTTTTAGGGTTACAAGAAGTCATTTAATTCCCAGAATTCACATAAATCCTTTTCTGTCTGATTCAACCCACTTATTATCTTGTTACGACCATTTGACCTGTGTTTAGCTCATGAGAAAATCTATTGTTGTACTGCAATGATAAAATTACAGTTTTACCCCTTATTTCTTATTTTTCTCTCAGAATGGTTATTCATGGAATTAGGACCTCCAGTTGGTTATGTAGGAGTTTTTATTCTCTTCTTTGGGTCAAATTGAGCTAGTTAAGCCTCATGATGGTGTTCCCATCAGGTAGATTGAAGTAAAGTGTTGTTGAAGGGTCTGTAAGTAACCCCACCTCCCCACCTACTAGATTTCATTCCATCACCTAATAACACAAACCCTAATTAACTTAGGAGCTTTCATAAACTCTAAGGTTAGTTTTGATTGTTTGTTTAACACTTCCACTCGCCTCATCCTCCACATGTAAGAAAAATAAAAAAAAATCTCACAAAGGTGCACAACCTCTTCTGATTTTTCATACTCAATCGGTAACCGATCTTTAGGACCGGTACACTCATCAACACATAATTGAGTAGAAATCAAATTAGGTAATCACTTGTGTGCCTAATTAAGTGGTGCATCAGGTCAATTGTTTGAGTTATTTGGGCCGCACCACTTCAACTAAAAACAACTCATTAAGTAGCTGCCAAATAAGTTCAACTTTTAGGGATTTACCAGGCACTCCACATTCTTTTAAGTTCTAACGGAAGACATCTTCACCTACGCTTTCAAAACTTGGTGTGCCAACTAAACTTGATTAAATATACCTAAAGTTGAATCATAAAAGCTACTAAGCAAGATTTAAGTCCTAAAATTTATCACATCCAAAAATAATCTTGCTTGAAAACCACTGGTATGCACGCACACACATATTAATCAATCATTAAGGGCACAACCCAGATAAAGATCCCATCACATTCCAAAGCACATTCAAACCTAGCCCTAATTAAAATAGAGTAGACATTGGCCTTAAGGGTTGGACTCGCTCTTGGAGCTCAAATCGAGATTATTTTCGATTAATCTGTTTCTACCATTCAATCTGATGTCTAGCTAGGGGAGTAGAATCAAATGATCACGGTTGAGGGTATCAAAGGAACCTGAAGCAAAAGCCAAGGGAAGAACCTTCTCCCCAGCCCCTCCCTCTAACTGGTTGGATTGATCGGAAAGAAATAGATCAAATCGTTTCTTCATCTCAAGATGGGTTCTGGGAGTCTGTAGGTCTTTAGGCTAACCCACTTAAGGACAGGTTTGATTGTCTGTATTGCAGGACGCCTTTCTTCCTCCCGTTTGTCATGAATCCTTCCCCATTCTACACTCATTCTCGCTCTTACCCTCCTGATACATCTTATGTCTAATATGATGATTATTATCCCGACTTGTGTTGTAATCAACCATCTACTAGTTGGGATAGCTCGGGTTGGGGATGCAATTCCAGACCTCTATGTTCAGGGTTTAACCTTGAATACCATGATTGTGATTTCTATCCTTCTCTGAGCTATAATGATTATAGATCTCCACCCGTTAATGATCAATTTAACCGAATTTACAATTAAGAAGGATATCCAGATTACAACTCTTACCCTCCCCTAGATTATAATGCATATAGGTCACCACCTCTCTTTGAACAACCAGAAGTGACCTATTATCAGGAAGGGTACCAAGAACCTCAATTCCTTGACTCCCCAGATTGAACCCAAACCCACCTAACCCTGAACAAAACCATTTGGTTCAGGTGAACCAGGTCTAAGATAGGGTGTTGGCTAACTTAAGTAATACCATTCAATCTTTAGAAGCTCATCCAACACCTTGCACTGAAGAATTGGAGCCTCTGATTAAAATGATTGACAATCTTAACAAGTATTTGTTGGATTGGCGCCAGGATGTTAAGGATAAGGATCCGGGTGAGTTTTTACTTGGGAAGTTATCGAAATTGAGGATGAGATTTGTGATTGCTCTAGTCCAATCTTGGGAGGATTCCCAGGATAAACCCTTGACAGGAGAGCTGATGTCAGAATTAGCTCAGGCACCTGTAGGGGGACACGTTTTACAAGACTAGGGTTGACTAGGTTGTTCTAGAGAAATCAAATAAGGATGAATTGATTTCTTCGCTTGAGATCCCTGATAATCGAGTTTCGTCGCGTGTTTTAAAAGGATAGATACGTTGTAGTATATCGCGAAAAATGATTTTCAATTTTATTTATTTATTACTCGAAATTTGAAAACATTCCGAGGTCAAACTCAGGGAGCAAATTCGATCTTTAGAAGCAAAATATCACAATCTCAAATATGTTCAATAATAATGCAAGGAAATAAATGCTAGAGAGAAAAAGGAAATAAATTCTTTTTCTTCTCTTCTCTCTTTCTTCTTTGCTCTCTCTCTTTGCTTCTTTCTCTGTCTTCAGACGTCTAATTCTGTGAATCAGATGCCTTAAGTGACGTCTACTACAGTGCCAGCGTCTTCTTTTTCTTCTCCTTGGTTCTCTGCCATACTTCTCCTTTGTTTCTTTTTCTCTATGCTGTCTTCCTTTAGCTGCTCTTCCTCTTCCTTCTTCTTTCTTAGCCAAGTCCTTCTCTTTCTCTAAGGCTGAGTCTCCTTGGCTTCTTCTCTTCTTGAGCTGCTGCGTCTCCTCCTTCCTTGCCTCTACAATTCTTCTTCTTCTTCTCCTTCCTCTGCCTTCTTCTTTCTTCTGTGGCACGGCTAAGTCTTCAGCTTCTCTCTTCTTCCTTCAGCTGGCCTCTTCTTCTTCTCTTTCTCTTCCCCGCAGTTGCTTCCTCTTCCTCCTTCTTCCCTGCACAGGCACGAAGAAGCAAAACCTACCCCTACCCTCCCCGCGTGTCTCTCTCTCTATTTCTCTCTTCACTCTCTCAAAGCCAGCTGGGTAATCAGGTCGAGTTACGCGTGCCTGGGTCCAGACACACCGACGTGGGTGGTGCGCGAGGAGTGCAGGGTAAACGGGTCAGCCAGGTCCGCGTAGCGTGGGTCGCGAACGAGGAGGGTATACGGGCGAGGGGACCTCACCCCATGTTTAGAGGCGAAGAGCCTATAGCAGCTTTTTAATTTATGCGTGCGCATGCGGCCTTCCACTTCCGAGGTGGGACTAAATGTCCCACCTTCGTTAGCGCACGGCAGCAGCAGATGGTCTCCTCAATTAATGAGGCTGCAGAGTCCTTCGACGCCAATTAGAAGCCTGGGTGCGTGCGTGCCTCAAATCCGCACCGCTTGGGGGTCTCTCCTAGAGCAGAGCGCGACCTGGAGCGGCTTGAAGCTTGCTTCAAGCTCTGCAACAATGGCAGAAGGTGTACTGACCCTGAAATCAATAGCACGACCTCTCAGCCATGTCAAATCGCTCGGGGAGGTTCGCCAGAGCATGGCGAAGATGGCCAGATGGTTGGAGTGGTGTGAGGGCACCTGTGCGTGTGTGCTTAGGGCACACTGTGTGCGTGCAGGTGGGTGTGTTCGGGGGGAGGTTCCAGTGGGTGGCGCGTTGAGTGGAGTGATGGAAAATGGTTAGTGAGGTGAGGCGAAGCCTAGGGATCGGTCGTCGAGGAGGGAGGTGGTCTGTGGTGGTGGAGCGAACTCGTCGGAGTTAGTTGCCGGAGGTGAAGGGGATGATGGTGGTCGGCGTGTGGCAGTAGTTGATTTAGGAAATAGATAAGGGGGAAATGAAGAGGGGAGAAAGTGGAACTTATCTAAGGAGTTCAAAGTGAAGGGGGAGTGGCTGGTACTGCCGACGCCAGAGATGAAGATGCCCAAGGGAAGAAGCGGTGACAAGGAAGAGGGTCGGAGGACTCACGTTGGTACTGCGTGGCGCGGAGGAGAACGGCGGAGCTGGCTCTGCCATTGGTACGGTGGCAGAGCGACGAGAAGAGGGAGGAGGAGTCGTTAGAAGCTTCGGGTAGTCGGCTGGAGTGAGGAGGAGAGGAATTTTAGGGAGATCTCTGGCCAATTTTGAGCTTAAAGGAAGCGGCGTGGTCTGCGCTTCCTTAAATAGGCGCATGTAGAGTGGGAAGCGCACTGAGACGGCGGGAAAGCCACGCCGGAGGTAAGGTTGGTCGGATAACCATAACTCTCGAGCGTTCGCATGAGAGGTATGGTGGGTTTCAGGGCATGGGGAGCTGCCCATGAGGTAGGGGGTTCCGCAGGGAGCTCCCCTTTCAAATCTAGGGGCGGCTCCCCATGCAGATGAGGCGTAAACCTTCACGCGAAGTCGCCGGAGGTATGGTCCTTGCTACAATGGCAAAGGGACCGAAATGAAGAAAGAGACGATAAAGTTGAGGGGGTAATTGCAAGGATTTCAAAAAGTTGAGGGCCAAAAAGTAATTTGGAGGACCAATTTGCAAAGTGGGTCAAAACGAATTTCCCTTAGGTCCAAATTTTGGTATAAACCTAATTTGGACCTAAGGAATCCAATGGTGAAGTTGTATTTTATATTTTACCACGTTTGACTTGAAATTTTGCATTAAAACCCAAATTAGGTCAAATATTGGGCATAGACCCCAATCTAGGTCAAAATAGGTTCCAAAGGCCAAATTGAAGGTTCTAAACCCTAGGGGATGTTTTTCCATGAATTTTAGAGGGTTTAGTTGATTTTTATCTTTCCTGAAACCTTGTGAATTAAAGTGGGTTTGTTTTAGGGTTATAGAATGTCATTTAATTATCAAATTTCACAATAACCCTTATCTGACTGAACCATCCCACTTTTTTCTCTTATTAAATCCAATTGACCTATGTTTAGACCCTTAGAAATCCTATTGTTGCATTGCAATGGTAAAATTACAGTTTTACCCCTTGGGTCATGTTCTCTTCTTAAATCAGTAATTCCCTGAATTAGGCCTTCCTTTAGGTTATGTAGGAGCTTTTGTTCATTCTATCAGATCAAAATATGCAAATTAGGGCTCATGATGAGGTTCTCATCATACCCCCATGCCTAGCTTTTGCTAGTCCCTTAGCAAAATTTTAAGGTTTTAACCTCTGTTCTAGACCATGAGTTCCTTTCACCAATTTTGATAAGTGTTTTTTTTTCTCTTTTCTCTTTGATTAGGTTAGAATGTCGACAATGGGCCTAAAGGTACTCTAGTACCAACCAAGATCCAGACCTATCTTGCTTTAGCCTCGGTCCTTAGCGAAGGTTTTTAAGGATCGCAAGAACTATCCTAAGGTTTATTGGACTCCGTGGTTAAAGAACCCATGCTTGAGACATAATTTTAGCCTTAGTTCAGTTTGCAGTGCGTTTTTGGAAGAGAGAGACAGAGGGTTTATTTGTTTGGAGAGTTTTCTCTCTCTTTTCTTTTTATATCTGGCCTCAGATTGGCTTCTCAACACGGTCTGTATCGGATTCCTCGTCCCCATCATCAATCCTCAAAGGTCCCTGGCAATCGATGCTTCGAGATAGCATCGCCCATGGTAACCCCCAGAACCCTGGTTTTCTAGATTTCGAGATAATCCCACCCATGGCATTTCGTGGCTGAATTCAGACCCTAGCGATTGACATTTCGTGATAATGTCATCCATGGTATCTGAACCAGTAGAGTGCTTACATGCCTTTGGTAGGATATGTAAATATCCTAAGAGACAAGCATCGAGGAGATGATATGTTGTTACACGTCTTCGAGGGGAATTTTCCACCTCTTCGTGTCGGGAACTCGTCCAAATAATCTTGTATTGATCGGCTGCTCCTAATCTAGGTAACATTTTCAGAACATTAACAATGCTTCTGCGTGATTTTGATAGTTATGCTCACTGAACCAGATTGTGTGTGAATTGGGGTGCTTAGGTTACCGAGTCCTGCAAATCGAAAGTCAGTTAATGAGGCTAAATACTCCCTAAGCCTTAAACCTAATACTTAAGCTTTTCATTTTCCTCAACCTCTTGAGGAATATCTAGATCTTAATGGGTACTAAGAGCCTGGCCAAAAAGGCCTAAGGTCAGCGTTCCTACCAATCTCTTTGTGTTTCTTTAGCACTTTTTCTTTATTTTTCTTAAAGTGGTCTAGAATTTCAGTTAATTCCTTAATCTCTTACTAATGACTATCTCTTTCTTTTTCATTTTGTGCTCCTTTTTAGCATTTTACTCTTTTTCTCCTCCTCCTTTTGATTATGTAAGGCCCACAAAAATTTTTTCCTTCCTCCAGGTTTTTTTTTGTTTTTAAATTTTTTTTATTTTTTGGTGTTGTTAAATTTTTTTATTTTTTAGGTGTTTTTGACATATGTGATTTTTTTATTGAAACCTTTTCTTATTATGAGTTTTCATACATTTTGCACTTTCATACCCCCCCATGCCTAAGATTTGCAATGTTCTCATTGTAAATTAGGTGGATTTGTATTCAGCTTGGTTCATTCATTAGGACAGGTGTTGGGTGAGTGGATGGGTCGAGGTGACTGTTGCGGACGATTTCTAATCTCGGGTATGGGTACCTGAGGTGGAGTCGGCTGTCCTAAAGGATGGACCCTAAAGTGCAAAGAAATGTCAAGAAAGGTTTCGGGTTTTTGAAAGAATGACGGGTTGCCTCCCGTTAAGCGCTAAATTCGACGCCTTCAGCTGAGTAGGAAATGGGATGGAGAGGGAATGGTTAAATTAGCAGAGTTTTGAATAACAAGTACCTTGATTAAAAGCCTGGTTGGTCCAACCAGATACTTGTTCAGATCAGTAGGCTGATGATGCAGCCCAAACCCAATCAATCTGGTGAGTTGATAAATATAGATCAAGAGGTGTGGAACCCACCATATATTATAAAGCTCGGACGGATGTGGAAGTGTGAATGCGGGGTTTGGCTGAGTCGAATCAGCCTGGTCAGAGTAGGGATCCGTAAAATAATCAGTGAATGATGCAGAAACCCTACAGGGGTGATCAGAGAATGATGGAGCATGGTCTTCAGTCTGATCAATGTCCAAAACCCAGTATAGATGTGGAGTTGCAATCGGCTCAGTAAGAGGTGGATCTGAATAGAAATTGAGTCCGGTTGCGGGTCGGGATTGAAACCAGGTTTTGATCAGTTCTGCATGTGTGGAAGAGGTGGCTTCAATGAGAATTGTGTATGAGGGCTCTTTTAAAAATGAATGACAGGTGGTTTCCTGTAGAGAATCCTCTGGGTAACTATCAAATGGCTGAAGACTGTCTATAGGATGAAGGAAATCTGACTCGAGAAAATATTCGAATTCTGCGTTACAATCACTCTTGGCATTTTGAGGTTTAGTTCCTGAGGATCGAAAAGCAATGATTCTATGTCATTGGAATCTGAACTTAAATCAGTGATCTCGGGAACCGGGACCTCAAAGTCAGCGTTGGAGAATGAGTCATGTGAGCTGAGGTCGAAGTTTGGCTTGGTGTGTTCGGGAAGTAGAGTCTCTCTGAAATCATAATCAGATTCGAAATTGTCGGAGAGTTTACGAGAATCAAGTTCTGAATGAGATTCAAGACCATGAATTCCACCACAGAATAAATCACATGATGTGGACTCAGCAGCCTGATTGGGGTCTAGCCTATATGTCAATTCTGAGCTTAAAAAGGTGTTCTTTCTAGGCTCAAGTTCCAAGCTGGTAGGACAGACCCAATTGAGACCCCAGTCGTCCAATTCCTCAATTTTAGTATCGTAAATTGGCATGACTTCTGGAAAATCAATCTTATTTCCTGAGGAAGTTGGATAGATATATTCATCAAATAGAGGCCCGGAGTCATACTCTTTGAACATATGATCTTCATCATATAGAGAACCGTAATCATCCCAATAAGTTTCAGATCCAGATTCTAGGCTTAGGATGTGGGTGGAATTACTAGAATCTAAGTCTGAACAACCTTCAAAGGTCACCTTATCAGAATAAGGGGTGGGATTTACACCCTCAAGAGGTTTTGTTCTAATCTCATTATTGCAGGAGTTTTGGAATTCTGAGCTTGGTGATTCATGGCCTAGGGTGGGTTCAACATTGTGTTCTCCTGTAATTTCCCAACCTAATTCAATGTTGTCTTCTATCTGGGTTGGGAATCCATAACTACTCTGTGCCTCAATCCCGAGATCTGGGAAACTGGATTGATCCTCAATACTGTTCCAAGATGATTCATCCTCTGTTTGTAGTTTATACGGGTATTTCTGGTCGATAGTTTGTTTAAGTAATCTCATCATCTCCACCCGTTTTTCAAGAGCATCTTGGTGTTGTTTCCAAAGTATAGGATTTGTCATGCATTGAAGGTATTCAGAATTGTGTGATTTTTCTATCTCAATGTATCCTGTTATGAGCATGTCTCGGGTTGATCCTTTTGTGGTTTCTGTGAACAGAATTTGGGTGCAGTTTATGGTGAAGGTTGTGGTTGTTGGGACATCAACCTGAATATCTTCTATTAGTGTTGAGGGTTTATATTTAATTTCATAAAACTTAAGGGCATCCTCAATCATCCTATCTCTCATGGATCTTTGTGATTCAAGTTTCTTGAAGGGTAATGCTGAGTAACTAGGCTGCATATTTGGATCAGGTGGTGGAATCAGGATGTAGAATCAGAATTTTGATGTAGAATCAAGTTGTGCCAAGATGGAAGAAGAAGAACTCAGTTCTGAATCAGAGGAAAGGTTTATGTGAAGGGGTTGCTGCACAAATAAGGACATCGAGGCTTGGCCTCGGGGAGAGTGGATCTCTAAAGGAGTTTTCAAGGACCTCCTACCAAACATACAATGAAGGACTGGATGAGATTAGAATGTGCTGGACCCAATCAAGACATCCAAAATATGCTGGGTGACTATAGAGGGTCGGGGCGAATCATACCCCTGGATCAGAAGGTCGTCCACCTGAGAATTACCTGGGCAGCCAGAGAGGGTGAGTCCCGCGAAGACCCCTACACGGTAGAGCACCCCCGCGGGTTACAGGGTTTCCCCCACCCGACCTCTCTTGTCACTGAGATTCCAAGTAGACCAGAATGGGGACCTTGACCTCTTAAGTCTACCACTTTTAGTTAAGATCAAGGTGCTTAGGGTTTGTAACGACCCGATTCCCGAGTCCCTACGAGACACGAGAACCGGACCGACTCGACTAATCCCAAGACCTAGTCGTCCAACGAGGAAGTAACCAAAAGAGAAGTAAAATAAATCACATTCAGCATGAATATAACTAACAGTAAGAAAATACAGCAGTAAGAAAAGAAATCACTACAGTATATACCACCACAACAGTAGAACAACATTCGTAACATAATATGAACTGCAGGTAAAGAAAGGTACAGCGGAAACAAGAACTACTTACTACAGTGGAACAAAAAGAGGTACAAGAGAACAGTGGTAACTCTACTAGACCCTACTCGGCCCAGCGTCCTCTGCAGCCGCTGACCCTGGCTGCTCAACACCTGGTCCTGAAAGGTAACAAGTGTAACACGTCAGCAAAACGCTGAGTAGAGTGGCAGCTAAACTAAAGAAACAGTAAAGTGTACAGTAGCTGTTTTAATTTTCTTTCTTCCTCTATTTACGTCTTTCTATTGTTTCACAATTTATCTATTTCTCAGATCCTTCACTTGATCTCGAATGTTCCTCGTGGGAACGATCTTGATTGCAGTCTTTTCCGAACAGTAGAAGTAGCACGTGGTGCTCTCCTGGCCGGGAGAGTCCCCCGTGGTGATCCTACTCTCAGTCAACCACCCCAAGGTCACTGACAGACGTAACGTTGACTACGGCACGTGCGGTAAACGCACGGGTAGCTAACCCGCACTGGCACGCGGTCAGTCATTTTCGTTAACGGGTGCTCCCAAAGCACAGCATGGAACCAGTACAGGGTAGAGCCCTCTCAGTAATAGGGGTCCAACCCCTCCACAGTAACCAAACAGGGGCCTTGCCCCTCCACATTCCGCGCACCCTCGCCTGACTACCCTGGTTTGCCCCAGTGGGCCTAACAAGTCGGTGTGGGAGGCTAGCAGAACCCCGGGGCCCGTGGGGTAGCTAGTACCTCCCTACACTAGTAGCTCTCCTCGGTACTACGTACACGAGGGCCAGTAAGTCGGTACAGAGTGGCAAGTCCTAACCCCGGGTCCCTGGGGCGGCTGGCTCCGCTCTGCACTAAACAGGGGGGGACAGTCGCTCCTCTTGGTACTCCGTACTCAAGGGCCAGCTCACTTCCCCAATTCTATTCCATTCACTTTCCAGGAGTTCTACTCCTAATTCCCCGTAGGGTTCCAGCTCTTTTAACTCAGAACATCCAGGTTTCACTTTCCAGTTTCACGTTCTTACAATCCATATTCTCAATCACGTTTATTTATTCATAACAGGCAGCTGTTAATTCAATTCACAGGCAGCTAGTATTTCCTTTCCACATTTTCCAAGACTGCAGTATTCATACATTCCACTAGTTTTCCCATCCTAGGATTCATGCCATATCCTAGGATCAATCATACAATCTAGTTTTCCAGCCCTAGGATTCATGCAACACCCTAGGAATCTACCATTCAATCTATTTCTCATTCCTAGGATTCATGCAATGTCCTAGGTTCTATTTATGGTTTCATAATTTAACAGATTATACTTAAAGCCACTCTACCGGTTGCAACAGGCGAACTGGGGGTGTGGTCGGGAATCCCGCGTGCCTTCGCAACACCCGGGACTGCAACGGAACGGGGTCCTATCACAAGAATCAAACACAAGGAGTGTTTCAAAACAGTGTATAGCTACTGTAGACGGGTAGAGGATTTAATTCCGAAAAGGATGCAACTCGAAACGCGGAAAACGGAACCCGAACAAGCCCTAAATGGGTCGAAAATGATGAAACAGTACAAAATCAGACGTCTGGAACTTCTTCCAGACGTCTTAAAAAGTGGATCAGGAATTACCTTGCTCTGCGTGGGCTCTTAGACATCCAGAAGCCTGCGGGGGCGTCTGGCCTAGTTCCCAGACGTTCGATGGTAACCCAGGATGTCTGGAAGTCGTTCCCGCCGTCTGGCACTGCAGCCAGACGTCTGATTCGCGTTGGATGCGAATCTCCGACCCTGCGCGTACCCATTTCCTCTCTCTCTTAGTACGGTCAATCGAAGGGAAGGAAGAAGACGGAAAATCTCACCTTTCAGACATCTGGACAGTCTTCCAGACGTCGTGCCCGTCATCTGTCTAGAAGCACAGACGTCTGATTCTGGAAAATTTTCCAGAAGCAGGGTGCGACTCGCCCTTCGCTCGCGACGCCCGGCCGCGTCGCGCCTCGTACGCCTGCTGCTCGAGCCGCACCAATCCCCCCCGCGTCGCCTCGTGCCCGCTGCGCCCCCCGCCGGCCGGCCCTAGCAGCCCCGGCAAGCTCGCCCTCACGGCCGAGCGCCTCTCCCACGCGCAGCACCTCCTCCCACGCTCACCGCGGCTGTCGCTGCCGCTGCACCCTCGCGCTCGCTCTCGTGCACTGGCTGAAGGAGAAGAGGAAGGAGGCGGAGGTGACCGGAGTGAGGGAGAGGCGTGGCACTTTTAAGGCTGCGCGAGGAGGAGAGAGAGAACATGGCAGAGGCATCTGCAGCCGCAGGAGAGAGGGAAAAAGAGGGAGAGAGAGAGAAAATGCAGGTCTATGCGCTCAGGCGCGCAGACGAACAGTAGCGTGCCAAAATAACCGATTTCCAGAATTCTGGAAATGATCCCAAACGTCTGGTCCGACGTCTGTAAGTGATTCCAGACGTCTGGTACGACGTCTGGGCCACCTCCCAGACGTCTGGAGCGCCCGTTCGTAACAGGGTTCCACTTGAACTTTAAATCTTTTGAGTGCCAAGTGACCTAATTTAAAGATTGGTTGATCCACAACTTCACCTCTTTGTTCCTGTGAGAGCTTCTTAGGTCCTTTCTTTTATGGTTCAAGTAGATTAAGAGCCTGATTTGCTTAGGGTTTCTCTTGGATAGATCTTTTCAAACAATGGCTTAGGAATACCTCTTTTTGGAATTTTTAATTCTCTGCTTAGAAGAAGATGTGTCTCTAAAACCCTAGCTTGTAATCCTTAGGTTGGCTCTAATTGGTCCAAGTTGCCTTAGAAATTAGTATCTAGGGCTCAATTAAGAATGTTTTAGCCCTAGTTACCTTAAGTGGATATGTAGCTAAGATGTGTTGAAATTAAAAATCATGTAACTTTATGAATTACTAAATATGGAAAATAGGTAGCCCTAGATTGATTTTTCTTTTATTTTTCCACTTTAGGTTGTGAGGGGCTTAAAAGAGGGTTAAAAAGGTTACCTATTTTCTGATGTAGTTGTTGTGCGGCTGCTTATTTTTTCTTGACTTCCTTTCCTTCAACAAACACAACAAAAGAGAGATTAAGTCAGTATAAAATCAAAAATTGTAATTTAAAGCTTTTAAAATGCTCGTTGCTCCTCGGCAACGGCGTTAAAAAATGATAATCGAGTTTTGTCACGTGTTTTAAAAGGATAGATACGTTGTAGTATATCACGAAAAACGATTATCAATTTTTTTTATTTATTACTTGAAATTTGAAAACATTCTGAAGTCGAACTCAGGGAGCAAATTCGGTCTTTAGAAGCAAAATATGACAATCTTAAAAATGTTCAATACTGATGTAAGGAAAATAAATGCTAGAGACAAAAAGGAAATATTTTTTTTTTCTTCTCTTCTCTCTTTCTTCTTTGCTCTCTCTCTTTTCTTCTTTCTCTGTCTTCAGACGTCTAATTCTGTGAATCAGATGCCTTAAGTGACGTCTATTACAGTGCCAGCGTCTTCTTTTTCTTTTCCTTGGTTCTCTGCCGTACTTCTTCTTTCTTTCTTTTTCTCTATGCTGTCTTCCTTTAGCTGCTCTTCCTCTTCCTTCTTCTTTCTTAGCCAAGTCCTTCTCTTTCTCTAAGGCTGATTCTCCTTGTCTTCTTCTTCTTATCTTCTTGAGCTGTTGCGTCTCCTCCTTCCTTTCTTCTACAGTTCTTCTTCTTCTTCTTCTCCTTCCTCTACCTTCTTCTTTCTTCTGTGGCACGGCTAAGTCTTCAGTTGCTTTCTCTTCTTCCTTCAGCTGGCCTCTTTTTCTCTTCCTCTTCCCCGCAACTGCTTCCTTTTCCTCCTTCCCTACACAAGCACGAAGAAGCAAAACCTACCCCCTACCCTCCCTGCATCTCTCTCTCTCTCTCTCTCTCTCTATTTCTCTCTTTGATCTCTCAAAGCCAGCTGGGTAATCGGGTCGGGTTACGCGTGCCCAAGTCTAGGTGCACCAGCGTGGGTGGTCACGGATGAGGTGGGTATACGGGCGAGGGGACCTCACCCTGTGTTTGGAGGCGAAGAGCCTATAGCAGCTTTTCAATTTATGCGTGCGCAGATGGCCTTCCACTTCCGACTAAATGTCCCACATCCGTTCGCATGCGGCAGCAGTAGATGGTCTCCTCAATTGGCGAGGCTGCGGAGTCCTTCGACGCCAATCAGAAGCCTGGGTGCGTGCGTGCCTCAAATAAGCACCGCCTGGGGGTCTCTCCTGGAGCAGAGCGCGACCTGGAGCGGCTTGAAGCTTGATTCAAGCTCAGCGACAATGGCGGAAGGCGTCCTGACCCTAAAATTAATAGCACGGCCTCTTGGCCATGTCAAATCGCTCGAGGAGGTTCACCAGAGCACGGCAAAGATGGCCTAGTGGTCGGAGTGGCGTGAGGGCGCCTGTGCGTGTGTACTTAGGGCACACTGTGTACGTGCAGGTGGGTGTGTTTGGGGGGAGGTTCCAGTGGGTGGCGCGGTGAGTGGAGTGAAGGGAAATGGTCAGTGAGGTGAGGCGAAGCTTAGGTACCAGTCGGCGAGGAGGGAGGTGGTCTGTGGTGGTGGAGCAAATTCGCTGGAGTTGGTTGCCGAAGGTGAAGGGGATGATGGTGGTCGGCGTGTGGCAGTAGTTGATTTAGGAAATAGATATGGGGGAAATGAAGAGGGGAGAAAGGGGAACTTATCTAAGGAGTTCAGAGCGAAGGGGGGAGGTGGATGGCGAGCGGCTGGTACTGCCGACGCTGGAGACGAAGATGCCCAGGGGAAGAAGCGGCGACGAGGAAGAGGGCTGGAGGACGTGTGCTGGTACTGCCCGACGCGGAGGAGAACGACGGAGCTAGCTCTGCCACTGGTACGATGGCAGAGCGACAAGAAGAGCGAGATGGAGTCGCCGGAAGCTTCGGGCAGTCGGCCGGAGTGAGGAGAGGAATTTGAGGGAGATCTCTGGCCAATTTTGAGCTTGAAGGAAGCGGTGTGGTCTGCGCTTCCTTAAATAGGCACATGTAGAGCAGGAAGCGCACTGAGACAGTGGGAAAGCCACACCGAAGGTAAGGCCGGTCGGAGACCCATACCTCTCGAACGTTCGCACGAGAGGTATGGTGGGTTTCAGGGCATGGGGAGCTGCCCATGCGGTAGGGGGCTCCGCAAGGAGCTCCCCTTTCAAATTTGGGGGTGGCTCCCCATGCAGATGAGGCGTAAAGCTCCGCGCGAAGTCGTTGGAGGTATGGTCCCTGTTGCAATGGCAGAGGGACCTAAATGAAGAAAGAGATGAGAAAGTTGAGGGGGCAATTGCAAGGGTTTCAAGAAGTTGAGGGTCAAAAAGTAATTTGGAGAACCAATTTGCAAAGTGGGTCAAGACGACCTTCCCTTAGGTCCAAATTTTGGTATAAACCTAATTTGGACCTAAGGAATCCAATGGTGAAGTTGGATTTTAGGTTTGACCACCTTTGAGTGGAAATTTTGCACAAAAACCTAAATTAGGTCAAATATTGGGCATGGACCCCAATCTAGGTCAAAACTGTTTCCAAAGGCCAAATTGAAGGTTCTAAACCCTAAGGGATATTTTTCCATAAATTTTAAAGGGTTTAGTTGATTTTTATCTTGCCTAGAACCTTGTGAATTAAAGTGAATTTGTTTTAGGGTTATAGAATGTCATTTAATTCTCAAATTTTACAATAACCCTTATCTGACTGAACCATCCCACTTTTTTCTCTTATTAAGTCCAATTGACCTATGTCTAGACCCTTATAAATCCCGTTGTTGCATTGCAATGGTAAAATTACAGTTTTACCCCTTATGTCATGTTCTCTTCTCAAATCAGTAATTCCCTGAATTAGGCCTTCCTTTAGGTTATGTAGGAGCTTTTGTTCATTCTATCAGATCAAAATATACTAGTTAGGACTCATGATGAGGTTCTCATCAATCCCTGAGTCGGGGTACGAGGAAACGTAAGTCTCCATGGAACAAAAAGTGATTGATGATTTTGAGACATACATTAATGCGGATTTAGAATTTTTTGATTTTGAAGGTGAAGAATCGTTATGTGAAGTCTCACCTGAGTTTACAGCACACAATTTCAATGAGACAACTGAGCTTGAGGAATTCGATGAATCATTTGATGGCCCTAAAATTGAGAAATTTGATCTTGTTAGGGCTCACATGGTGGGTTCAAATCCTGTTATTAAGGATTCAATTGAAAGCCCCATTCCTTAATCACACCCCATTGTGCATATTGATGATTTTGATTTTGAGATCACTAGACCCAAGTCAATTTTGATTTAGCCATCAATTGTGGACTAGGAAATTTTAAATGGGGTGATTATCATGCCAGAGGTCCCGGTATCTGAAGTCCTGATTGCGGAGGATAGGAATTAGGAAATGATGATATGGAAAGTCAATTGCGAAGGAAGCAGAAGAGTAATTCTAAGGGTTTTGATTTGTCTGAAACTACCAACCTTCTACCAGGCCCTTATGACATCTTTAATTCAGAGGATGTTCAACCCAAGCGTACATTCATTGATTATCTTTTTGAGCTTGATTTCTCTATAACCTGACTTTTTGGTCTTGGGCTGCATCCTCACAAATCGCAGGCCCTACCCCAATTGCATACTAATCTTAAGTTTTGGATAATTTTGATCAAGAACCATAGATATACTCGAGCATGGGGTATGGATCTGCACCACAATCTGGTCCACATCTGTGGACATCTACTGGCAGGTCCTAAGGTGAATCTTTTTATCCTAATTCTGACATGCACCTGTGAATTCTTTATTTCTTCTTTGTATAGTGTGCTGATTTAAACACGTTTATATCACATAAACCGTCTATTTTTTAGCGTTCTTAGAAATAGAGTTGCATCATATAGTATAAATTGCATAAGCTGCATCATCTTGCATTTAGGTTAATTTTGCCTTTTTGTGGTTAGGTAACAGGGCAACATTTAATCGAGGCCTCAAATTGAAGATTCAACCGTACGGATCTGATCAGGGCAACAATTGGAATTCAACGACTCTAAAATCTCCATGATCAGACTTCCGTAGTATCAGATATAATCCGAGGAAGGTTAGAGATCAAGGGCTAAGATGGTCTAAATTCGCATTTCAGATGACAAATCCAACCGCACGGATGGGTTCGGATTGACGATCGCAGCCCAACAACGTGAGAATCGGTCCAATCCGACATCCATGGCGCCATCTACAAGACATAGAAGATGGACGGCCAAAGTGGCGCCACGTGGTGACATCCTAGCTGCCCAACCGGCCCAAGGACCCACCGTTACTCTCTCTCCTCAACCGTGCAGATGATCTCAACTGTCGGATCAAGATCCAACCGTTGAGAGAGATCGCACCCAAATCTAAAACGTGCCTCAAAGGGCAGCTTGGCCTATTGGTCTTGAGCCTGTGGATGACGCGAAGGTTGCAGGTTCGAGACCTCGCACACTGAAAATCAGAGCGAGAAGCGGGTGCGGTTAAATTAAGTCGTGCGATGCACAATGGATGGTGATGGAGGCGACTACGTGGCCGCACCAGATGCATAGGCGAGCACACGTGAGATTGGACACCCAAGCCCACACGCAATTGCACACGCAGGCGTTGGGTACGTTGAAGCAGAAGTGGTAGGATGGCTTTTAAGTTGTCTGATCGCTTAATCAGATGGCTGAGAGTCTTTGGACGTGCGTAGCCGTTTGGGCGCAAGGAGAAGAAGAGGCGCGCGCGACAAACACCTACGCCCACGTTTAGGGGCTTTAGTGACATTTCAATCTGTCACTAAAGACCCTTAATTAATGTTTTATGCATGAAATGACCTTTTTACCCATTCAAACTTCACCAATAAATAGCCTTACGAACCCCACACTTTCTTCATTCCTTCCTTTCTTCTCTCACCCCCTCCAAAGCTCTAAGAGCTTGTCCCAACCCGGGATGCACCATTAGAGTTAAGAATACAATTTTTCCACCTTCTCACCTCCTTCGTGGAGCATCCCGCGATGGTCCTCTCACCGCCATTCGGGAAGTGGATCCCGCTATGACTTCGCCCTACCCCGTTCTCTGTCGTCCGTCGTCGTTCTCCTTCTTCCCGCTTCTCACCACCTTCATTCGAGCGCTCCATCAATGTGGCTCGTCCTCCAAGCAGCCGTCGAGGAGGATAACTTCTCTCCACCTTCTCTTTAGTGCTTTCTAGAGTAGATTTACCGCTTTCTAGTTGTAATCTTTCCAGCTTTCTAGATGCAATGAACATTACTCTGTGGTTATGAGATCCATGTTTATTCTATATCTATTTTGTCTGTATTTGTAATATTCTCTCTCTCTCTTCTATTCATTATTCTTTAAGTAGATAGCTAGTTTAGATTCAATTCGACCAGCTAATCTGTTTTGTGACAAATAAAACAAACGTGATTTTTTAATTAAACGTTTGCCTCCCTGTGTTCGACGTGGAATTCCTTTTGAGTTTCGGTAAAATTTATTTGTTGATGGTTTTTCTCGCAAATTGCACTACAATGACGAGTTTTCAAAACTCAAATCCATTTGCGACGATTTTCCGCTACAACATTTTGGCACCGTTGCCGAGGAGGCAACACGCTTTGATTTTTCATGTTTTTCCCATCTTACTTATCTCTTACCTCACTTCTCTCCTCTCTTATTTTGATTGCATGTACTCTCACGAGGTAAGCAAAAGCGGTAGATTGGAGTAAAGTGCTGTTGAAGGGTCTGTAAGTTTACCCCCACCTCCCACCCACTAGTTTTCATTCCACCACGTAATAACACAAACACAAATCAACCTAGGTGTTCTTATAAACTCTAAGGTTAGTTTTTTATGGTTTGTTTGTCATCTCCACCCACCTCACCGTCCACTTATAAAAGAAAAATTTAAAAAAATCTCACAGAGGTACACACTTTCTTCTGATTTTCAAACTCAACTGGTAAACCAATCTTTGGAATCGGTACACACACCCAAACACATAATCGAGTAGAAATCAGATTAGGTAACCACTTGTGTGCCTAACTAAGTGGTGCATCAGGAAAATTATTTGAGTTGTTTGGGCTGTACCACTTCAATTAAAATCAACTCATTAAGGAGCTGCCAAATAGGTTCAACTTCTAGGGATTTACTAGGCACTCCACATTCTTTTAAGCTTTAAAGGAAAACATCTTCACCTGTGCTTTCAAAACTTGGTGTGCCAACTGAACTTGATTGAATACACCTAAACTTGAATCCTAAAAGCTACTATGCGAGATTTAAACCCTAAAATTCACAGCATCCAAAAATAATCTTGCTTGAAAACCATTGGTTGTGCACGGGCACACATATCAATCAATTAATAAGGGCACAACCCAGATAAAGGGCCCATCATATTCCAAAGCACATTCAAACCTAACCCTAATTAAATTAGAGTAGATGTTGGCCCTAAGGATTGGACTCGCTCTTTGGAGCCCAGATCGAGATTATTTTCGATTAGTTTGTTTCTATTGTTCAATCAGACGTCTAGGTAGGTGAAATGACCCTTTCCATGGATCGTTCGGAGTTTTCTGGAAAGTTAGGGGCGTGAGTGAAAATTTTAACCCTTTGAGTTAAGTGCCTGGGCTTTATAGGATGAAGAGAAGTTTAGCGAGGGAGGCTTCGCAACTTTTCCTCTCTCTCTCCTCCCACACCACACACACACTCATGCACGCACACATGCACACTTCCCCCTCCCCTCCAAACCCTAACCCCACTTCTATTTAAACCCCACCCCCTCTCCATATCCACACCGCCACCACCACTTCCACCACCTCCACTACTGCCGGCGACCTCCCTTCCTCGTCTCCTTGCAAGTTGTGGGTAGGGAAGGGGGAGGAAAGCTCAAGGTGAAGCTCAGAGGGGAGAGGAGAGAGCTCGGAGGTAGCTTGGGTATGCACAGCTGGAAGAGCTCGAGCAGAAGAACTAGCACGGGTGGGTACTGCCCTTGCCGCGGCCGATGTTGTAGCTGTGGGAGAGGGAGAGCGAGGGCATGAGAGAAGAGAGAGCTCGCTCGAGGGAGCTCGTACGAGAGGGAGGAGGGATAGTCGGAGGAGCCGCAAGAGATCGGACGAACTCGTGGGAGAGAGGAGGATGCCTGAGGAGGCTCCTCGACCTCTTGTGGCTGCGGGAGTCACTGTTGTAGGCACTGTGGGCGGAGGCCCGCGAGAAGTAGAACCGCGTGAGGAAGTTTTGTCGTACTGGATTTTTCTAGTATCAGACATTTGCAGCATTTTCCAGACATCTGGAGTAGTAGCGGACGTCCAGAGATGAAGCTGGACATCTGAAAATTCGCGGAGTGCTGAGGTATGCGTCCTGTACACTCATGCATGCGCGTACGCGAAGTACATTAGCGTTGTGTGTCTTCGTTTTAAGATTTCAAATGCATGCGCAAGTACATGCCTTGGGAAGGTGCGTAAGCACGCTCTTTGAGTTGCTTTAGTACGTCTGGACGTCTCCACAGACATCTGATAGTCATATCAGACGATCGGGCGCATCGACAGACTTCTGGAAAGGCCCAGGACAACTGTAAAGGGGATTCAGACATCCGCCAGCAACGCAGGAATACAAGGTGAGTTACTGACATAGTTTAAGATGTTTGGGCCTACTCCCAAACATTTGATTTTGGTCTGTGAGCACGTTTTTGGCCAGTTCGGGGCCCAGATGGAGTCGATTTTGTGCAAACAAGGTACCATTGTTTTCCACTCGAGTTTTTCTACATGCTAGTGTCAATTATATACTATTTTGAACTTGTCTAATGTAACTTTGTCACTAGTATAGGTAGCCAGCTTGTAGTGTGTTCAGGCTTGTGGAGACGACCGGATCTACATTTCAGGCCCCCATTTCACCCGTGAATCCTAGTTGAGTGGTTTACTTTAATATTAAGATTTAAATAAGTAAAGTGCATATTTAGAATAACTTGATTGAACCCTAGGATGTGAAATGAACCCCAAGGTAGAAGCGAATGAATATTGCTTGAGCTACACTGTTTACTTTGAGATGCATGTTAAACCCTAATTGCTAGCATGTGTATAGATACTTGATGTGATGCTTTCTTAGTTATTAAAACACGAGCTGCCTGTTATGAAAATGAAAACCAGGATGTGAACAGTGAGATCTGAGTGTTGAGAAATGGAATGAAAGGAATACAAGCATGAACCCTAAGGGGAATTAGGAGAAGCACTCCTGCATAAGGAAAGAATCTTGTAGGTAGACGGGAAATGAGTTGGCCCTTGTGTACATAGTACCAAGGAGAAAAACTGTCCCTTTAGTGTAGAGGGGAGCTAGTTGCCCTTTGGGTTGAGACCCAGGATTAGGACTAGTCACTCTACACTGACTCCTGTTTGGCTCTCGTGTATGTGGCACCGAGGTGAGCTACTTAGTGTAGGGAGGGAGCTAGCTGCCCCACGGGACCCGGGGTTAGGACTAGCCACCCTACACCGACTCTTCTTAGGCCCACTGGGCAAACCGAGATAGTCAGATGAAGGTACGCGGGCTGTAGAGGGGCGAGACCCCTGTTCTAAGAGGGCAAGTCCCTGTGCTGTTCCGTGCTGTACTTTTAGGCGTACCCGCCAGCGGAAACGACTGACTGCATGCTAGTGCGGGGTAGATACCCGTACTCTTATCCCGCGTGCTGTAGTCACCGCTACGTCACGACCGTGACCTCGAGGTGGTTAACCGGGTGTGGGACTACCAGAGGGGACTCTCCCAGCCAGGAGAGCACCATGTGTACATCCTACATTGCTGGAAAGATTGCAATCAAGATCGTTCCGTTGAGGGACAGACAAGATCAAGAAATGATTGGATCCTTAAGAGCATAAACAAATTAGAACCTCTTAGTTGAGCTAAATATGAATGAACAATTAAATAGCTGATTGTCTTATATTACTTATATGAAAATGGCTTAACCACCACTCTACTCAGCATTAGCTGACCACGGATTTTATAACCTTGTTCAGGTCAGGGAGTTGAGCAGCCAGTACCATCGACTGCAGAGGGAGCTGGGCCCAGTTGAGCTCAGCCATAGCAGTTGTCACCTTTTCGTTTCTAAGCTTCTGTTGTTGTAGTGAGTATTTGATATATGTAATACTATTTCTGTTACATTTCCACTTTATTTTCCGCTGTTGTAGTTGTGATGGCATGTAATATTGTGAGACATTTCGTTCTGTTTCCCTTACTATCTTTTGGATTATTTCTGCCTAGTTACATTGTGATGTGCATACATCTGAATAGCCAAAAATGTCTATTAATGCATGTTCTTAGTATCATATTAGCATCATGCATTTTAAATATTTCATAACATGCATCATCATGCATTTAGGTCAAATTGTATAAATTGTATAGTAATTTCTTCTTTTTGGTGGCCAGGGACAGAGTGACTTTTAATCGAGGCCTCGGATCAAAGATCCAACCATACAGATTTGATCAAGGCGATGATTGGAGTTCAACGACTCCAAGATCGCCCTGATCGGACTTTCGTAGCATCAGATATAATCCGAGGAAGGTCAGAGATCAAGAGCCAAGATGGTGTCAATCCACACTTTAGATGACAAATCCAACTACACAAATGGGTTCGGATCGATGATCGTATCCTAATGGCATGAAAATCAGCCTAATTCGACATCCGTGGCACCTTCTACAAGTCATAGAAGATGGACGGCCAAGATGGCACCATGTGGTACCATCTCGGTCGCCCAAATCGGCCCAGCTAATATGCGAGGACCTGCCATGTGCTCTCTCTCCTTAACTCAAGATAAGATCTGGGCTGTTGGATCTTGATCCAACGACCACAAGCGCGCGCGTCGTAGTTAGAAAGTTGACAAAGAAGAGGGGGCAACGCAACGGTCGAGCATCTCTCCGGGAAATAGAGGCGTGGGTTTGATCCTCGCTGTGCCTCAAATCAAGGCACGGGAGCGGCTAAATCAAGCCGTTGGATGACGAGCGGGCGGTGCAGATGCGGGACACGTGGCGTGCCCAGATGTGAGGAGCACGAACACGCCATCAGACGCTTTTTTTGTGAAGGCAGGCGAGTGTGTGTCCTGAGCCATTGATCTTCGATCCAACGACGATGAAGGAGGCCGCGTCGCCTCGTAACAAGCGTTGAAGGAGATCAGGCGCGGCACGTTCCGATCTCGCGATCAGACGACTGATAAGGCGAGATCGTGTGAGGGCATTGAGGCAGCGAAGGTGAGGAGGTGGGCGTGTGTGCGGATCTTCAACCCACGTTCAGGCATTTAGTGATGGATAAATCCGTCAGTAAAGACCTAACAATAATGTTTTGATGACAAGAAACCTTTTTGCCCCCTCCAATCTACACCTATATATAGCCCTACGACCCCCACACTTTCTTCATCCCTTCCTTCACTTCTCTCCCTCTCTAAAGCTCTAAAGAAGCTGGTCCCAAACCCGGGATGCTCCTCTAGAATCAAAATCAAACTTTTCTCTCCCCTATTCCAGAAGTGGATCCCGCGACGATGACGACGCCCTACTTCGCCCCCGATTCTTCCTGCTCCGTTCTTCGTCTTCCGTCTTCATCCTTCGCCTTCCAGGCATCACCTCGTCCAGCTTGTCCTCCAAGCAACCATCAAGGAGGATAACATCTCTCTCCCTTCTTTATCACTTTTTAGAATAGAATTTCCCTCTTTCTAGCTGTAATCATTTCGTGCTTTCTAGTTGTAAAAATAATATTCAGTTACAAAGTGGTTGTTCTCTCTCTCTCTCTCTTAATGTTAATATCAATGTCATTGTGATTATCTCGCTTTTAAAACAAAATACCAAAAAAATATGTAATCGCGGATTTTTTATCAACGTAGCCTCCCTATGTTCAACCCGAATTTCTTTCAAGTTTCGATAAATTTATTTGTTGACGGATTTCTTCGCAAATCATACTACGACAACGAGTTTTTCAAAATCCAATCCTTTTTGCGTGGATCTTTTGATACAGCACATTGCATGTGTGGTTGTGAAATATTTTTTGCTTTTGGTTATTTCTCGTTAGATAACTAGGTCTTGGGATTAGTCGAGGTGAGCTAATCTCGAGTCCTGCAAGAATCTGGGATCGGGTTGTAACACTAGGGGAGTAGAATCAAATGATTGCGGCTGGGGGGTACACTAGGAACTGGAGGGGTAAGCCAAAGGAAGAACCTTCTCCCCAATCCATCCCTCTAATAGGTTGGATTGACCGAAAAGAAGTAGATCAAATTGTTTCTTTATCTCAAGACAGGTTCTAGGAGTCTGTAGGTCTTTGGGCTAGCCCACTTAAGGACAAGTTTGTTTGTTTATATTGCAGGGCACCTTTCTTCCTCCCATTTTGTCATGGATCCTTCCACATCCTATTTGTACTTCCACTCCTACCCTCCTACCACTACTTATTCCCAAAATGATTATTATTCCAACTAGTCTTATTCTCATCCATCTTCTAGTTGGGATAATCCTAATTGAGAATACAGTTCTAGACCTCTGTATTTAGGGTCAAACCTTGGACACAATGATCTTGATTCTTATTCTTCTTCGAGCTACTTCGATTATAGATCACTGCCCTCATTTAGACAACCCAATATGATCTACAATCAAGAAGGAGATGCTGATCCTTACCCGTCCCTAAATTACAATGCATATTGGTCACCACCCCTTTTTGAACAACCTAAAATGACCTATTATCAGGGAGAGTATTAAGAACCTCAATTCGTTAACTCTCCTGCACTGAACCTAAACATACCCAACCTTGAACCAAACCATTTGGTTCAGGTGAACCAAGTCCAAGATAAGGTGTTGGTTAACTTAAGGAATACCATACAATCTTTAAAAGCTCAGCCAACACCTTGCCCTGAGGAATTGGAGCCCCTGATTGAAATGATTGACGATCTTAACAAGTATCTGTTGGATTGGCTCCAAGATGTTAAAAATAAGGGCTCAGGTGAGTTTTTACTTTGAAAGTTATCTAAATTGAGGATGAGATTTGTGATTGCTTTAGTCCAATCTTTGGAGGATTCCCAAGATGAACCCCCAACAGGCGAGCTAATGTCAGAATCCGCTCGGGCACCTGTAGGGGAGAATACATTTTACGAGACTAGAGTTAACCAGGTTGTTCTAGAGCAATCAAATAAGGATTATTTGATTTCTTCACCTGAGATCCCTGAGTCGGGAAGTGAGGAAACGTATGCCTCCATGAATCAAAAATTGATTGATTTTGAGACATACATCAATGCGGATTTAGATTTCTTTGATTTTGAAGGTGAAGAATCATTATGCGAAGTCTCACCTGAGTGTACAGCACATGATTTCTGTGAGATGACTAGGCATGAGGAATTCGATGAATCATATAATGTCTTAATAACTGAGGAATTGATCATGTTGGGGCTCACATGGTGGATTTAGATCCTCACTTTCTGAAGGATTCAATTCATAGCCCCAATCTTCAATCACACCCGATTGAGTTTATTGACGAGTTTAATTTTGAGATCTGTAGACCTAAGTCAATTTTGATTCCACAACAAACCTTGGACTTGGACATTTTAGATAGGGTGATTAATATACAAGAGGTCCCGGAATTCGAAATCTTGACTGTGGAGGATAGGAATTGGAAAATGATGATTTGGGAAGCCAATTCCAGAGGAACTAAAAGACTGAGTCTAAGGGTGCCTATTTATCTGAAACAACCAACCTTCTACCAGGACCCTTATGACATCTTTGACTCAGAGGATGTCCAACCCATGCACAAATTCATTAATTATCCTTTTGAGCTTAATCTCTCTGTTATCCGACTTTTTGGACTTGGGTTGCATCCTCACAAATCACAGGCCCGACCCCGCTTGCATACTGATCTCAGGTTTTGGATAATTTTTATCCAGAACTATAGATATACTCGACCATGGAGCATGAGTCTACATCATAATCTGGTCCACACCTATGGACATCTTCTCCCGGCAGGTCCAAAGCTAAATTTTCTCATTCTGATTCTGATATGCACCTATGAATTTTTTATTTCTTCTTTGTATAGTGTGCCTAGCTGAAGGCACTAAATTCAGCACATATACAGTTTCTTTTCATCTCGGAGCGGACTTGTTATTCATGCAATTCAGGTGGTTTCTACTATTTTATGTCTTTTTAATACAATGAGGACATTGCATTAGATAGGCATGGGGGGTGGATATTCATCACTGAATTATTTCGTTAGCTCCGTAGATTCTTTTTATTTTTTTTTATTTATTCAAAAAAAAGGTTGAACTAGAAAAGAGAACTTGGGCTTTAGAAAATTTTCAATCCTAGGAAATAAAACTGTATGATTTGAACACTAAGACCATTCAGGTCTTCGGGCATAATCAGCACAGGTGCCCACTAAAATGTGGACTTGTTTCTTGAGTCATCGCCATTCTAAATTCATATTTTAATTAGTTAAATAAGTTGGGGTGATAAGTACACGACTTATCAACCCACCCTTTGATTTAAGGGGATTTTAAGTCTAAGTATCTACACACTATTGGCACTAACTCGCTTTTCGACGATTTTAACGGAAATTGGATAGCTAATGAACCTTCTAGGGTGGTATGGCTAGCAAGTTATCGTGGGTAACAACCCATTGGTAGGTTGTCTAGAGCCTAGTCACACGACCATTCTTTTCCGACTGCCTTTAGGTAAATCTTAGATCAGGGAAGCCACCTACTTAAAGAAAGAAAAGAGAACATAAAAATATCCAAAAAGAAAAGAAAAAAAAATAGAAAAGGAGAAAAAAAAGAAACAAGCCACACTTCATCGCACGAGTATGGCTGGTAAGTTATCGTGGGTAATAGCCCATTAGTAGGTTGTCCAGAACCCAGCTCAAGAAATGCATGTATAATTCCAAAACACTTAGGAAGAAGTAGAGAAGTAGAATAAGCCAGGGAGATATACACTGGGTTTGCCCTTGTGTTAACCCCATAAAAATAAAAGTAAGGAGAAAGTTACCGGTCGAATAAATACACCTTTAGGCAGAATTTCTTTTGAAGGTCACCTAGGGGCGTAGAAACTCGAAGTCTGTTCTAATCGCCGATCAATGAGTCTATCACATTTCACATAATGATGCTTAGAACTTAGGGTTCTCTTTGAGTCTTAGGTGGGTTGAGTGGCCGTAGAAAGCTACTCTGAAACCCTAAACTCAAAAATCCAAAAAAAATAGAAAAGAAGAAAAGAAGAAAAAGATCCTTCTTTGAATAAGGAGAGGGCTTGAGGCGGTCTGCATTTTGGCAAACACCCAGGCGCTGTTGTGTTTTTGTAGTTCAGGTCATAGTTGAAATTCAGAAGTGTTAAAAAATAACTATTGCATAAGAAATCTGACCTAATTCTTTTATAAATAGCATGTAATTTTGCTAGGGACTAGCAAAAGATAGGCATGGGGGTGTGATGTAAACACATTTATATCACATAAATCGTCTATTATTGCACGTTCTTAGAAATAGAGTTGCATCATATATTATAAATATTGCATAACATGCATCATCTTGCATTTAGGTTAGGTTCTATAAAGTTTAGGTTAATTTTCCCCTTCTTTGGTCAGGTAACAAGGCAACATTTAATCGGGGCCTCAGATTGAAGATCCAACCACACTGATCTGATCAGGGCGACGATCGGAGTTCAACGACTCCAAGATCGCCCTGATCGGACTTCCGTAGCATCAAATATAATTCGAGGAAGGTCATAGATCAAGGGCCAAGGTGGTGTAAATATGCACTTCATATGACAAATCCAACCGTATGGATGGGTTTGGATCGACGATCGTAGCCTAACGGCAATAAAATCGGTCCAATTCGACATCCGTAGCACCATCTACAAGACATAGAAGATAGACGGCCAAGATGGCGCCACATAGCGACATCCCAGCCACTCAACTGGCTCAAGGAACCACCGTTACTTTCTCTCTCCACAATCGCACGGACGATCTCAACCGTCGGATCAAGATGCAACAGTTGAGAGAGATCGCGCCTAAATCCAAAATGCGCGTCAAAGGGCGGCTTGGCTTGTTGGTCTCGAGCCTGTGGGTGACGGGGAGGTCGCGGGTTCGATTCCTCGTGTGCTCAAAATCAGAGCGAGAAGCAGACACAATTAAATTAAGCCGTGTGATGCATGATGGACAGCGAGGGAGGAGACTACGTGACCGCACCAAATGCGCAGGTGGGCATACGCGAGATCGAATGCCCAATCTCTCGCGTAGGCATTTTGCGCTGATAACTCTACATCTAATGGTGATAATTCCATCAATTGGGGTCATTTTGGAGGATATATGTGCGTTAATGATATACCATAATGGGCTTGGGGGCATTGCATGCATGACAAATCAAAATTGCTTATAATTAACGTTTAATGGCCGTATGTACAAGTGCATATTGAAACAGGCCTCAAATGAGCAATCGGACTGCATAGATGGATTCAAAACAACGAACGGAGTCCAACGGACTCAAAATCGCTCAAATCTGACATTTGGAGCTCCCTTAACTAGCCCAAGAAGTTCTGGCCATTGATCTGATGATCATCAACCCACAGGTGGCCAATGTGGCAGCATCCAACGCACCCTCACCCGCAGCGCACCACCCCTTCATCGCTCTCAGCAACTTTAAGCCGTCCGATCTGTCGATTGAACGATTGAGAATTCACAACCTTCGCCCGCTCGCCCTCGCGAAGATTCACTTAAGTCGTTTGATCCGAAGATCGGACAGCTGAAAACTCGCAGACGATTTCTCCAGCGCCAATAGCAAGCGGCCTTAGCTTCAGATCATGTTCATTGGATTTCCATCCAACGGTCGGCACCTCCTCGCGCCCAACCTCGCTTCCGCACAAACCAGCAGAGGCAACGCAATGATCAACGCCTTATCCTCGCTCACCAGATGCAGCATCGAGTCGCGGCAAAGCTCAAACCGGCAGTGAAGGAGCGCATGAGGGAAATTTAGCCATTGATACGGGCACAGACGGTGTAGATGGTGGTTACGTGGCGCTCTCTGATGCGTGCGATCTCCCGCACGCGCTCTAGGTGTGATCCACAATGCGCACCCACGTAAATTCTCGACCGTTCGATCTTCAATCGGACGGCCCATAGCGCAAGCACATGGATTGCAGGCAAGGCTTGAGAAGAAGCATGTGTACCTTCGTCGGATAGACGGCCAGAGGGCTTCAGCGACATTTTTGGAAGGACGTTGCTAAACCCCCTTACCTTAATTAGAAGGCCTTTTCTCTTATTTAAACCCCTTCAACCACCCCATTCAAGGACATGGAATTCACACCCCCTCTCCATACAACACTAGCCTTCTCCTAGCTCCACCAAGCATTCCATGTACACCTTGGAGTTGTCAAGCCACCAAAGGAACCCTCCTCCACCACTGTGGCTTCCTTGCCTCCTCTCTCTCTTTACCCTAGTTTTATATTACTTTTGTTTAAGCTTTTAGTTGTTGTTGTATTTGCGAACAAACTCAAGTTTCATGCTAAATGTTAATGTTGATGTTGTTTCTTATATAGCTCCCATCTTGTTCGAATGAATGTCGTGATTTAAAGACAAACTCGAACCCTACTCTCTCTCCCTTTCTCTCTCTTTCTCGTTTTCTTGCAAGCAAACTAAACTTCTTGTGACAACTAAAAGCAACAAAGTAATCTGATTTCACGCTTCCTCGTGTTTGACACTTGGACTCGCCAAATCCAATCTTTAATTAAAACTGACATTGCGAACGTATGCTATAACGACACAATTAAACCAACGCGTCCCACGCACGTCAGGCGCGTTGAAGCAGAAGTGACAAGAAGGCTTTCAAGCCGTCTGATCGCTTGATCGAACGGTTGAGAGTCTTTGGACGTGCATAGTCGTTTGGGCGCGAGAAGAAGAAGAGGCACGTGCGAGCGACACCTATGCCCCGTTCAGGGGCTTTAGTGATGTTTAAATCTGTCACTAAAGGTCGTGAATTAATGTTTTATGCTTGAAATGACCTTTTTGCTTATTCAAACTTCACTTATAAATAGCCCTACGATCCCCACACTTTCTTCATCCCTTCCTCTCTTCTCTCACCCCCTCCAAAGCTCTAACAGCTGTCCCAAACTCGAGATGCTCCATTAGAGTTAAAAATACAATTTTTCACCTTCTCACCTCCTTCGTGGAGCATCCTGTGGTGGTCCTCTCACCACCATTTGGGGCGTGGATCCCGTTGTGACGTCACCCTGCCCAATTCTCCGTCGTTTGTCATCGTTCTCTTTCTTCCCGCTTCTCACCACCTTCGTCCGGGTGCTCCGTCAACGTGGCTCCTCCTCCAAGCAGCCGTCGAGGAGGATAGCTTCTCTTCGCCTTCTCTTTACTACTTTCTAGAGTAGATTTACCTCTTTCTAGTTGTAATCTTTCCAGCTTTCTAGTTGTAATGAACATTACTCTGTGGTTATGAAATCAATGTTTATTCTATCTCTATTTTGTCTTTATTTGTAATATTCTCTCTCTTCTATTCATTATTCTTTAAGTAGATAGCTAGTTTGGATTCAATTTGACCAGCTAATCCGCTTCGTCACAAATAAAACAAACATGATTTTTTAAAACTTAAATCCATTTGCGCATGCCTCCCAGTGTTCGACCCGGAATTCCTTTTGATTTTCGGTAAAAATTTTTTTATTGACGATTTTTCTCGCAAATCGCACTACAACAACGGGTTTTTAAAACTCAAATCCATTTGCGACGATTTTCTGCTCCAACATGTGCCTAGCTGAAGGCACTAAATTCAGCACATATATAGTCTCTTTTCATCTCAGAGTCGACCTGTTATTCACGCAATTCAGGTACTTTCTACTCTACTCACTATGTTTCATGTCTTTTTAATACAATAAGGACATTGCATTAGATAGGCATGGGGGGGTGGACATTCATCTCTGAATTATTTCGTTAGTGTTGTAGCAGATGATCTACGCAAAAATGAATTGAGTTTTGAAAACCCATCGTTGTAGTTTGATTTGCGAGAAAAAATGTCAACAAATAAATTTTACCGAAACTCTAAAAAAATTCCGGGTCGAACACAGCGATGCGGATGCTTGATTAAAAATTGTGTTTATTTAATTGTCACGAAGTAGATTAGCTAGTCGAATTGAATCTAAATTAACTATCTACTTAAAGAATAAATAATAGAAGAAAGAGAAAGAATATTACAAATAAAGAGAAAACAGAGATAGAATAAACATGGATCTTATTCCCAAAGAACAATGTTCATTACAACTACTTGCTACAACTACTCGCTACACTAGAAAGTAGGAAATCTACACTAGAAAGCGGTAAAAGAGAAGGTTGAGAGAAGTTATCCTCCTCGACGATTGCTTGGAGGACGAGCCACAACGACGAAGTACCTGGATGAAGATGGTGAGATGCGGGACAAAGGAGAACGACAAAGGACGATGGACAATGGGGTAGGACGATGTCGCAGCGGGATCCACTTCCTGAATGGCGATGAGAAGACCACCGCGTAATGCTCCACAAAGGAGATGAGAAGGTGGAAAAATTGTAATTTTAACTCTAATGGAGTATCCCGGGTTTAGGGCAAGCTCGTAGAGCTTTAGAGGGGGTGAGAGAAGAGAAGGGATGAAGAAAGTGTGGGGGTCGTAGGGCTATATATAGGTGTAGATTAGAGGGGACAAATAGGTCATGACACCTTAAAACATTAAATCAGGGGTCTTAACCGTCACTAAATCCGAGATCATGGGCTACGTGTGTGCGCGTTCACACCTTCTCTCCTTCCGCGTGCCTCAATGATCCACGCATGTTTGTGCAATATCAGCCATCCGATGGCTAGATGGGATGGCTTAGAAGCTATCGCACCTCATCGCGCACCCACAAAAGATCGGGCATTCAAACGTGCGTTCGATCGCGCGTGCGTGATCTGTGCGCCTAGATCGTGCCACATCATCGCTTCAACCACTGTCTACGCCGCATCCAACAGTCAAATTTGACCACTCTACACCTGCGCTTTGATTTTGAGCACACGGGGTCTCGAACTCACGACCTGTGGTTCACCCACAGGCACGTCACCGCTGTGCCACCCTCACGGATGGTTGCAATCTTGATTCAATGAAGCCGAACCTCAGCCGTTGGATGAGAATCCAACGGCTCTGATTGAGCGATGAGGACTCCTTTAGAATGTTGAAAGCGCGGTCTTAACCTAATCTCAACCGTTGGATGAGAATCCAATGGTCAAGATTTGATGATTGACTAAGAATAGAAAGGCAACGGCAGGACCTTGGGCTGATTTGGCGGTTGAGATGGTGTCACGTGGCGCCATCTTGGCCATCCATCTTCTATGTGTTGTAGACGGTGCCACGGATGTCGGATTGGACTAATTTTCTCACCGTGGGCTACGATTGTCGATCTGAACCCATCTGCGCAATTGGATTTGTCATCTAAAGTGTGGATTTGCACCATCTTGGTCCCTTGACCTCTAATCTTTCTCGGACTATATTTAATGCTACGGAGTTTGATCTGGACAATCTTGGAGTCATGGAACTCCAATAATTGCCCTGATCAAATCCATACAGTTGAATCTTTAATCCGAGGCCCCAATAGGATATTGCCCTATTTCCTGATCAAAAAAGAAAAAATTAACCTAAAATTTATACAACCTAATCTAAATGCATGGTGATGCATGTTATGCAATATTTATAATGTATGATGCAACTTTATGCCTAAGAACACACAAAAATAGACGATTTATGTGATATAAACGTGTTTACATTAATTAGCTCCGTAGATTCTTTTTATTTATTAAGAGAAATTATGGAATTAAGAAAGAGAACTTAGGCTTTAGAAAATTTTCAATCTTAGAGAATAAAACTATATGACCTGAACACTAAGAACCTTCAGGTCTTCGAGCTTAATTAGCCCAGGTGTCCACTAAAATGTAGAATTGTTTCTCGAGTCCTCGCAGTCTGAATATATTTCTAATTGGTTAATAAGTTGGGGTGATAAGTACACAACTTATCAACCCGCCCTCTGATTTGAGAAAATTTTAAGTCTAAGCATCTACACACGTTTTGCATTGACTCGCTGTTCAGCGATTTTAATGGAAATTTGGTAGCTAATGATCCTTCTAGGGTGGTATGGCTAGCAAGTTATTGCGGGTAACAACCCATTGGTTAGTTGTCCAGTGCCCAGTCACATGACCATTCTTTTCCTACTGCCTTTAGATAAATCTTAGATCAGGGAAGCCACCTACTTAAAGAAAGAAAAGAAAAAGAAAAATATCCAAAAAGAAAAGAAAAAGAAATAGAAAAGGGGAAAAGAAAAGAAAAAAAAAGAAATAAACCACACTTCATCCCACGAGTACGACTGGTAAGTTATCGTGGGTAACAGCCATTGGTAGGTTATCCAGATCCTAGCTCAAAAATGTACATATAATTCCTAAACACTTAGGAAGAAGCGGAGAAGTAGAATAAGCCAGGGAGATATACACTGGGTTCGCTCATGTGTTGACCCCAGAAAAATAAAAAGTAGGGAGAAAGCTACCGATCGTATAGATACATGTTTAGGTAAAATTTCTTTTAAGGTCACCTAGGGGTGTAGAAACCCAAAATCCATTCTAATTGCCAATCAAAGAGTCTATCACATTCACAAAAAGATCCTTAAAACTTAGAGTTTTCTTCAAGTCTTTGGTGGGTTGAGTAGCCATAGAAAGCTGCTTCAAAACCCTAAACTCAAATAAAAAAAATTAGAAAAGAAGAAAAAGAAAAAAAATCCTTTTTGTTTTGAATAAAGCGACGATTGGAATTCATTGACTCTAAGATTGCCCTGATCGGACTTCCATAGCATTAGATATAGTCCGAGAAAGATCAGAGGTCAAGGGCCATGATGGTGTAAATCCCCACTTCAGATGACAAATTTGACAACATAGATGGGTTTGGATCGACGATCGCAGCTCAACGGCGTGAAAATCGGTCCAATCCGAAATTCGTGGCATCATCTACAACTCACAGAAGATGGATGGCCAAGATGGCTCCACGTGGTGCCATCCCAGCCGTCCAATGCTCGCCAAGGCCTCCCGCTCCACCGCTACAGGTGATAATCAACACTTGATCTCGACCGTTGGATGAAGATCCAACGACAGAGATCAGTTGTGCATAAAAACCTCAGCGCGCCTCAAATCGTTGCGTAGCGAAGTGCTCAGTGCATTCTGCCACAAGAAGTGCACGTTCGAATCGCCGCGTTGTGCCTTCCTTCTCCCTCGAGAGTGAAAATCTAGCCGCCCGATCAAACGCCAACGGCTCAGATGGATCAATCTGCAGCACGTGCAAGATGACGCCCGATCTCACGCGAGATCAGACGTACGGGAGGCATGATTTGTGAAGGCGCGCGATCACACATTCTAATCCATTGATCTTTGATCCAACGGCGATGAAAGAGGTCGCATCGCCTCTTATCATGCGAAGAGGGTGCGTGCAAGATCGCTCCTAAGCCGTCCGATCTCATGATCGGACGGCTAAGGATTTAAGAACGTGGATGAAACCTTGAAGTGTAGAAGAGGAAGCAGAGAGCGTGAGCACGCGATCTACGCCCATGTTCAGGGGCTTTAGTGACACTTAAATTCGTCACTAAAGACCTTGAATTAATGTTTTCAAGTATAAAATGACCAATTTGCCTCAATTCCTACAACAATAAAAGGAGACCGCTACCACTCGAATTCTTCATCCCTTTCTCTCTTCTCTCACCCCCTCAAAGGCTCTACGAGCTTGTCCTAAACCCGGGATGCTCCATTAGAGTTAAAATTGGAAAATTTCCACCTTTGCACCTCCTTCGTGGAGCATCCCACAGTTGTCCTCTCACTACCGTTCGGGAAGCGGTTCTCGCTATGACATCGCCTTGCCCGTTCTCCATCGTCCGTCATCGTTCTCCTTTGTCCTGCATCTCACTACCTTCGTCCGGGCGCTTCCTCAATGCGGCTCATCCTCCAAGCAACCATCGAGGAGGATAACTTATCTCCACCTTCTCTTTACTGCTTTCTTGCGTAGATTTACCACTTTCTAGTGTCGATTTGCCGCTTTCTACTGTAGTGGTTAGTTGTAATAGATGGGATATTGTGGTTATGAAATTCTTGTTCATTCTCTCTTTATTTTGTCTTTATTTGTATTATTCTCTCTTTCTTCTATTAATTATTCCTTAAGTAGATAGCTAGTTTAGATTTAATTCGACTAGCTAATGTGCTTCGTGACAATAAAACAAACACAATTTTTAATCAAACGTCCGCCTCCCTATGTTCGACTCGGAATTCCTTTCGAGTTTTGATTAAATTTATCTGTTGATAGTTTTCCTCGCAAAATTGCAATACAATGACGGTTTTTCAAAACTAAACCTTTTTGCATAGATTTTTTGCTCCAACATCCATCCCTTAGTCCAGACGCCTTAGAAGACGTCGATGGCCTTACCAGACGTCCAACTAGAGAACCCTTGGCTTAACAAATCTAATCATTGAGGATTAAACCTTAATATGATTCACATTCACTTTTAGACGTCCGTAGTTCATCCTAAACATCTGATAAATAGACATTAGGCTATGATCTAACCTTAATTACTTCTTATCATGCCTTATAGCTATTTGAGCATCAGGAAATCCATTCCCACAGTGATTTGTGTTTCCAGACATCTAGACTTATTGCCAGACATCCGATCTGTCATCTGTGCACCTTATCATTAGAACTCTGTTTCGATCTTATGAAGACAAGAAAGAAATCCGTTTAGAATTAGACATCTTAAAACACCTCTTTAGGCGTCCGTCTTGATCTAACCCTGTCCAGAAGATCCACCCTTCTAGATCAGACGACCAATCTGTAGATCAGACGATGGCCCAGACATCTAACCATAGAACCAGACATCTGATAACCCTATCAGAATCGTTAATGACCCCGATTATGACTTATTTTGCATTGGATCTCTTCCCAACAGCTATAGTAGCCTTCCATCGGCTATCAAAGGCTTCTAAACCCTTCTTAGGGCCTTTATAAATAGAGGAGGACCCTTGCTTTGTTACATACACCTTGATATACTACCTCCACATTATATTGTGTTAAATTGATCTTGAGAAGAAATCTTGTTCTTCAAGCCTTAGTTTACATCTTGAGAGCATCTTCCCAGCTGTGCACCCACTCTCCTTCCTACAAATATGAGAACGTCATAGTGCCATTGCATGGTTCACGCACCCTGCATTGCCAGTCGACACACTTCCATTAAAGGGAAAGTTTCTGTTGCCTATAGTAGCTAGATTTAATCTTACTTTGTGGCTCTATAGGATATTATATTATTGTCTTTGTTTGGGTATTCGCCTTACGAATTCCCGTCTCCCTTGCGAAACAAAATACTTGATGAAGACACATTTAATTAGGATAAAGTGCTTATTTATGCATGTTCCTAAGCTTAGATCTGCATTCCATGTTATAAATATTGCATAGCATGCATCATTCTGCATTTAGAGTAGTCTGTATAAATTTTAGGTTAATTGCATCCTTTTATGACCAGGAGAGAATGATATTTAATTCAAAACCTCGGATTGATGATTCGACCATACAGATCTAATCAGGACGACGATCGGAGTCCAACGCCTCCAAAATCATCTCGATTGGAGTCTTGTAGCACCTTATGCAGTCTAAAGATCAATGGCCAATGCACTCCGTGACGCAATTTAGAGCTTCAAATGAAAAATCCGACCACACGAATGGATTCAAGTCAACGATCGTAGCCCAACAACGCGAAAATTAAATCAATCTGACTTCTGTAGCAACCCCTGCAAAGGAAAGAAAATAGACGGCCCAGATCGCGCCACGTGGTGCTATCCAGGCCATGGGTGCACTTGCACCACCGCACGCTCGTAGCAGCGGGAGCGCGGAGGCAGCAAGTGCCAGCAGGCGCACGCGACACGGGTGGATAGAGCGCGTGCACAAGCACCGCACGTGGGGCACGTGAGTTGGAGCTTAGCCATGTTTGCAGTAGATCTTTAGCAGCATGTATGGTTGTCACTAAATGTCCTATATACGAAATGGATCCTTTCCTCCACCATAAAAGGACCCCTACCCCTCCCATTCTTCTTCATCCCTTCCTTTCTTTCCCTCACCACCTCCAAGGCTCTAGAGAGAGCTTGTCCCAAGCCCGTGATACTCCTCTTGAGTAGAAAACCAAAATATTTTCCCGCCTCTTACCCCCATTCGTGGAGCATCCTGTGGCCGTCCTCTCACCACCATCCGAAAGAAGATCCTCATCGCGAAGCCATCCTGCCTCGTCCTCCTTCCTCTATCTTTGTTCTCTTTCCTCCAATTTCCCGCCACCTTTATAAAGGCGACGTCAGAGCGAGCCGTCCTCCAAGCGGCCATCGAGGGGGAGTCTTCTCAACCCATTCTATCTTTTATTCCTTTGTAGTGTAGCTTTCCGCTTTCATATCTGTAGCAAACATTTAGTGAAATATTGATATTCTCTCTCTCTCTTTCTTACTTTGCAAGTAGATTAGCTAGATAATTATGTTGTCGACCTGATCTCTTGTTTTATAAAAATTCCAAAAAATAACAAAAGATAAAAAACAACAAAAACAAATAAAAGCAAAACGTAGATTTCACAAAACCAAACGTTCACCTCCCTGTGTTCGACCCTGGACTCCCTTTCGAGTTTCGTTATAAATTTTATCTGGTTAGCGGATTTCTACGCACTACGACGATGGGTTTCCAACTCAAATCTTTTCGCGTAGGAAATCGCATTCACCAATTTGGCGACGTTGCCAAAGAGGTAATGCTCTTTGGTTTTTCTCATGTTTTTTTCGCTTTACTTGACTTTTATCTCACTTTTTCTCTAATTTTACTGTGATTGCCGATACTCTTCTGAGGCAAGCTAAAGAGGTTAGATCGGAGAAAAGTGCAAATGAAGGTCCTATAAGTGTATCCCCACCACCTACACCCTAGATTTCATTTCGCCACACTAATAAATCAAACCCAAACTGACTTAGGTGCTTGCATGAACCCTAGGTTAGTCCTAGTTGTTTGATTGTCACTTCAACTCACCTCACCCACCCGAGTAAATTCAAAAAAAAAAAGAAAATACTCTTCTCTTGTGGAATTTAATTAAAAGAGACACACTTAGTACCCACAAATTCTCATTCTAAGGTACACAATCACTTTGATTCTACCACTTAACCGAGATCTAACCTGTGGACCCAGTACACTTCAACTCAATAAACATAAGTGAGTAGAAATCTGAATAGGTTAAACATCCTTGTGTGCCTTAACTAAGTGGTGTAACGGGCCAATTGATTAAGTTGTTTAGGCCACACCACTTAAGATAAAAGTGATTCATTGGTAGCTTGACCCATAGGGTTGATTTTTAGGGCTGAACTAGGCACTCTACATTATTTTTGAGTTTTAAAGGAATATATCTACACCTGTGTTTGCAAAAACTTGGAGTGTTCTACTAAACCTAATTGAACAAACCTAAAGATTAAACCCTAAGAGATACTAAACAAGGTTAAACCCCAAAAGGCATATCATAAAATAATCTTGTTTGAAAACCCTGGTTGTGCACACACACCCATATTAACTGATTTTTAAGGACACAATCCATCTAAAGGGTCAATCACATTCCAAGAGCACAATCATCCCAAGCCTAATTAAAACTGAGTAGATGTTGGCCTTGAGGATTAACTCGCTCTTTGGGGCTCCAACTAAGATTTTTTTCGATTAATCTACTTCTATTGGTCCATGTGATGTCTAGCTAGGGGAGAATCGTCAAACAATCGTGGTTGGTGGGTATTAAAGGAATTAGCGACACAAGCCAAAGGAAGAACCTTCTCCCTAACCCCTCCCTTTAAATGGTTGGATTGACCGGATATAAGTAGATCGAATCGTTTCTTTCATCTTAAGACGGGTCCTAGGAGTCTGTAGGTCTTTAAGCTACTCACCTATGTACAAGTTTGGTTAATTGTTTTGCAAGGCACCTTTCTCTATTTTGTTTTCCCCCTTGCTTCATCATGTATTCTTCCACACCATACACATAATTCCAATCCTACCCTCCTACCACCACTTATCCTCAAAATGATTACTATCCCGAGTCGACTTATGATTACCCATCCACTAGTCGGGATAACTTTGATTGGGGATATGAATCCGTACGTTAGTGTCCAAGACCTAACCCTGGACAACAAGACTATGATTATTATCCTTCTCACGCCTACAATGATTATAGATCTCCACCCTTTAATGATCAACCAAACTTGATCTACAATCAAGAAGGATATGATGAATATAACACCTATCCTCCCCAAGATTATACTGAATATAGGTCACCACTATTCTTTGAACAACCTGAAACGACCTACTATCAAGGAGGACCCTAGGAACCTTAATTTCTTGACTCCCCTAGTTTTAACCCAAACCCACCCAACCCTGAATTGAATTATTCGATTCAGGTGAACCAGGTCTAGGATAGGGTGTTGGCTAACTTGAGGAATACTATACAATCTTTAGAAGCTCATCCAACACCATGCACTGAAGCATTGGAGCCTATGATCAAAATGATTGATGAGCTTAATAGTTTTTTATTGGATTAGCTCTAAGATGTTAGGGATAGGGGCCTGGGTGATCAAGATTGAGGATGAAATTTATGATTGCCCTAGGCCAATCTTGGGATGATTCTCAAGATGAACCCCCTTCAGGAGAGCCAATGTCAAAACCCGCTCAGGCACCTGCCAGGGGGGACATACTTTACGAGATTGGGGATGACCAGGTTGGTCTAGTGCAACACATTGATGAACAAATTTTCTCACACGAGATCCTCGAGCCAGGGAATGAAGAAAAATATGTCTCTATAGACCAAGGAACAACATATGATCTTGAGACATATATAAATGAGGATCATGAATTTTTTGATTATGAGGGTGAGGAATCTCTTGGTTAAGTCTCACCTGAGTTTAAGGAGAATGATTTTAGTGAGACTAACGAGCTCGAGGAGCATGATGAACCATTTAATAGCCTGATAACTCAGGATTATGATCCAATTGGGGCTGACATGAAGGATTCTGATCCTATTATAATAGATGATATAATCGGTAGCCCTAATCTTCAAGCACACCCCAAAGAGATGATTGATTTTGATTTGGAAATGATTGAATCCAAGTCAATTATGATTCAGCCATAATTGTTTGACTTGGATATCTTTGATGGGGTGTACAATGATCACGAGGCCTCGGAAACTGAACACTTGATCTTGGAGGATAGGAATTTGGAAATTGAGATTTGGGAGGTTAACTCCGGGGAAGATAGGATTTTGGATTTAAGGGTTCCTGTTGACCTAAAACCACCAACCTTTTACCGGGACCTTTACGATATCTTTAACATGCAACCTAGGTACAGAACAATTCACTATCTTTCTGAGTCAAACTCAAAGTGGACACCCGAATCTAGTGAATCAAATCTACCCATTGTCCACCACTTTAGTCTTGGGTTGCATACCACCAAACCACAGGCCCGGCCCCGTAAGCACAACAATCTCAGGTTCTAGGCGATTTTCATCCAGAACTTTAGAACCACTCAACTTTGGGGCATGGGTCTGCACCATAATCTAGTCCACATCTGTGGACATCTACTGGCAGGTCTTATGATCAATATTTTTATTTTGATTCAGACCTACACTTATGAATTCCTATTTTTTTCTTTGTTTGTATATTATGCCTAGCTAAATGTAATAAACTTAGCACGTGTGTATACTCCTTTTTCTCTACAGAGCTGACCGAATTGTCACAAAATTCAGGTGATATTCTATTTATTCCGCCCTTTTTATGTCTTTATTTTTACAATTAGGACATTGCATCATTTAGGCATGGGGGGTGGATACTTAATCTTGAAATTATTTTGTTAGCTCCGCGGAATTTATTTTATTTAAAAAAAAGAAAAAAATTATTAAAAATTCAAAAAGAAAAAAATTAGAATGAGGAAAAGAGAACTTAAGCATTAGGAGTTGTTAACTTTAGGAGACAATACTTAAGGACTTGGACATTTAAACTCTTCAGGACTTAATCATCCCAAGTGTCCACTCGAATGTGAACTTGGTGTCGAGTCCTCGCCAAGTAATTTTATTTTAATTTGGCCAATAAATTGGGGTGATAAGTACATAACTTATCAATCCGCCCTCTGATTTGATGGGACTTTAAGTTTAAGTTTCTACACACTATTTACACTGACTCACTTTTCGACAGTTTTTACGAAAATTGGGTAGCTAATAAACTTTCTAAGGTAGTATGGCTAGCAAGTTGTTGGTGGTAATGACTCATCGATCGGTTGTCTAGAGACCAACCACACGACCATTCTCTTCCTGATGCCTTTAGGTAAATCTTAGATAAGGGAAGACACCTACTTAAAAAAAAAGAGAAAAAGAAATACCCAAAAAGAAAAAAAAAGAGAAAAAAAAAGAAAATAAAATAAGGCACACATTACTGCATGAGTATGGCTAGCAAGTGGTCGGTGATAACAGCTCATCGGCCGGTTATCTAGGACCCAGCTCACAAACGCACGTGTAATTCCTAAACACTTACGAAGAAGTGAAGAAATAGAATAAGCCAGAGAGATATACACTGGGTTCACCTTTGTGCTGACCCCGTAAAAAATAAAAGTAGGGAGAAAGTTACCAATCGAAAAGATAAACCTTTAGGCAGAACCTCTTAAGTTCACCTAGGGTCGTAGAAACCTAAAGTCTGTTTTAATGATCGACTAGTGAGTTTATCACCTTTCACAAGATGCTTAGAACTTAAGGTTATTTTTGAGTCTTGGGTAGGTTGGTTAGCCATAGAAATCTGCCCCGAAAGCCTAAGCTAAAAAAAAAATCCAAAAAAATTAGAAAAAAGAAAAGCAAAAAAAAATGTATCTTCCCTTTTCAAAATAAGGCGAGAACTTGGGTGATTTGCATTTTGGCAGACACCTGAGCACTGTTGAGTTTTTGAAATTAGGTCCTTAGTTAAAATTTTCTAATGTAATCAATAAGTCTTGCCTAAGTAATAAGATCCTAATTCGATTTTTATAAATAGCATTTAGTTTGATTTTGCTAGGGACTAGCAAAAGATAGGCATGGGGGTATGATGAAGACACATTTAATTAGGATAAACTACCTATTTGTGCATGTTCCTAAGCTTATATATGCATTCCATGTAATAAATATTGCATAGCATGCATCATTCTGCATTTAGAGCAGCCTGTATAAATTTTAGGTTAATTGCATCCTTTTATGGCTAGGAGAGGAGATTTAATTCAGAACCTCGGATTAACGATTCGACCGTATGGATCTGATCAGGACGACGATTGAAGTCTAACGCCTCGGAAATCGTCTTGATCAGAGTCCTATAGCACCTTATGCAGTCCGAGGAAGATCGACGGCCAAGGGACTAGGTGATGCAATTCGGAGCTTCAAATGGCAAATCCGACCGCACGGATGAATTCGGGTTGACAATTGCAGCCCAACAGCATGAAAATCGACTCAATCCGACTTCTGTAGCAGCCTCTACAAAGGAAAGAAGATAGATGGCCTAGATAGCACCACATGGCAATATCCAGGTCGCCCATGGACGCGTACGCACCACCGCACGTGCGCAGTGCATAGGCACCCATAGCAGTGGGAGTGTAGAGGTAAAGAGCGCTACACATGTGGCACGTGAGCTAGAGCTTTAGTGACGCTTGCGATGAATCTTCAGCGATTTTTATGGTTGTCGCTAAATGTCCTATGTACGAATTGGATCCTTCCCTCCACTATAAAAGGACCCCTACCCCTCTCATTCTTCTTCATCTCTTCCTTTCTTTCCCTCACCACCTCCAAGGCTCTAGAGAGAGCTTGTCCCAAGCCTGGGATGCTCCTCTAGAGTAGAACACCAAAATATTTTCCCGCCTCTCACCCTTATTTGTGGAGCATCCCGTGACCGTCCTCTCACCACCTTCTCGAAGAAGATCCTCGCCGCGACGCCGTCTTGCCCCATCCTCCTTCCTCTACCGTCATTCTCTTTCCTCCAGCTTCCCGCCACCTTCATCCAGGTGACGTCAGAGTGAGCCGTCCTCTAAGCAACTATCGAGGGGGACTCTTCTCAACCCATTCTTTCTTTTACTGCTTTGTAGTGTAGTTTTCCGCTTTCATATATGTAGCAAACATTATTTAGCTAAATATTGATATTCTCTCTCTTTCTTTTACTTTGCAAGTAGATTAGCTAGATAATTATGTTGTCGACCTGATCTCTTATCTTATAAAAATTCCAAAAAAATAACAAAAGATAAAAAAACAACAAAAACAAATAAGAGCAAAATGCGGATTTCACAAAACTAAATGTTCGCCTCCCTGTGTTCGACCTGGGACTCTCTTTCGAGTTTCGGTATAAATTTTATGTAGTTAGCGAATTTCTACGCACTATGATGACAGGTTTCCAACTCAAATCTTTTCGCGTACGAAATCGCACTCACCAATACTCGTGAAGTGGAGAGGTTTGAGGTGCGTTACCCTCGTTTAAGTAGCGTGGTTGTAAGAGGTTGTACTACCCTAGTTGAAGTAGTACGTTAGTAGATTTGATCAACTAGGTCAATTGGAAAATCCTAAGTCGAGAGGCTTAGGTGATGATTTTTACCCGGGTTTGGGTTTCCACCTAAAAATCATTTTGTACTTGTGTGATTGTTTTTTTGTGAGATTGATTATTTATATTTCTACATTTTATTTTTATCCTGCAAATCCACCCCCTTCCGTCAGAGCCTTCATTTGGTATCAGAGTAGGTCTCGCTTCATCAGCATTACACATCGGCGAGTAATCATGGAGGGGAGCATGTTTGCGATAAGAACTTCCGAGGAGCAGTCTACTACCCGTCCGCCATTCTTCGACGGGAGTAACTACCCTGATTGGAAGCTCAGGATGAAGACATGGCTTCAAGCTAATGACTTCACCATTTGGGCTAGGTGCAAGAGCCCGTTTGACATCCCAGAGAGACCTATGGAGGGGTACTCGCAGCAGCAAATTCTGGAGTTCACTCAACGTGAAGACAACGAATGCGTTGTATTACGTGTTGAGCCCGGAGGAATTAAACTGAATCTCACAATGTGCCACCACATACGAGATTTGGAACACACTAAAGGTAACTCATGAGGGTACCTCAAAGGTAAAGGCTTCTAAAATTAATATTTTATCTCAAGAATTTGAGTCCTTTTTAATGAAAACTAACGAAACTTTAAGTGAGATGAACACTAGGTTCACTCTCATAGTAAATAATTTGAAGGCCTTAGGTAAAACCTTTATCAAGGGGGAGCTTGAAGGAAAGTTCCTTTGTTCCCTCGGATCGGAATGGGAACAAAAGGTCACCACCATCGAGGAGGCAAATGAAGTTGAGGAGCTCAACATGGAGGATCTCTTAGGCAATCTCATGGCCTATGAGGCAAAGATGAAGCAGACGAAGGACACACCAGAGCCGAAGCCAAGGAAGACCCTCGCCTTAAAAGTCGCTTCGAATAGTGAGGTAAGTTCCGACGACGAAGACCTTAGGATTTTATTTAAGAAATTTTCTAAGTTTTGCAGGAACTCAAAGAAAGAGAAGGAAAAGGAGTAAGATAGCCCAAGACGTTGCTATCATTGCAAAGAAGAAGGGTATCTTCGACCCGAATGTCCCCTTCGCAAGAAGGAGAAGAAGAAGGAGAAGAAGAAATACAAGAAAAAGGCATTCCAAGCTTCATGGGATGTCTCGACCTCGGAGGAAGAAGAAGAGGAGGATCTCGAGAAGAAAAATGAAGTCGCTTACATGGGCTTCATGGCCGTCGCAAGTGATAGTGATGATGACGATGACAACAAGGAGGTAAATTCTGAATTACAAGATGCTTTTGTTGAATTGTATGAGCTTAGTAAGTCACCAAAGATAGAAAATAAAAGCATTAAAAAAGAATCTTAGTTTTCTAAAATTTGAAAATGAAAGGTTAGAGATTCAACTTAAAGATCTAGAAGTTAGTTTTAGTCTTAAAAATGATGACTTATTGTTAGAAAATAAAAACCTACTCAATGAAAATAGTAGATTGATTGAGGAGAATACTAGCTTAAAACTGAAATTTCTAGTTTAAAAACTAAGATACATATTGTAGAAAAAGAACCTGCATGTCTTAGGGAAGATTCTAATAACTTGATGAATAAATTAGATAATTTCTCTAATGATGAAATTAGCACTAGTTATAAGATTGAGAAAGGATCTCCATCAAGGAGACCAATTAGCAAATTCGGATCTAAGTTGACTTGGATATCGAAGAGAGAACTTGAAAATTGTTTTGTAGGTTTCAAGGGAGACTACAACAAGAAGGATTGGACCTACAAGCTCAAGGATGGTCAATTCGAATTGGGAGGACCAAAGAGTAAACCAAAGAGGAAGACGAGAAGATCGATGGATGATTGAACCATCACACATCAACCGCTAAATTGGAGACTAGCACCAATGCCTGGACCTCCAAGCTACAAATGGGAGCTCCATCCATTCTGGCAACCTCTATTTGGGTCATGCTATTGGCCTTGGTAAGTGAGGCAAATTTTTTACCCTCTACTTTATGTTAATTTTAGTAGGTAGCATTTAGATAGGGGAAGTTTAAATCTGATAAAGCTTTTGTCCATCATTAAGGGGGAGGTTTTAAATGAACACAACTGTATTTCCATTAGAAAGGGAGAGTTAATGGATGAAATAGCTATCTTGTTATATCAAAAAAATGAAATTAGAAGAGCATGTTTTAAGGAGTAAAGGATAACTAAAATTGATGAAACCTTTTTGCTAATGACAAAATGAGGGAGAATTTTTTAGATTAATATTTATGATTTTGTCATCATTAAAAGGGGGAGATTGTTGGTGTAAGGGCACCACGATCGTTAATTTTGATGATAATAAAAGACTTGTTATTTAATATTTGCATTGAGTTTAAGGCTTCAAGAAAATGCAAATAGAATCAAGTGTTAAGGAGATCAAACTCGCATCCATGGTGAATTGGAGGAGCTTGTTGGAGGAGAAGGAGCTTCGCCTAGAGTGAGAGCCTAAAGTTAAGAAGAATGGGATAGACATTTTGTTCTATGTATTTTGTTCTTGTCGTTATGCTTATTTATTTACTTAGATCATTTGTTAAAGAGCAACAAAAATAATAAACAATAATCCTAGGATCACATACTCAAACCTAGGATACTTAAACTTCTTGTATAGAACTTAGAAAACCAAAATAGGCTTCAGAAAACATGATCAGACGTCCAATTTGGACATCAGACATCTGATCTTAGACTTTAAGATGTATGACTGTTTGATCAGACGTCCAGAACACTTAGGCTGGAAACTGACCCTCTGCATGTCAGTTTCAGACGCTCATCCCTTAGTCCAGGCATCTTAGAAGACGTCTAATGACCTTACCAGACGTCAAACTTGAGAACCGTTGGCTTGACAAATCTAATCGTTGAGGATTAACCCTTAATATGATTCACATTCACTTTCAGATGTCCGTAGTTCATCCCAGACATCTAATAAGTAGACGTTTGACTAAGATTTGACCCTAATTACTTCTTATCAAACCTTATAGCCATTTGACCCTCGAGAAATCCATTCCCAGAGTGATTTGTGCTTTCAGACGTTCAGACCTATTGCCAAACATCCGATCTATCGTCTGTGAAACTTATCACTAGAACCCCGTTTCGATCTTGTGAAGACAGGAAAGAAGCCCGTTTAGTATTAAACGTCTGATTAGATTCCCAGATGTCTTAAAACACCTCTTAAACGTCTCTCTCGATCTAACCCTATTTCAGACGACCAATCCGTAGATCAGACAATGGTCCAGACGTTTGACCTTAGAACCAGACATCTGATAACCCTATCAGAATCATTAATGACCCTGATTTTGACCTATTTTGCCTTAGATCTCTTCCTAATGGCTATAGAAGCCTTCCAACTGCTAGAAGAGGCTTCTAAACCCTTCTTAGGGCCTCTATAAATAGAGGAGGACCCTTGCTTTGTTACATACACCTTGATACGCTACTTCCACATTATATTGTGTCAAATTGATCTTGAGAAGTAATCTTGCTCTTCAAGTCTTAGTTTACATCGTGAGAGCATCTTCCTAGATGTTAACCCATTCTCCCGCCTATGAATATGAGAGCACCGTAGTACCATCGCGTGGTTTACGCATCCCGCATTGCCAGCCAACGTACTTCCATCAAAGGGGAAGTCTCTAATTTCTATAGTAGCTAGATTTAATCTTACTTTGTGGCTCTATGGGATATTGTATTATTGTCTTTGTTTGGGTATTCGCCTTATGAATTCCCGTTTCCCTCGCGAGACAAAATATTCCTCGTGAAGAGGAGGGGTTTGAGGTACGCTACCCTCGTTTAAGTAGTGTGGTTATAAGAGGTTATACTACCCTCGTTGAAATAGTACGTTAGTGGATTTGATTAACTAAGTCGATCGGAAAATCCTAAGTTGAGAGGCTTAGGTGGTGGTTTTTACCTAGGTTTAGATTTCCACCTAAAAATCATTTTATACCAGTGTGATTATTTTTTTTTGTGAGGTTGATTATTTATATTTCTACATTTTATTTTTATCGTGCAAATCTCATCCCCTCTGTCAGAACCTTCACATATCTCATCTACTTAATTTGAGACTAATTTTATTGTCCACAAGGTTCTAGCTAACTTGAGAAAGTTCTAATTTTTCATCTTGGGATTCTCCCTTATTTGCTCATCAATATTTAAGCACCCTAATTTTTTAGGAGGTTCATTTTTTATTCTCATTATCTTATCCTATCTAGTGTTTATACTCATATCCTCGATATTTGTGAAAGACATTAGAATTCTTTCAATATATGTATATTGTATTCGAATATTATTGTTGTTGCATTATGTTGATAATGTAGGTCGAAGGCACCTTCAAAATAAAGGCAAGTTTCTCTTTGGCTGCCCATTGGAGGTCAGGATTGAGTGGGGAGTGATGGGTGCTAAGTGAGGATGGAAGAGAAGGAGTATATAGCCAACATCTCAACTTTCGTTTCTCCATTTGTTCTTCATGTGCAATATGGCAATTGCTGTCACAGTTGTAGTGTGGTCCTCCCACCTCAAATCTTAGGCCTAGTTTACAGAGAAGGATAACCCTTATTTTCAAGGTTATCCTGTGCTTACTATAAAGGATAATCCAACTCCTATTTGCCTTGCTAATATCCGTGTTATCCCAACCTGTGTTGGGGTAGGGATTGAGGTAACATACAAGTTAACCCTCATCTTATCTCTCCTCCCCTTTGCCTTCTCGCATGCAATTTTTCCTAGCATGCCCCTCCATTCCAATAAAAACAAAAAAAATACCAACTAACTTACCTATCATCCAAAGGGCAAACATGTCTCTTCCAACCTTATCCTCCATTTTAACTCTCATATCTAAGTAAACACTTTTCTTTCACATCACAGCTTAACCTCCATTCCTAACCCTTGCTTAGTAAACATAGACAAAGGTTAACATTCATTCTCAAGTAAACACAAATAGGGTTATCCTTTGTTTCAAAGAAGCTAACCCGAGTTAGCCAACCTTCACCGTAACCGTAAACTAGCCCTTAGTGGTAGCTTTTGATCTTTTAGGATTCTAACTTAATTGTTTTTATACCTAAAAAGTCCCTAAATCCAACTTCCCAACACCCTCACACCATACGGCCATTCCTAGTTAAGGTTAGTTAACTACATAATAGATCTTTAGAATATCCGATATAATTTGCAATGCATAAGCTCTCACATTTCTCCACTCCAAAGACCTTAAATGAGGGTAAGAAGTTGACGTCCTCAAGTGACACACATGTGCTTTAGTTTAAGTCTTGGAAGATTCAAGCTAGAGACATCATGTTATGCCTTTTGCTTTAGTTGTCAATTTGGTGAGGATCTTCCTTGAACCAATACTTCAAGTCTAGTTTACTTGGAGGGTTAACCCCTTAAAAGTGGGGTTAACCTCAATTTACTTGACTACTTAACCCTTCATTTGCTAATCTGGATTTGGTAACTTTAACACGAGTTTGTCTAGCAGTAGTTTCAACTGGTGTTAGCCAAACCCATATTAAAATCATACACCACTCATGCCTTTAACACTCTTCATGATTTATATTCTTAATACCACTACTAAGTAAATATCACAAGAGTTAACATCATAACTTAATATCAATTCAAGTAAACACAGATTGGTGTTAACACCACTCTACAAATAAACACAATTGTAGATTAATATTAATTTCACATTTCTTAACGTCACTTTCCTAACCCCCAAGTAAATTAGCCCCATCATTGTTCGCTTGTCAATTAGTCACTTTATTGAAAGCATTATATCATTCTCATTAATCAAGAGAATCTTGGGTGTTTTTCTGTATCCATCCTGAGGTGCAACTCATTACAGTGGAATTTCATGATTCCCATGTGGATGTTAATTGATTGTTAGCTTTTCCTTTCTTCTGACGTGAAGGATGTAGTCTTTCCTTTAAGGTTCTATTTGGATGCAAGATAAAATATTGTACGAATATATAAGTATGGAATAAATGAAGATGGATGTTTGTTTGAGTGGTTGAATAAGTAGAAGGTTAAGTGGTAAGTTAAAATGATTGGTATATTGATGTAATGTTATTAGATATTTATTTAAAATTAAAAGTAGAAGCAGATGATGTAGTGGATATTTATTTAATATTAAAAGTGAGAATGGAGGATATAATGGATATTTCCTTAATATTAAAAGTGGGAGTGAAGGATCATTGTGAGTATTTATTTAATAGTAAAAGTGAGAGTAAATGTTATTAAGATTTGATTGAAAGGATTGAAAGTAATTGTGTAGGAATGTGTTAAAGTGGTGGAAAAAACCTCAACAAACACCCTCAAATGGGAAAAAATCCTGTGATGAGGGTAGAAAAATCACCTCACAGGTTAGGTTACACAGAGGATTCGGCTGCCTGGCAAACGGAGAAGATCTGAGACGAATCCCTTTACACGAATCCATGTGCCCAACGGAATGACGAGTCCCTATGAATTTTAGGAGGTTTAGATTAATTTTATCTTGAGTAGAACCTTTTCAATTTAAGTAGGGTCGATAATTAGGTTTTTCAGTGATGTTTTCGCCCTCGAAATGCATGAAACTCTGATTCAGTCAGTGTAAACCCACTTTTTAGTCTTTATGTTCATTTGACCTTCAATTAACCCCTAAGTAACCCTGTGGTTAATTTGCATTTGTGATGTGCTGTTAAAATGGTAGAATTAACCATATTTTCTTATTTTCTTCCCAAATCAGATCGGTACAAGATTGTGACCCTCAGATGACTAGGTAGGAGCATTTTCTATTTGAACTTTACTAATTGTGCCTAATTAGGGCCCATGAAGGTGTTACCATCATACCCCTATGCTTAGCTTTTTCTAGTCCCTAACAACATCCTATGGACCAGACCAGATCTCCAAGCCAGATATAACTGTTAGGAGGCCTTACTAAGCCGCATCTCTAGAAATTATGTCAAAGTACGAACAATAGGCCTAGAGGTACTCAAGTATGACCTAAGATCCAGACCTAACCAGCATCAGCCTTGGGTCTGCTACGAAGGTTTCTAAGGTCCGCAAAAACTGGCCAAAGGTTTGTTGACCCCAGCGGTTAAAGCACCCGTATGTATTTGTAGCAAGTCTGGGTTCAGTTTGCCAGTGCATTTTTAATAAGAGAGATAAAGAGTGATATTTATTCTGAAAGTTTTCTCTCTGTTCTTTTTACATTCACCTAAATCCAACATCGAATTGACCCTAAACACAGTTTATATTGGATTCCTTATACCCATCATCAATCCTCGAAGGGTCCCTAGGTTTTGATGCTTCGTGATAACACCGCTCATGGCAACCCCTAGAATCCTAACTTTCGACACTTAGGGATAGTGCCACCTATGGTGTTCTGTAGCTAAGTTCAGGCCCTGGAAATTGACATTTCTGGATAATCCTGCCTATGGCACTTAAACCAGCACAGGGTGCTTACATGCCCCTCTTCGCGTCAAGAACTCGTCCAATCAACTTGTGTCTTGGAGTTGCTCCTAAGCCAGATCTTCGGGGAAACCTTTTCAGAATAGAACACTTTTGACATTTTTCTTCATTAAGCGTACTGAACTAGACTAGTATGTGATTTTTGGGTACTTAGGTTACCAAGTCCCGCAAACCAAAGGGCAAGCAATGGGGCTAAATAATTCCTAAGCCTTAGAATTAATACATCAGCTTCGCACTTTCCTTAACTTCTTGAGGACTAATCTGGATCTTAACAAATGTGCGAGTGTTTAAGCCTTAGAATAGGCCCAAGAGGCCTAAGGTTGGTACTTGTCACTAATCTTCTAAGTGAGAGAGTTTTCTCTCTTTGGGCCTTAAACACAGTCTATATCAAATTCCTTATCCCCATCATCAATCCTCGAAGGGTCCCTAGCTTTTGATGCTTCGTGATAGCATCGTTCATGGCAACCCCCAGAACCTTGGCTTTTGACACTTCGGGATAGTGCCGCCTATGGTGTTTTATAGCTAAGTTCAGGCCCTTGCAATCGACATTTTAGGATAATCCCGACCATGGCACTTAAACCAGCACAGGGTGGTTGCATGCCCCTGGTAGGATATTTACATATCCTAAGAGACAAGCACCGAGGAGATGATATGTTATTACGCATCTTTTAGGGATTATTTTTCATTCCACCTCTTCGCGTCGGGAACTCATTCAATCAACTTATGTCTTCAAGCCGCTCCGAAGCCAGATCTTCGGGGAAACCTTTTTAGAATAGAACACTTTTGACATTTTTCTTCATTAAGCTCACTGAACTAGAATAGTATGTGATTTTTGGGTGCTTAGGTTACCAAGTCCCACAAACCAAAGGCCAGGTAATGGGGCCGAATAATCCTTAAGTGTTAGACTTAATACATTAGCTTCGGATTTTCCTCAACTTATTGAGGACTAATCTAGATCTTAACAAATGCGCGAGTGTTTATGCCCCAGAATAGGCCCAAGAGGCCTAAGGTCGATACCTGATTGCGCAGCAATTCACTTCCCTAATTAGGCCATCTTATGCTATTTCTTAACATTACGCATTTAGATTAGGTAGTTATGCATGCATTATGTAAATATTTGCATTGGTGCATTTTATGGAGAGGAAGATAGAGAGAGAGATTGAGCATTTCATCCCTTCCATGGCCACCTCATTCCCATTTAAATTATACCACTTAGTCCACCTAATAAAAGCCTACACTCATTTCTCAACAACCTAAGTACCTACATGCAATATTCCCCTCTTAATATATATCCTAACGACCTACACCTGCACCTGCCACCCTACCACCCATTATTTATAAAAGGACCCCCACCTCAACCTTTGCAAAGTCATCAGCCACCACTTCACAGACCCACCCACAAACGCCCACACAACACACCAGAGCCACTCTCAATCACTGCCGGCCACAACTCTTCTTTCTCCTTCTCTCCCTCTCCATACACAGCTCCTCTTCTCACCAGTTGAGAAGAGGCACTCTGTGTACAGGAGAAGCTCCCTGTGGTCTCAAACACCACGGTGATATCCACCACCGCCCAGCTCCTTTGCGAGCAGGTGGGCGTGGTGGATTCCCAGTATCTGTTTTCTTTGCTTTTGTTTTGATTTGTTTGTTTTTTCTGTTTCCTTTTTCGTGCACCATAGCCATTATTGAGCTGCGGAGCTTCAAGCCCAGAAGCTCGGCCACCCCCTTCACGAACTGAGCAGCCCTCCTCCGCGTACCTCCGCGAGCCTAAGGCTTCCTTCCACGTGCTCTGCACATGTCCCCACCCTTCTCCGCGCCCTTGCTGCTCTGAACCACCTTAGTTGGTCACCCGCTCCCGCGCGCACTGTTCATGTGCAATCTACGCGACACTGTAGCTACCAGCAAGCTTATCACTTACCCGGTGACAAGGGGTGCTCTCTCTCCTCTTGCAACTGCCTCCAGTCAGTCACCAGCCTGCGCTCCCGATCTCAGCACTTGTGCGCTAAGTCCCTGCCTGCATTCCAGCACGCTAGGCTATGTTTTCTCTTGCGCAGTTCTTGGCTGTGCTGCGCTCCTCCCGCCAGTGCACGCGTGTGGCTCTTTTCACTCGCCCGTTCTCTTACACACACACAGACCCTCACACACTCGCTCTCTTACTCAGACGACACACTCACTCTCCAGACGACCTAAACGCACACTCTCTCACACACCCAAACAGACACACTCACGCATACCCTCTCTATCACACTCACACACTCTTATACACACACACCTACATGCATATATACATATATATATTCCCATACTCACCCCCCCACCCACCCCATCTATATAGATACATATATATATACATATATATATTTACATACATATGCATATATAGTTATATATACTTATATACTTATATATACTAATATATACACACATATCCACATTCTATCATACACACATTCACCCCACATCTCCTACTCACACAACCGTGCACCTACCCTTCATCGCGCATTATATCGCAAGAATATCCGCATCAGTTGCGAATATTTCCCGATATTCGCGCAAAGCAAGCTTTCTACCCACATTCACACACGTTCACTCCACACCGCACATGGCACGTAGCTAGGTTAATCCCGCCATTCTAGGCGATGGTGAACCCAGCATTGTGCTACATCCCTATTGAATCCTAGATTCAATATTCACTATTATATTATATAGATATATATATATATATACTTATACTTATATACATATATATATATTTTGCATATAAATAAGCTAAGTATTTCAATTCATTTTAATTCTTGCATTTCAATTTCGCATTTATTCTATCTTCTTTTATATTTGCTTTCATTTCATTGCTTAAGAAAAGAAAAAAAAAGTATAAAATAGAAAAGATAAACCTTAACTTGCAGGTGCACAATCTCGCATGTGGTGAGATCGGATTTTTGTATTTTGGAGTGTAGCCAAGGACTTATTTGAGGGTGTGTCGCAAGGACAAGTTTATCTCAAAAAAATCTAAAAATCAAGAAAGCCAAAAATACAATAAGTGAAAGGAATTCATGTGAGCTTAAGAAGCACCTAGAAACTGAGTAATCCAAAATCGGCCTCCCTGAGTTTGACCCTGGACCTAAAACTGACAAGTTAAAATCTGATTTAGTCTAGATTAACAAATTTTTGATACACACGTGTAGATTTGCTTGTAGGTTAACCACTTCCACTGTACACAATTTGACGCTAATATCACCATATTAAATACCCCTACTCACGATCTATCAATACCTGTCACCAATCTCCTAACTTTTAGCTTTCCAGGTCTTAATTCATCATCCGGTCCAGCCTAGAACTTAGGTAAGTTCCATACTCAATTGCAGGGACTATCACATTTTTCCACTTTTGTTTGCTCCCTTTTTTCTCTTTTCTTTTCTTTTCTCCTCCTTGATTTTTCAATTCAGCTCTCAAAATTGTCCTCTCCTTTTCATTTTTTTAATGAAACCCCTCCATGAATCGAATTTCACAGCATTTTGCACTTTTATACCCCCCATGCCTAAGATTTGCAACGTCCTCATTGTAAATTAGGTGGGTTCAAGTTCAGCTTAGGTCGTACATTAGAACAAGTTTGGTGGGTGGCGAATGGGTCGGGATGACTGTTGTGGATGATTTCTAGCTTTGATATAAGTATCAAAGGTGAAGTCGGTTCTTCTAATGGACGAACCCTAAAGTGTAATATGACTTCAGCTCAGAGATAGGTCAAAAGGCTCTCGGATTTTTCCAAATGACAGGTTGCCTCCGTTTAAGTGTTGCGTGCAAATATCGTCGTTTTAAGAATAGCATCGTAGTACAAGATGAAAATCATAACATTTAAATTTATAAAGTGCTTGAAAACAGGAAATGAGTTCGAAGTCGTTCGTAGGGAGCAAATTTGGAATTCACACACTAATTGAAATATAAACCAATGAGCACAATGATAAAGATATGCAATGAATAAAATCTTCTCAAAATGATATTAATAGTAACAATTATATCTCAAGGAATAATGGGGATAAAAAGAATAAGAGAACTCTTAAAATGGTGATTTAAATCACCAATTATATCCACCAATCAAGCATATATCCCAAGTATCAACCAATCAAAATTTCCAACAGTAGTTAAAACCACTTATTCTCAAATAGCCACGTCAAATAAGCATCTCAATGTTTCAACAGTGATCAAGATCAACCACAATCAGACGTCGGGTTTACCCCCAGACGCCTTAACTTTCAAAGCCTTAGAAAAGGCATAAGGGTGCCACGCCTCAAAGATGCTAGATGTGTGCACGTATCCCAAGGCATCGGGAATGAATCTCGATGCAAAACCTACCCTTACCCTCCTCAGAGATTCCTTTCTCTTAATTGGACCTGATTCGGGTAATCGGGTAGTGAACAAGGGACCAGACTCGCTGGCAAGGTGTAGCGAGTGAGGAGTGGAGAGAGTGAGAGGGACCTCACCCCTCGTGTGAAGAGGTAATAAGGCCAGTGCATGAAAGCACCTTATACGCTGTTGGCAGGTCGCCTGTATCCAATGTGGGACTAAATCCCACTTGCCTTCTTCGCGCTACAGCAGTGGAGGACTTGCGTTGATTGCAGCTGCTGGTGAGGTGCTCCCTTTCAATTGGAAGCCTAGATCGTGTCGCAAAGGTTTTCCGCTTCAACTGGAGATGATAGCAGTGGTTATTAAGATCGGAGCACGGTGATCAGCTGCAGTGGGAGGCGGAGCTCCGATGCTTTCCATCGAAGATGATGTCCAATAGGATCGTCGTGAGGCAATGAATTCAGCAGTGGTGCTCTCGTGGTGATTGGAGGTGTATGTCGGCCGGTTGAAGTCAAAGATGACCGTGGGTTGTGGGTTTGGTCGACGAGGGTGTAGAATGGATGAAGCTTCAAATTTGTAGAGGGCTTTTGATTGGTGGAGGGTGAGGAAGCTTATAGTGGTTGTAGTGTAGAGTTTCATGGTTTGTGGTGGCATGGTGGGTTCACCGAAGGAGTCGTCGTCATTGGAGAAGACGAATGGGAAGGCACGTAAGCGGCGGTCGATTTGAATTAGGAAAGGGTTGGATTTAATCTACAAAAGAAGAGGATGAAGAGGGACCAAACTACAGATGAAGGAGATGAGGAATTGGTGTTGGCTGTGATTGGCCAGCGTCAAAGATGATAAATCCTCCGGTGGTGAAAACGACGATGAAGATAGGGGTTGGAGAGCTTCTATTATAACTGGTGAGAAGCGGACGAGGTTGGGGAAGAAGGAGGACTGACCAATTTGGTCATTGGTTGGTCTGAGGAAGACGTCGAGGAGGGTTGCCAGAGCTATGGTTGGAGGCAGCCGAGGAAGAGGCTTTTTGGCCTAGAACCAAGCTCAAAAACATGCTGGGATCAAGAGGAGCTTTTATAGAGGCATCTCAGGTTTTCAATTGCAAGGAATCCTTGCGAATTCCGTGCAATTAAAGTAAAAGAAACTTCTATGATTTCATAGTTTCGCTAAGGTTCTTGGGTGCGAGTTAGGATTTGAGATTAAGTCCAACAGATCAGGCAACTTCTCTAAATAAATCCCTCCAAGTTTGGAGGGATTTAATCAAGAAACTAGAGAGAAATTCATGATTGAATGATCACGGTTTAGGGCTAAGGTGTTGTTCACACCTCCAATGGTGACAGGGACCTGATTGCAAATATGATGAGAACTTTAGGAGCCTTTTTGTAAGAAACTTGAAACCTAGGAGCTTGAGTGTAAGAAACAGAGATCTTTGGGACTAAATTGTAAAGTAGGTCAAGATGGACTCTGATTCGACCTAAATTTTGGTGCTAACTTAATTTGAAGTCAAGGAATCTAATGGTGAACTTGGATTTGAATTTTGACCATGTTTGACTGGGAAAATTACATAGAGGCCCAAATTAGGGCCAAATCCCGTTTGAAACTCTATTCTAGGTCAAAATGGGTTCAGATGGTTAAACCAAGGATACCAAACCTCTTAGAATATTTTTATATGAATTTTAAAAGGTTTAGATGAATTTTATTCTAATAAGAACCTCTTCAATTTAAGTAGGTTGATAATTAGGATTTTATGTACTACTTTGAAATGCGCGAAACTCTATTTTTGTCTATGTGGACCTACCTTTGGTATTTAATGCTCAATTGACCTTTAGTTAACCCTTGGGTGATATCGTGGTTATTCTGCATTCATTATGTGATGTTGAAACTATAGATTTAACCCTGTTTCAAAGTTCTCTCCTCAAAATGTATTTGAGTGGAATTACTGTCCTCAGGTGCTTGTTTAGAAGCATTTATCTCTTGATTCCAACTAATTCAAGTTAGTTATGGTAAATGATGTGTTACCATTATTAAGCGCTAAGTTTAACGCCATCAACTAGGCGCAATGTGGCTCATGGAGAATGGATATCAAAAGATACTGCAGCTAGATACGAATCGGTGAGTTTGAGGAACGATTTGAGTCTCTGACCGTTGACAACAAATGGTTCTGAGTCACGACTGAGTTCATTGATTTTGACAGCTCCATTTCTGAAGATTTGTCGGATGAGAAAGGGTCCGATCCATTTTGATCTTAGCTTTCCTGGGAAGAGCTTGAGCTTGTCATCAAAAAGGAGCATTTTCTGACCAGGATGGAATGATTTCCATGATGTGTGCCTGTCATGGAAGGGTTTGACCTGCTCTTTGTGGCTACATGAGTTCTTGCATGCATCATTTGCGTAACTCCTCGATCTCGCTCATTTGCAACTGACAGTGAATTCCAGCCTTCATGAGATCTAGATTGCACTTCCATGCTGCCCAGTAGGTTTTGTGCTCCATTTCTCTATGGAGGTGGCATGCCTTCCCATACACGAGTTTGAAGGGAGACATTCCCAGCTGGGTCTTATGGGTAGTCCTATAGGCCCACAAGGCTTCTAGAAGTCAAGTGGACCAATCCTTCCTGTCAGGCTGAATAGTGACTTAAAGGATTTTCTTGATCTCTCAATTGGATAGCTCAGCCAATTCGTTGGTCTGGGGGTGATAAGGAGTCAAGATACGATGCGACAACCCGTACTTTTTTCATCACGGACTGGAAGTGCACATTCATGAAATGAGGCCCGCCATCACTTATGATGGCCTTAGGAACCCCAAATCTGGAAAAAATGTTCTCTTGAATGAACCGGAGAACAACCTTATGATCATTTGTTTTGGTAGGGACTGCTTCGATCCATCTTGGGACATAATCAACAATAAGTAAGATGTACTAGAAGCCGTTAGATCCTGGAAAAGGTCCCATGAAATCAATTCTCCAAATGTCAAAGATCTCACACATGATAATCAAATTCAAGGGCATCATATTACGTAGACCCATGTTGTCGAGGGTCTGACAACAGACACATGCCCTATGGTAGGATTGTGCATCTTTGAACATTGTGGGGCCAGAAGAACCCACACTGGAGAATCTTCACAGCAGCTTTACACCTTGAGTAATGGCCACCGTAGGCCAGGTCATGGCAGAACAAGATGACATCATTGCCCTCGTTGTAGGGGATGCATCTAGGGATCACTTGGTCATTACCGATGTAGAATAGATACGGATCTTCCCAAACATAGTACTTAGCATCAAAAATCAGCTTGTCCCATCGGGACGTCGCCTAATCAGGCAAAACTTTCCCCGTAACCATGTGATGTGTACACATCTAATTGGCCTAAAATGCCTATTTATTCATGTTCCTAGGCCAATAGAAGCATCATGCATTATAAATATTGCATAACATGCATCATTATGCATTTATATTATTTTTATACATTATAAATTAATTTCCTGTTTATGTGGTCAGGCGGCAGGGCAATTTTTTTTTGGGCATCGGATTGAAGATCCAACCGTATGGATTTGATCAGGGTGAGAATCGAAGTCCAACACCTCTGAGATCGCCTCGATCAGACCTTCGTAGCATTAGATGCAGTCTGATGAAGATCAGAGGTCAAGGGGCAAGGTGGTGAAAATCCATACTTCAGCCGACAAATCCAACTGCACGCATGGGTTTGAATCAACGATTGCAGCCCAACGACACAAAAATCGATTCAATCCAAGAACCGTGGCATCACCTACAAAGCAAAGAAGATGGATAGCCACGATGGCGCCACATGGTGCCATCATTACTGCTTAAACCTCCCAAGCATGACTGCAGCTCTCCTTCATTAGATGATCAATGAATCTCAGCCATTGGATTTTCATCCAACGGCCGAGGGCGCGCGAGCATTAAAATCAAAGCGTGACAAAGATGGGGTTGTAGCACAGCGATCGAGTGACATCTGTGAGAGAAGAGCGCGGGTTCGACTCCTTGCTTGCCTCCAGTCCATAGCGCGGGCACTTGTGCTTTAATTGGATTGCCTTATCGAAATCGAGCGACGATGGAGGAAGTGACGTGGCGCAATCAGGAGCGCTGGATGAACAAACACAGTGCACGCATGCAATGATGTAAGATCGTATGTGCCATCGTATGCGAGCGTGCTCAACGGCTGAAGGCAAAGCATGTTCACGCGATTGCTAAGATGGGTTGGGTGCGATGAGGTGAAGGCGAGAAGTTAATGACTTGGTCGCGAGAGATTCGTTGGATGCGAAGCGAGCAGCGGAGATGGAGCGCTTGTCTCCACTGATGTTTACCTTCAGCAACGCTAGCATCTATCACTAAAGACCCTGAGTTAATTCTTTTAAAGCTTAAAATGTCATTTTTGCCCTTAAACCTCACCAATAAAAGGACCACCCCTACCACAGATTTCATCATTCCTTCTCTTCTCCTCTCACCCTCTCCCAAGCTCTAAAGAGTCTGTCCCATACTCGGGATGCTCCACTAGAGTCTTAAACATAAGTTTTCCATCTTACCCCTATTTGTGGAAATCCTGTGGTTATAATCTCGCCACCATTCGGGAAGCGGATCTCGTTGCGACACCGGCCTATTTTGTCCTGCCTCCTCCAGCTGAGGGTTTGCCTGCAGATCTTACTTGGCCACAAACACAAGATCAAGTGTGAGATAGATTGTAACAAAAATATAGCACACAAAGACAATCCCACAATATACATAAAGATTTATAGTGGAAACCCTTCCCGGGTGAAAACCACTACCTAAGCCTCCCAGCTTAGGATTTTCCCGACTAGGCAATGCTAGTCAATCTACTAACGCACCACTTGAACGAGGGTGGCACAACCTCTTACAATGATCCCTTCTCTTACTAACCTGAAGAGAAGCACAACAACAACAACAGATTTCTCCCAACAGCTTGTGATCCGTAATCAAAGCAACATGTAAAATAAAACAATGTAATCCTATAGAACCTCAAGGAAAGTCAAACTAGCTTTTTGCAGAGGTTTGAATCGACGTGCTTTGGAGAGCGTGAAAATAGAAGCACATAAGCACTTTGAGAGAAAGCATGGGAGCTCTTTTTCTATATGAATTTCTCTTTGAAAGTTTGTTTTGAAATGAGGGGTGTGGAGCCCTATTTATAGGTGAAAACAGAGCATTTTTCGAATGTTGGGAAAAATCATTCAAACCAAATTGGTCTATCAATTTATTTAATTGGTCGATTAATTTTTATTTTGATCGATTAATTAACTTAATTGGTTGATTAATTGCTGATCAATCAAATATTTAATTGGTTGATTAATATTCTTATTTTGATCGATCAATTGATTTGATCTATTAATTCTAATATTTTGGTTGATCAATACTATCTAGATGTTTATTTTACGATTTAGAAAGGTTTGCCTTTAATCCTGAGGTTCCTTACAGTAATTCTAGACTCAAGAAATATAAAAGAATTACATTGACTAAAGATAATCTTCACTTTGATCCACGTGGAGGATAATTGACTTGATTTGTGAAAGCGTGATCTTGAAAGATTAGTACACAATAAACATAATTTTATTTCATCAAAATAGAGGTACTTACACCAGCCCCGTTCTCCCTTGTCCAGCATCTCACTACCCTCGTCCGAGCGCTCTATCAATGCGGCTTTTTCTCTAAGCAGCCGTCGAGGAGGATTTTGTCATCCCTCTCTTTTTACCGCTTTCTATTATAGATTTTCAACTTTCTAGTTATAGAAATTAGTTGTAACGAACATGCTTCTTTAGTTATGAAATATTGGTTCACACTCTCTCTCCTTTTCTCTGTGTTATTCTCTCTCACTTTTCTATTATTTATTCTTTAAGTAGAATGGCTAGCGTAGGTTAATTTCAACCAGCTAATCTGCTTTGTAAAAAATAATTCCAAACGTGATTTTTAATCGAACGTTCGCCTCCCTGTGTTCAACCTGGGACTCACTTTGAGTTTCGATTATAAATTTTATCTGATAGGGGATTTTTACACAACTACAACGATGAGTTTTTAACTCAACTTTTAGTGTATAAAATCTTGCTCATCACCAAGTAATTCATGATATCAGTTAACCAGTGAAGTCCATTAATGGCCAAGAGATGCTCATCTGGAAAATGCTCTATGATAGGTTCAAACGGGTCAATGATCAAAGAAGGCGGGACAAATGGTCAGCTACCACATTCTTTTTTCCGGCCTTGTTGCGAATTTCAAGATCGAATTCTTGCAATAGCAAGATCCAGCGGATTAATCTAAGTTTCACATCCTTCGTCGTAAGCAAGTGCCTCACTGCAGTGTAATGCGAGTAAATGATGACATGGGATCCTAGGAAGTATGATATGAGTTTCTCCAGACCAAATACTACAGCCAACATCTTTTTCTCCACAATCGTGTAATTACGTTGAGCCTCATCCAGTGTCTTGCTAGCATAATATATAACCATCGGTTTCCAGTTGATTTTCTGCCCTAGCACTACTCCTACTGTATAATCTGACATATCGCACATGATCTCGATGGGTTGAGACCAGTCAGGAGATTGCAGGTTTGGTGCTTAGGTGACTCTGTCGTGAAAGATTGCAAATGCATGAATGCACACACTTGCCATCTTGAAAGGAGTGTCCTTTGAGAGAAGATTCGTCAAGGGACGCACGATCTTGGAAAAATTAGATATAAATCGACAATAAAATCTGATGTGCCCCAAAAACGATCTGATGTCTTTGACCGAGGAAGGCATAGGTAATTTGGAAATCAGATTCACCTTAGCTTGATCAACTTGGATTCCTCTCTCAGAGACAAGGTGTCCAATCACGATGCCCTCAGGAACCATGAAGTGGCTCTTTTCCCAAGAGAGAACCAAGTTCACTTCGATGCATCTTGGAATGATCTGGACCAAGTGTAGGAGGCAATCATTGAAAGATTCACCTAAAATTGAAAAGTTATCCACGTAAACTTCAAGGTATTTACCTACCATATTGAAGAATATGACCAGCATGCACTGCTAAGAGATGGTAGGTGTGTCGCAAAGCCCAAATGGCATCTTGTGGAATGCGTATGTATCGTAGGGACAAATAAAGGTAGTCTTTTCTTGATTTTCGGGATGGATTGCCACCTGATTATATCCATAGTACTCATCCAAGAAGCAGAAGAATCGATTTCTCGGCAGTTTCTTGAGAATCTGATCAATGAACGGGAGTGGGAAATGATCCTTTTTCATGGAGGCATTCAGTTTCCGATAATCTATGCAGACTCTCCACAATTTCACAATTCGAGTCGGGATGGTTTCTCCATATTCAGTTGTAATCACTGTGAGCCCTGCCTTCTTAGTCACAACTTGGATGGGGCTCACTCAGCGGTTGTCGGAGATCAGGTAAATGATTCCAGTGTCGAGCCACTTGATGATCTCCTTTTTCATGACCTCTCGAAGATTCAGATTTAGTCGTCTCTGCATTTCTCGAGATGGTCGTGAGCCATCTTCAATATAGATATGATGTGTGTAATATGAGGGCTTATCCCAGTCAGGTCATCAAGAGTCCATCCAATGGCTCTTTAATGCTGCTAAAGGACAGAAATCAGCTTTATTTCCTAATCAAGAGATAGTCGGGAATTGATAATCACAGGAAACGTTTGATTGGAACCTAAAAAGACGTACTTTAGATGATCTAGGAGGGGCTTCAATTCAAGTATCGGGTTATAAGTAGCGGGTGGAGGTTCGAGATGGGTCTCAGAAGATAGGGTGGAAGTTATGGGTAAGTCCAGATCTGTTCTGGGTTTCTCTATCTGTGGGTCAAGATCTTCTTATGGTTGAGGCTTTAGGAGAATCAGGTTTTCCTTTATAATTGGGTCCTCAACCAAAGAACTAATGTCGCAAACTTCTTTGATTGCCCCACAGTTTATTCCTTTCTGGGCCTTGAAGATATCAATCCTCAGTGTCTTATTCCCGAATTTTAACTCGATTTGGCCCTCTTCGTATTTGATGTTCGCCTTAGCAATGGCTAAGAACGGTCATCCTAAAATGATCGATGTATCTCTCAGATTTTCAGGAGTATCTATGTCTAATACAATGAAGTCCACCGGGAAGTAGAAATCTCCTATCCTAACTAGAACATCCTTGAGAACTTCTCTTGGTTACTTAATTGATCTGTTGGCCAGTTGTAGGGTCACCTCAGTTAGTTTGAGCTTAGTTTCCTCAAAATGATCTAGTAAGGATGTAGGTGTTGGACCGTAGTTCCATCTCTCTTTTGTGTTTTGGTGTTAACAAAACTGTTTTAAAATCTAATATGTTTATGAAGTAATTACAGGTCAAAAGAATTTGTGGATGCAAGCAAAAAGATTGCATATGAAGAAAGAATTTTTGAAGACTTTAGTTTTTATTGTATCTTAGAATTTTTGTATGTCTCCAAACAAGTAAAACATAATCTAGGTGTTAAAATCAAAGTAGAGATAACTAGGATTCAAAATATCGTCCATTTACTCGGTTCTTAACTAAAAATCGACTCTTTCAAAACAAAGTCTCCTAGAGTAAATTGGTTTTCTCTAATTGATTTACACTAATGATCTTTGGTACTTGCTAGGCACAGGTTTGGACCTAAGTTCCAAACTGTGAACATCAAGTACTGGTACTCATCATGAGTGCCGGTATCAAGTGGTCACAGTTTGTGAACTGGATTTTTGCCTGGACCTTACAAGTAAAGGTACATGTAGGTCACAAGACCCAAGTCTGTGTGTCACAAGTACCGGTACTCACAATGAGTACCGGTACCCAGTGATTTGGTTGTACTGACTGTATGCAGTCAGTACCGGTACCAAGAGTTCAGTACCGGTACCGACTAACTGTTGTGACCAGTATGAACGGCTACTTTGCAATTAATCATATTTCTAATGTTCCTAAAATGCCCTTAACGACTAGAATTCATGGGAGAGGTGATTAGTGGACTATATAAGCACTCTTTGAGTGTTGGTTTTATACACATCTCTTAAAAAAATCATACTCTTGCTTACACCTTCAATTCTTAATTTTCAAGCTAAAAAAGAGCTTGGTTTGTTGCATCCTTTCAAGGCCTCTCATCATTTGCAACAAGTCATCAAAGGCGATCGTATTTTTCTGTATTCAATCGTTTGTTTTACACCTTAGTTTTCTTGTTTGATTTGGTTATACTTTTTATAAGATATATTCTTGTTGGAGACTTAGGAAATAGTTGCAAGCTATTACTTACATTTTGCTTACACCTGTATCTTTATCTCTTTTTATATCTTGTAATTGGGTTGAGGTAACCTGTTAATTACCTCTGATATTAGTAAATTAATTCCTTCTGAGTTGAGGGAATCGGGCTAAAAATCCTAAGTTAGGAGACTTAGGTAGTGGAGTACCCAAGTGAGGGGAACCACTATATATCTTGTGCCTTTGTTTTTGTGGTTTGTTTTATCTTGCAATTTTTACTTCTCACACTATTCATCCCCCCTTCTAGTGTGCTTGTGATTTACAGATCCTATAGTAGGGATCAGATTTATGGTGGCTCCTAAATCCAATAAAGTTTGAACAAATTCTAGGTTACCGATCTCACAGGAGATCAGACGGGTGCTAGGATCTTTCACTTTCTGCAGGAGTTTGCTCAAGATGATAGAGCTGGCTTGCTCAAACAATGCGATCAGACTCTCGTCTTTGATTTGTGGCTTACTGATATAGACACATCTATTTAGGTTAAAATGCCTAACCATGCATGTTCCTAGGCTTAGATTTACATTTCATGTTATAAATATTGCATAGCATGCATCATTCAACATTTAGAGTAGTTGTATATAATTTAGGTTAATTGCGTCCTTTTTATGGTCAGGAGAGAAGATGATTTATTTTAGGGCATCAGATGGATGATCCGACCATACGGATCTGATCAGGATGATGATCGGAGGCTAATGCCTCCGAAATTGTCTAGATCGGAGTCCCGTAGCATCATATGAAGTCCGAGGAAGATCAACGACTAGGAGGACAATGTGACATCCTTACGAGCTTCAGATGAAAAATCCGACTATATGGATGGATCCGTAGTGACGATCGCAGTCCAGTAACGTAGAAATCAACTCGATCCAAGCACCATGGCACCCTCTGCAACAGAAAGAAGAATGGAAGGCCTAGATGGCGCCATGTGGCACCATCCAGGCCGCCCAACACCGGCCAGCAGTCCCAGCACCGATTCCTCTTCATCCGCATCATCAATTCTCAGCTGTTGGATCTTGATCCAATGGCTGAGAAGCCATCCATGCCACCTTCCCAATCGGTGCAAGAGATTCACTTTTCTTGATAAAGTGAAGAGCATAGCTTGGTGGCAAAAGGGCTTATCACAGAGGGGAGGGTGTAGGTTCGAATCCCTGTAGCCCCCCTAATTCCTCAATGAAGGGTGCTAGTGTACCGGCCAGCGCATGCACGCGCATCAACTCACGCACCCGTGCGCAGCAGTAGTGCAGCTCAAGTGCCAGTGGCCACACTCACTCAACACAGCGCATGATAGGCGTGCGAGCACAGTCCAATGGGGTGTGCCAGTAGGGGAGCGCGGATCTTCAACGATGCGGGCCTTTAGTGATGCTTGCAGCTATCACTAATGGCCCGTGCGCGTCAGCAAATAAATTGAAGGCGCGAATCTTCAGCGACAGACGGGGTGGATCTGTAGCGACGTTTACGGACGTCAGTAATGACCTAGATGTGAATTTGTTCTTCCTCCTCCACTATAAAAGGACCTACCCACCACCATTCCAAACCATCTCTTCCTTTCTTCCTCTCACCACCTCCAATGCTCTAGAGAGAGCTTGTCCCAAGCCCGGGATGCTCCTCTAGAGTAGAAAACCAAATATCTTTCCCTCCCCTCATCCCCATTCGTGGAGCATCCCTTGGCTGTCTTCTCACCTACTTCGGGAAGTAGATCCTCCCCGCGGTGCCGTCTTGCCCCATCCTCCGACTACGTCTTCCTTCGTCCTGCTCCTTACCACCTTCCTCCAGGCGAAGTCAGAGCGAGTCGTCCTCCAAGTAACTGTCGAAGGGGATTCTCTCACCCCTTTCTATCTTTTTCACTTTCGTAGTGTAATCCTTTCCACTTTCTTAGTTGTAAAAAAAATAGTTGATTAGAAATCCATGATTGTTTCTCTCTCTCTCTTATATTTTCGCAAGTAGATTAGCTAGATAAAATTTTATCGACCTAATCACTTACTTGATAAAAAATACCAAAAAAGTTATAAAAGATAAAAATGACAAAAACAAATAAAAGCAAAACACGGATTTTCCAAATCCAAACGTTCGCCTCTCCGTGTTCGACCTGTGACTCACTTTTCGAGTTTCGATTATAAATTTTATCTGATAGTCGCGTTTTGCGAGCTACGACGACGGGGCCTCCAAACCCTGATTTCAAACACGCGAAATGTGCCTCGATCATTTTGGCACCATTACCGGGGAGGCAACGCTCTTTGATTTTTTTTCTTTTTCCGTGTTTTTCCACCCTACCTAACTTTTATCTAACTTTTTCTCTGATCTTACTGTGATTGTAAGGACTCATCTGAGGCGGGCCAGAGCGGTTAGATTAGAGAAAAGTGCGGATGAAGGTTTTGTAAGTTTATCCCCACCACCCCACCCTCTAGTTCATTTCACCAAATTAATAACTCAAACCCAAATCAACTTAGGTGCTTTTTATAAACCCTAGGATATATTTGGTTGTTTGTTTGCCACCTCCACTCATCTCATCCCAACTTATATTAAAAAAGAATAAAAAAAAACTCTTCTCTTGTGGGATTTTCTAAAAGATACACACATTAACACCCACAACTCTCAACTTAAGGCGCACCACTCCACTTGGATTCTACCACTTAACCGAGATCTGACCTGTGGGTTTGATACACCTTAACTCAACACACACATAAGTGAGTGGTAGGTTAAGACTTTTTGTGTGCCTTAATCAAGTGGTGCAATAGGCCAATTGCTTGAACTATTTGGGCTCCACCACTCAATCTGAAACTGATCCATCAAGTAGCTTGCCACTTAGGGTTGATTCTTAAGGTTGAACCAGGCACTCCACATTATTTTTTATTTTTAAGGGAACATATCATCACCTGTGTTTTCAAAACTTGGAGTGTTCTACTAAACCATGATTGAACCAACCTAAGAATTAAACCCTAAAAGCTACTAAACAAGGTTAAACCCTAAAAGACAAATCATCAAATAACCTTGTTTGCAAACCTTGGTTGTGCACGCACACACATTTTAACTGATCATTAAGGGCACAACCCATCAAAAGGGCCCATCACATTCCAAGAGCACAACCATCCCAAGCCTAATTAAAATCGAGTAGACGTTGGCCTTAAGGATTGATTCGCTCTTCGGGGCTCAGACTGAGATGTTTTTCGATTAATCTGCTTCTGCTGGTCCATCTGTTGTCTAGCTAGGAGAGTAGCGTTAAACGACCGTGGCTAAGGGGTATATTAGGAACTGGAGGCCTAAGCCAAAGGAAGAACCTTCTCCCCAGTCCTTCCTTCTAATTGGTTGGATTGATCGGATAAAAGTAGACCAAATCGTTTATAATCTCAAGATGGGTCCTAGGAGTCTGTAGGTCTTTAGGCTAACCCACCTAAGGACAGGGTTGATTGCTTGTTCTGCAGGGCTCCTTTCTCTCTTCTAATTTCCCTCCTACTCCACAATGTATCCTCCCACTTCTTTCACACATTTCCAATCCTATCCTCCTACCACCACTTATCCCTGAGATGATTACCATTTCGACTTGACTTGTAATTACCCATCCACTAGCTGGGATGACTTTGATTGGGGATATGAATACTGACCTCAGTGTCCAGGGCCTAACCCTGGACAACAAGACTATGATTACTATCCTTCCCAGAGCTACAATGATTATAGATCTTCATCCTTTGATCACCAAACCAACCTGATCTACAATCAGGAAGGATATAATGATTATAACACCTACCCTCCCCAGTATTCCACTGAATATAGGTCATCACCATCCTTTAAACAACCTGAAACGACCTACTATTAGGGAGGGACCCTAGAACCTTGATATCTTGACTCCCTTAGATCTAACTCAAACCCACCCAAACTTGAACCGAACCATTCGATTCAGGTGAACCAGGTCCAGGATAGAGTGTTGGCTAATTTGAGGAACACTATACAATATATAGAAGCTCAACCAACACCATGCACTGAAGCATTGGAGCCCATGATCAAAATGATTGATGAACTTAATAGTTCTCTATTGGATTTGCTCCAAAGTGTTAAGGATAGGGACTTCGGTGAGTTTCTTCTTGGGAAATTATCGAGGTTGAGAATGAAATTTGTGGTTGCCCTAGTCAAATCTTAGGATGATTCTCAAGATGAACTCTCTTCAGGAGAGCCATTGTCTGAACCCGCTCAGGTGCTTGTCGGGGGGGGATACATATTCTAAGACTAAAGATGACCAAATTGGTCTAGAGCAACGATTTGAGGATGAACCAACACCCAAGATCCCCAAGTCAGGAAATGAAGAAAAATATGTCTCCTTGGATCATGAAATGATATATGATTTTGAGACATATATAAATGAGGATCATGGATTCTTTGATTCTGAGGGTGAGGAATCTCATAGTGAAGTCTCACTTGAGCTTAAGGAAAATGATTTTAGTGAGACAAACGGGCTTAAGAAATCTGATAAATCATTTGATAACCCAACTATTGAAGATTCTGATTCGGTTGGGGTTAACTTGGAGGATCCGAATCTTGATGACTCAATTAGTGACCTGATTCCTCATCTGCACCCCAAAGAGCTGACTTCCGAGATCATTGTGCCCAAGTGAATCTTGATTCAGCTATGATTTCTAGACTTGGGTAAATCATATGGGGTGGATGATATGCTAGAGGTCCCATAGCCTGAACAATTGATGTTCAAGGATAGGAAATTGGAAGTGAGGATCTGGGAAGTTAACTTTAGGGAAAGCAGGAGTTTGGGTTTTAGGGTTCCTGTTGACCTAAAACCACCTACTTTTTACCAGGACCCTTACGATATCTTTCACGTGCAACCCAAGCTTGAAATAACTAACTATCTTTCTGAGTTGAACTCTATGTGGACATTTGAGCCTAGTGAAATAAATCTACCCATTGTCCGCCACTTTAGTCTTGGGTTGCACACCACAAAACCACAAGCTTGGCCCCGCAAGCTCAACAACCTTCGGTTCTGGGTGATTTTCATCTAGAACCTTAGAACCACTCGACCCTGGGGCATGGGTCTGCATCATAACTTGGTCCACATCTGTGGACATATTCTGTTGGTGGGTCTGGGGATCAATATTTTTATTTTGATTCTGACCTGCACTTGTGAATTCTCAATTTCTTCCTTGTATGTATGTTATGCCTAGCTGAAGGCAATAAATTTAGTGCGTGTGTATATTATCTTCTTTTTACGAAGCTAACCAAATTTTCACGATACTCAGGTGATATTCTATTTACTCCGTCCTTTTCATGTCTTTATTTTTACAATGAGGACATTGCATCATTTAGGAATGGGGGGGTGGATACTTTATCTTGAAATCATTTTGTTAACACCATAGAATTTCTTTTAGTTTTTATAAAAAAGGAAAATTTTGAAAATTAAAAAAAAATAAAAGAAAAAAAAATGAATTAGGAGAAGAGAACTTAGTCATTTGGAAGTTATTAACTTTAGGAAATGATACTATAGGATCTGAACACTTAGACTCTTCAGGTCTTCAGGCTTAATTAGCCCAGGTGTCCACTCGAATGTGAACTTAGTCTCGAGTCCTCGCCAATTCAAATTCATCTTTAATCTAGTAAATAAATTGAGATGATAAGTACACGACTTATCAACCTACCCTCTGATTTGAGGGGACTTTAAGCCTAAGCATCTACACACTTTCTACACTGACTCACTTTTCGGCATTTTATTCGAAAATTGGGTAGCTAATGAACTATCTGGGGTGGTATAGCTAGCAAGTTTTCAATTGTAACAACTCATCGGCCGGTTATCCAGAGCCTAGCCACAAGATCATTTTCGTCGTATTGCCTTTAGGTAATCTTAGATCAGGGAAGCCACCTACTTAAAAAAGAAAATAGAAAAAGGAGAAAAAAAATAAACAAATAAAACCACACTTCACCGCACTAGTATGGCTGGCAAGTTGCCGTGGGCAATATCCCATTGGACGGTTGTCCAGAGCCCAGCTCACAAAAATGCACAATAATTCCCAAAACACTTAGGGAAGAAGCGGGGAAGTAGAATAAACCAGAGAGGTATACACTGGGTTCGCCCTTGTGTTAACCCCATAAATAAAAGAAGTAGGGAGAAAGCTACCATTCGAAATGATAAACCTTTAGGCAAGGTCACTTAAGGTCATAGAAACCCGAAGTCCATTTTAACGGTCGCCTAGTGAGTCTTTCACTCTTTTCACTAGATGCTTAGCACTTAAAGTCCTTTTCGAGTGTTGGGTGGATCGGGTAGCCGTAAAAAGTTATCCCGAAACTTTCAAGCTCCAAAAGTCCAAAAAAAAATTAGAAAAGAAGAAAAACAAAAAAAATGTATCTTCCATTTTCAAATAAGGTGAGGACTTAGGCGGTCTGCATTCTGGTAGACACCCATGTATTGTTGAAATTTCGTTGTTTACGACCTTAGTTGAAATTTTCTATTGTTAATAAACGACTTAGGCCTAAGTGATCTAATCCTAATTTTATTTTTATACATAGCATGTAGTTTAATTTTGCTAGGGACTAGCAACCGATAGGCATGGGCGTATGATATAGACACATTTATTTAGGTTAAAATGCCTAATCATACATGTTCCTAGGTTTAAATTTGCATTTCATGCTATAAATATTGCATAGCATGCATCATTCTACATTTAGAGTAGTTGAATATAATTTAGGTTAATTACGTCCTTTTTGTGGTCAGGAGAGAAGGAGATTTATTTCAGGGCCTCGGATGGATGATTGGACCATACGGATCTGATCAGGACGACGATCGGAGGCTAATGCCTCCGAAATCGTCTATATCGGAGTCCTGTAGCCTCATATGAAGTCCAAGGAAGATCAACGGCTACGAGGGCAATGCAACATCCTTACGGGCTTCAGATAAAAAATTTGACCGTACGAATGGATCCGGAGCAATGATTGTAGTCTGGTAACGTGGAAATCGACTCAATCCGAGCACTGTGGCACCCTCTGCAATAGAAAGAAGAATGGACAGCCCAGATGGCACCATGTGGCACCATCCAGGCTGCCCAACACCAACCAGCAGTCTCAGCACCAGATCCTCTTCATCCTCATCATCAATTCTCAGCCGTTGGATCTTGATCCAACGTTTGAGAAGCCATCCACGCCACCTTCCCAACCGGTGCAAGAGATTCACTTTTCTTGATAAAGTGAAGAGCATAGCGTGGTGGTAAAAGTGCTTATCTTAGAGGGGAGGGTGCAGGTTCGAATCCTTGTAGCCCCCAATTCCTCAATGAAGGGGTCCAAAGCACCGGCCAGCGCATGCTCGTGCAGCAGCAGTGCAACGCAAGCGCCAGTGTGTGCACTTGCGTGACACGGCATGTGATAAACGCCCGAGCACAGCGGTAGTGGGGGAGTGTGGATCTTTAGTGATGCGGGCCTTTAGTGATGCTTGCAGCTGCCACTAATGGCCCATGAGCGCCAGCAAAGGAATTGAAGGTGTGGATCTTCAGCGACAGAAAGGGAGGATCTTCATCGAACGGTGATTTTGATATCCTGCATTCGATGTGGAAGCCTCTATCCCGTCGGGTGATAGAGCAGAAGGAGCCTAATGAACATAGTGAGCTTGGCCCTGATTTGGGTTCACAATGCGCCTCTAGTTCGGCACGTTATTCCGATTTGGCAGAGGTTGGGAAGGGAGTGCACTAGGTTGGCGTAATCCAGCTATCTGTGTGAGTTGATTTTGAACCTCTATGATTTCTTCCTTGTGTTGTTTTTGCATAGCCGCATTCGTCTTCTAGGTGTCATCCAGGGCTTGTAAAAGCAAGTTCATCTGATCTTCCCTTGAAGGCCTAGATTGATAATTTGGATTGGGCCTAGGCTGAGCGGCTTGCTATGGTCGCTGATCTTGTAGTCGGGGTTGGAATTGTGGTCTCGAGTTCTGATTATTTCCTAACCACGCGAAGTTGGCATGATTGCGCCATCCAGGGTTATATGTGTTTGAGAATGGATCATTTTGGATGGCGTGGAGATCCTTGCAGGTTTGAGGAACTCCAGAGTAATCAACAAACGACGGTTTAAAGTTCCCCCAACTAGAGTAAGATGGTCCGGAGTTTCCACCGAAATTGGGATCGGACGAGGGTGGATATGGGCCCATCTCATGATATGAGTGGTGGTGAATGTTTTGCACGACCTCCTTACTTGAGGACGGTTGTGCATATGTGCTCTACTGCACGGAGGTGGCTCTCGACGGATGCGGAAAGGTCTCGAGTCTCATGTGCCCCTCGCGTGTTTGTCAATGTGCGGGTGGTTGTCCGAATGAACACACCCATAGACTCATTGTTTATGGAGTTCTTGCACATGTTCTCGAGAATCTCCCAAACAGTGATCTCATGCTAACCCATGATGTTGCCACCACAGGTTGCATTGACAAATAATCTAATATCCTCACGGAGTCCTTGGTAAAAAGACTAGGCATGTTCCCATTTAAGAACTCCGTGATGGGGGCATTTCCACATGAGATCCAAAAAGCGGTCCCATGCCTCATGAAGTAGTTCTCCTGCATTTTGCGTGAAATGCATGATATGGTACCTCAAGGCATTGGTGTAATCAACTACGAAGAATTTCTTTAGGAATTCAAATTGGAGTTTCTCCTATGTGTTGATCAGACGAGTCAGAGTTTGATACTAATGGGCAACCTTATCCATAAGATAGAAGGAGAACATCTTCATGAGCAGGATGTCTCGATTTTGAACAGGTGATCCAAAGGTCTGGACCAGATGTTTCAACTATTTGATGTGCTGGAAGGGATCTTCGGAGTTCAAGAGGTGAAATTTGGGGATTGCATAATCAGATTTTGGCTTTAATTCAGTATCAGGTCCTCCAGTTGGAATTTGCAACCTGGGCTCGATCACTACCGCAGTGGGATTGTAGTGATCTTGCATCTGCGGACGCGGTGGAGGGTTCATGAATGCGTGAAATATATCAGTGAGACGTTGCACCTGATTCTACTCACTTAGCATTTCTTCTTTTGGATTCTCCATGGATGCAGATGATGGAGAGCTGGGCTTAGATGTGGAAGTGTCCGAAGAGATCTCGATCTGATTGGGCAGGAGCACAAACAATTGCATCGGGGCTTGACCCCGAAGAGAGTGAACTGCTAATGGAGGCCTCAAGTTTGGTCTTAAGCACCTCCTCCCAAACATGCACTAGGGATGAGGGACGGAATGTGTATTTGGACCCAATCGAGGCACCCAAAAAATTTTGCATGACTGAGGTTCGAGGCGGTTGTTACCTCTGGATAAGAAACTCACCCACCTGAGAATTACTTGGGTAGCCAGTATGGGAGAGTCCCGCAAAGACCCCTACACGGTAGAGCGTCCCCATGGGTTACAGGGTTTCCCCCACCCAACCCTCCTTGTCACTGAGATTCCAAGTAGGCTGGAATGTGTGAGCTTGACTCCTAAGTCTACCAATTTTAATTCTGTTTGTGCCTTGAATTTAACTTTGAATTTTAAAGTTGATTTGATTTGTGACCTAATTTAAAGGTTGGTTGACCCACAGAGTGGATCAACTTCACCTAGCCTGCCCTAAAGTTGAAAATGATTTGGGTCAAGAACCTAAATCAACCTGAAGTGGTTTGCAAACAGGTTATTAGGTCCCAAATTTGAGTGATTCAAGTGATTGTTAGAGCCTCGATTTTAGGGTTCATTTGATTAGATTAATTCAACCAAGGCTTGGGTAACACATAATGCGGAAAATATATTTTCTTTGATTCAGGCAAGTGTGTCTTCCTGGAGCCCTAATGTGGAAACCTTAGATTGGCTCTATTTTCAAGTCCAATTTCTTTTCAAAAGTTGGTACCTTAGGCTCAATCAAGAAGGTGAATAGCCCAAGGCACCTTAAGTCCCTAATATGTGCAAGTATCAAGATGGGGATCTCTAATCAAATCGAATCGAACCAGGCAACTCAAATAATGATTACTATGAAATAAAGCGAGTTGGCCCTAATTGATTTCCTTTTCAATCTTTTAAGAGATAAGGGGCTTAAAGAAGAAGAGAATGAGATTACCTTCCCCTGGTGTGGTTGCTCGTGTGGTCGATCTTTAGATATCAACACAGAAAATTAGATAAAGCAAGTCAGGATCATATCAAACATTGTGATTTAGTGAATGAAATGCGCGTTGCTCCCTGGCAATGGTGCCAAAATGTTGATACGCTTCTACCGTGTTTTAGTATAGCGTCGTAGTATAGTCAATAAAACGATACAACACCTAAATTTATAATGCTCAAAAAATTATGAGTTTCGAGGTCGTTTGTAAGAAGCAATTGTAGCAAATCAATTCGCTAATCATAATATTTAGAGAAAGTAATGCAAGTGAATCAAATAAACAAAATGATATTCAATTAAGAGCAGAAATGTATATCAAAAGTTAGGGACAAGAATATAAAAATAAGGGACTAAAAATGGTGGTTGAAACTACCAATTAATCCCTAGAATTAGGCACAAATCCCAATCAAATTTCTCAACAGTATTCCTCAAACACTAATCAAGAATATCCACATCAACACATTCAAATAAGTCCACAGTGCTTCAATCAACGTCAGATGTTGGAGGCCAAGGTCAGGCGACTTAAAGTAGCCAAGCACAATACCCTTTCAAACCTCAGAATTTCGCTAAGTGTTGGCACGCACTTTGAGGAGCACAATGCAAAACCTCCCCCTCCCCTCAGAAATTTCCTTCTTTTTTCTCTCGTAGAACTGGGATATAGGTGTACAGTAACGAGTAAATGGATCTGGGTAGAGGGATCTGGCCCACACAAATGTACCATGGGCGAGGAGTAATAGGCAAGTGAGAGGGACCTCACCCTAGTGTTTTGAGGTGAACAAACAACCGAGCGAATTCGTTATATTCGCGTTTTAATTTCAGATGCATACGATGTGGGACAAAATGGGAGCCTTCCTTTGCGTGTAGTTGCGGGTGGATGAGGATGCAATTGCAGCAGCTGCTTCGTTGCTTTCACCCGATTGGTGGTGTTGAAGGCTTCAGTAGAGTAGGCATCAGCCGAAGTTGAAGAAGAAGAGGGGAATTCCGGTTAATCCTAACTGGGGAAAATGCTGGGAGGTAGAGGAGCTTTTATAGAGTTTGATCTTGACTTCATTAGGAAATTAGGTACACAAGATTTGGACTTGGGAACAAGAAATTCCCAAAATTTCTTTGGATTCATTGGAGCTTCTCGCTCAAGTCCGAGTATAAGATCATGATCATATGACTCCCTGTAGTGTAAACACCAATCCCACCAAATTTAGTGGGATTCGATGTTGATTTGTTGTTGTTTTGGGTCGGTCAAAGGAGGCGAAGTTGGAGTTGACCGCTGTTCACACTGTTCATGGTGGCATGGGTATAATCATGAAGATGTAGAAATTAGGGACATGAATGCAAGAAACTTGAAACTTAGGGTGCAAATGTGAGAAATAGAGTTTTTAGGGGCTAAAATGAAAACTAGGTCAAGATGGACTTTGATTGGGGTCAAATTTTGGTTAAACCTAATTTAGACCCAAGGAATATGATGGTGAACTTGGATTTGAGTTATGACCACATTTGATTGGTAAATTGCAGAGAAGCCTAAATCAGGGTAAATTCCTGTTTGAAACTCTATTCTAGGTCAAAATGGATTCAGATGGTCAAACTAGAGGTACCAAACCTCTTAGAATATTTTTTTGTAAATTTTAGGAGGTTTAGATTAATTTTATTCTGACTAAAACCTTTTCAATTTAAGTGGGGTCGATAATCAGGGTTTTTAGTATTATTTTCGCCATCGAAATGCGTGAAACCCTGATTCAGTCAGTGAAAATCGACTTTTTAGTCTTTTATGCTCATTTGACCTTTTAATTAACCACTGAATAACCCTGCAGCTAATCTGCATTTGTGATGTGATATTAAAACCGCAGAATTAACCTTATTTCCTTGTTTTCTTCCCAAATTAGATCAATACGGGATTGTGACCCTCAGATGATTAAGTAGGAGCATTTACCATTTGAACTTGACTAATTGTGGCTATTTAGGGCCAATGATGGTGTTACCATCAAGTGCAGCCTCCGAATGCATCTCAGGGTTCCCCATGTCAGGAGGGTCCTCTGAAGGACACTTTCCTTGACATGCCAGCAAAGGAGGACGAATATGAGGCGAAGATGGCTACCTTAAAGGCCGAGAAATAGATGGTAGCAAAGTAATTGTAGGAGATCCTGTTGATGAGGGACCAGACAAAGTTCCAATAAGAGGAATCCCAAAGTTTTAGCCCCACCGATGACCAACTAAGGTGAAGTCGAGTTTTGGAAGACAGGAATGCCCACCTATGCGAACAGCTTAAAAAAATGAAGTGCGAACTTGGTAGCTAAAAGGGTGAAGTCCCTCTTGATCCCTAAAAGGCCCCCTCACGGCTGCTCGGGAGTCTGATGAGCAGTTGGGGGCTAATCCCTTGGTGACCAGTGGTGGAGGCTCAATTCCCAAGATCGTCCGCCATGTCACCCGGGCCATGAGAGGCATGAGGCCCAGAGCATACATAACCACATACCCCTTCTCGGAGGAGGTAATGACTACCCCTCTCCCCGAGAAGTTCAAGCAACCTATTCTGGCTCCGTACGATGGAACGTTAGACCTAAAAGCTTCATAGGAAGCTACTAGCAAATGATGCTGGTCCACAGGTGCTCAAATGGGGGTCCTCTACCAGGTGTTCTCGTCCTACCTATCTGGGATGGCCCACGAGTGGTTTAACGAGTTGCCAGTGCAGCAAATCACATGCTTCCAGGAGTTGGCGAATAAGTTCTGCTAGTATTTTATCGGCCAGCAACGAGTCAAGGACAATTCTAAGAGGCCCTCGGAGTTCCAGTAGAGGAAGACTCGATCTTTTCGATCTTATCTGGACTAGTTCAAGACTCGGTACTTCAAGCGCAAGCATCCTCACGATGCTATAGCTATCCAGCACTTCAAGTTAGAGCTACTGACTCAGAGATTCTGATATGACATTGACGACTTCCCCTTGAGAGACAATTTTTTTTTTTGAAAGGATGAGAAGTGCTATCGAAGACGATAGCAGACCGGGGTTCCCCTTGAGAGACATGGCAGAGCTCTAGGATTGCACCACCAAGTTCACCGAGCAGGACGACTCCTTCCACTCTCGAAGCCACCTAGCGGATGGACTCTATGAGGACCATGACTCCCTCAAGGCAAAGAGGGTCCCAATCAAAGCAGCACCGATATCAGCAAGAAACGATCTTCTCCTCAACAAGCAGAAGGGAAACTTCCTGGACTTGAGGAACTGACTCAACAAACACTGGCTCAGCGGTCCTTGCCAGCCCAAGTGGGACCCCGATGAGCACACTCCCTTGGCAGCGACTCTGGCAAACGTGCTGGTGAAAGTATGCTCTACGGATAAAGACCTGTTCCTCCCACCAAAACCTCTCAAGAAGAAGTTGAAGACTAGGTCTTACTGCAAGTACCATCAGGCCTGGGGGCATAACATAGAAGATTGTCGCAACCTGCGTGATTAAATCGAGCCTCAGATCCTTCATGACAATCTGGCCCATTTTGTTAAGCGAAATAAGGGCCCAGACAAAGGGAAACACCCTATAGAGGTTCCCTAGGAGTATCATCAGGAGAAGCTCCAACAACTTCGGGGGGCCCATGTAATATCCCTCCTAAAGTAAGGGGAGACGAAGGCTAGGGCTCAGGAGGCCTCACAAAAAGTCCAGCTAGAGCTCTCTACTGAAGAATATCACCATCAAGTTATGGTGGCTCTTGAGATGGGGTAGCAGAAAAATCCGATGACCGAGGTAATGTTACCTAGGTCTACGCTGCCACCCCAACACTCAGTCGAGGGGCCGATTGACATAATCTTCGATGTTGACGCACCGCATAGACCCCAGGGAGGGTCAGGAGACGCCCCTCCCCCTCGGGGAGCCACCTAGGAATCTTATCCCACTCTACAGTGGGAGAGAGGAGCTCCGTCCGACAAGCCGCCTCAAGGCTCTTATCCTCCTTGCCGAACTCGGTAGACCATACGGACCCTCTACTGGTAACCCTCCTCCTAGCTGGGCACCAACAACCCTGTCTCCTTGTAGATGAGGGTAGCTTTGTGGATGTCCTCTCCCTTAAGACCCTCTCACAATTGGGCCTTGGTGAAGAACACTTATCCCCATCAACCCTATCAGTGGTGGGGTTCAGGAACCATAAAGTGATGCCCAAAGGAAAAATCAACCTGTTGGTGTCGATATGTGGTGAATGTAGGATCTAAAAGGCACAAGCACACTAGAAGGGAGGATAAATAGTGTGGTAGACAAAAATTATGCAAGTAAATCAAACCACAAAATATAACACCAGATGTATAGTGGTTCCCCTAACTTTAGTACTCCACTACCTAAGTCTCCCGACTTAGGATTGTTAACTCGATTCCCTCAACTCGGAGGGAATCAATTTACTATAAACAGAGGTAATTAACGGGTCACCTCAACCCAATTACAAGATTAACTAAGAACAAAATGATACAGGTGTAAGCAAGCAACAATAAAGCTTACAACTAAGATCCTAAGTCTCCAACAAGAATTTGCTTAGAAAAATGATTATATACTAATCTAACTGAAGCACACTAAAGCAAAAAGGGGATTTTACGATGAAGAACAAAATCGGTTGAAAGAGGTTTGTTGCAAAGAGTATTGCCTTGAAGAAGAATGCAACAAAACAACAATCCTTGTAGCTTGAAATGTGAAATCTAGGATGTAGGAGCAAGGAGGTAATTTTTGCTTATGAGATAATTTTTGCTTGTGTTGTATGCAAATGACACACATAAGGTGCTTATATAAGTCACAAAACACCTCCCCTACGATTACTAGCAATTAGGGCCAAAAGGGGAAGATTAGAGATAGGATTAATTGCAAAATAGCCATTCAGATTGGGCACAATGGTTAGTTGGTACTGGTGCTAAAGTTGTGGTACCGGTATTGACTGCTCACAGATAACCAGCAGTCAGCTCAACAAAGCCTGGGTATCAGTACTTATCATGGGTACCGGTACTTAGTGCTTACAGTTGAGTACCAACTAAGTCACTAGGTACCAGTAGTACTGGTACTTGTGACTCACAGATTTGGGTCCTGTGACCTACATGTACCGGTACTCATCATGAGTATCGGTACTTGTAAGGTCTAGGTGCTTCTCAAGTCTTCAAACTGTGAGCACTTGGTACCAGTACTCATGATGAGTACCAGTACTTGTTCACAGTTTGGGACCAGAACCCAAACCTATGCCAAGTACCTTGAATGAGCTCTAATCATCAATCTAAGTGAAGTTTGAACGTAAATACATGATCAATACAACAACGAAACAATATAATTTTCAAACAAATAACAGAATGGGAGTATGATTCCAAATTATCTCTATTTTGATTTTAATTCCTAAGTCAATTATCTTGTTAGGAGACATACACAATCTAGATTATAAGATATATGAACAATATGAAAAAATCTTCAATCTTCATGCCATCATCACTTCTTTCATACTTCTTTAAATCTTGTTATTTCCTGAAAATAATACTTCATAAACTCATTAGATTTAAAACAGTTTTGTTAACACCAAAAAATAAAAGCGAAGTGGAACTAGGTTCCAACAATGGAGACAAACAGCTTAACCGGTTGCCCACCTTTATAGTGGTAGGGCAACGGCGACCTTTGACGGTATCATAGGTCACCCACCGACTCCTGCCTTTTGGGCAATCCCTTCCTTGTATACCAGTGCATACTCTTCCAGGCCCCGTGTTGAAGCGGAAAGTCGTCGCAAAGAGGTTTGAGTTTTGAAAACCCATCATTGTAGCGCGATTTGCGAGAAAAACCGTCAACAGATAAATTTTACCAAAACTTAAAAGAAATTCCGGGTCTAACATAGGGAGGCGGATGTTTGATTAAAAATCGCGTTTGCTTTATTGTCACAAAGCAGATTAACTGGTCAAATTTATTCAAAACTAGCTATCTACTTAAAAAATAATGAATAGAAGAGAGAGAGAATATTACAAATAAAGACAAAATAGCGATAGAATAAACAGATATTTCATAACCACAGAATGATGTCTATTACAACTAATCACTACAATAGAAAGAAAGAAATCTTACAACTAGAAAGCGGTAAATCCACTCTAGAAAGTAGTAAAAAGAAGGTGGAGAGAATTTATTCTCCTTGACGGCTGCTTGGAGGACAAGCCACGTTGACGGAGCGGTCGGACGAAGATGGTGAGATATGGAATGAGGGAGAATGACGATGGACGACAGAGAATAGGGTAGGGTGACGTTGCAACGGGATTCGGTTCCTGAAATGGCGGTGAGAGGACCACCGTAGAATGCTCCATGAACCGGATGAGAAGGTGGAAAAATTATATTTTAAACTCTAGAGGAGCATCCCGGGTTTGGGACAAGCTCTTATAGCTTTAGAGGGGGTGAGAGAAGAGAAGAAGGGATGAAGAAAGTGTGGGGGTCGTAGGGCTTTTTATAGGTGAAGATTGGAGGGGGCAAAAAGGTCATTTCATCTTAAAACATTAAATGAGGGTCTTTAGTGACCCCCAAACGTGGGCTTAGATTCGCGCACGCGCCGCCATCTCCTCTCCCTGTGCTCTCAACGTGCGCCCACATCCAAGAAATCCCAGCTGTTCGATTGCGAGATTGAACGGCCCAAAGATGCGCGCACCCGCTTCCACTTCAGAACCTCAACACATGTGCGTACGATCACGTGTGCATCTCGGCGTGTGATTGCAAGTGCGTCAGCTCGTACATCAGATATCGCCACGTAGCGCCCTCGAGAGCCGCTCGATCACCATTGCACGGGCAAATTTTGCAGCTCCCATGCTTGCACTTGATTTGTGGTGAGGCGAGGCGTGAACCTGCGCCTCCCTCTTCGCGTGAGGACATTTGCCCACTGTGCTGTGTCAGCAATTGAGGCGCGTGGGCATTTTTGAGCACACGCAACCATGGCCATTGGATGGTGATCCAACGACCTAGATCTGATGGCCGATTGAGGAGAGAAAGACCAGCGATGGGTCCCTAGGTCGATTGGGTGGCTGGGATGGCACCACATGGTGCTATCTTAGCCGTTTATCTTCTATGTCTTGTAGATGGTGCCATGGATGTTGGATTGGACTGATTTTCGCGCTGTTGGGCTGCGATCGTCAATTCGAATCCATCCATGCGGCTGGATTTTTCATCTGATGTATGGCTTTACATCATCTTGGTCCCTTGACCTTTGATCTTTCTCGGACTGTATCTGATGCTACGGAAATTTGATCGGGGTGATCTTGAGTCGTTAAACTCCAATCATCGCCCTAATCAGATCCGTATGGTTGGATCTTCAATCCAAGGCCCCGATAAGATATTGCCTTATTTCCTGACCATAAAAGAGAAAATTAACCTAAAATTTATATAATCGAATCTAAATGCATGATGATGCATGTTATGCAATATTTATAATGTATGATACAACTTAATGTCTAAGAACACGCAAAAATAGACGGTTTATGTGATACAAACGTGTTTACATCACCTCGCGTGAAGTCGGGATTGTCCACGGAGATCAGTTCGTCGGGAGGGAGTTATTGTGCATTGAGCTTAAGTGCTCCATGGAGAGAATTCCCCCCAAGCCTCACAAATGGGGGTAGAAGAGGAATCTGGTCCACACCCTGCGAGAGGATGAATTCCCCATCCAGCCGCCTATGTAGGAGATGAGGCCTGGTTCTTGAACTTGGCTATTCAATTGTACCCTGATGTAATCGACAAGCTGGTTGACGTACGAACCGAGTTATCTGCTGGCGAATTCCATAAGTTGCTCGCGCTGCTAAGGGCAATGACCTGTTGGGAGTAGACCTGTCTCTAATCTAGCACTTGCTCAATATACAGCCAGGCACCTAGGTGGTTAAGCAAGCTCAGCGTCATAAATCGACCGAGTAGTGGTAGGCGGCTGCTGTCGAAGTGGACAAGTTGCTGGAGGTGGGCTTCATCGAGCAATCCATCTACTCAGAATGGTTGTCAAACATCGTAATGGTAAAGAAGTCAAATTGGAAATGGAGGATGTGTGTGGACTTCACAAACGTGAACAACGCATGCCCAAAGGATGAGTTCCCTCTGCCGAAGATCGACGCCCTCTTGGACACCTACAGCGGGTAGTCTCACATGTCCTTCCTTGATACCTACAATGGCTATCACCAAATAAGCCTAGCCTTGACTGACCGACCCTACACGTCATTTGTAACTGATAGGGGCCGGTTCCAATATAAAGTTAGGCCTTTTGTCTTAAAAAACGTTAGGACTACTTACTAGCGCCTTGTAAATCTGGTGTTTGCCCATTTAATAGGAAAGTCATCTGAGGTGTATATCGATGACATGCTCATCAAAGGGTCAAACTCTCTCACCACTTAGAGAATTTAACCCAGGTGTTTCAAGTCTTGAGAAACACCTGGCTCTGCCTAAATCCTGAAAGTGCACGTTTGGCATAGCTTCAGGGAAATTTCTAGGCTTTATGATCTCTAACTGCGGAATAGAGGCAAATTCTGACAAAATTCAGGCGATTATGGCCTTAACCCCCCCGACAAACCTGAAGGGAATACAGTCGTTGGTCGGCAAAATCGCAGTCATAGGCCAATTTTTGTCTCAATCATCCGACATATCTAGCTTTAATTAGTCGTAATCAATAGTTAAATGCTCCTACATAATTGCCAAAGGGTCGTAATTCACTACATATTCTTTCTGAGAGATAAACATGAAAATAGGGGTAAAATTGTAGTTTTAACAAAATATCCTAATTACAGAAAAATCACAGGATTTCTCAGGGGTTAATTAAAAGTTAAATGGTCATAAATGTCTAATAAGTGGGTTTATGCAGACAGAAATGGATTTTCACGCATTTTGAGAATTAATGGAATTCTAAAACCCTAAAAATAGACCCGCTTAATTAACTGAGGTTCTGGTCAGGTTAAAATTCACCTAAACCTTCTAAAAATCATAGAAAAATATTCCCTAAGGTTTATTACCTTTGAATTTACCATCTGAACCTGATATGACCTAAAATAGAGTCTCAGACAGATAATTGCCCTAATTTAGGTTTTTGCATAAGTTACCCAGTCAAACTTGGTCAAAACCTATATCCAACATCACCATCAGATTCCTTGGGTTTAAATTAGATTTTTCCAAATTTTAGGCTCAATCAGAGATCACCTTGACCTAGTTTATATTTCAGTCATGTCTGGCTCTTTTCTCTTACACATATGCTCTTAACTTTTGAAGTCCTTGCAAATATGCCCCTAACTTTATCGTCTTCATCATCAATAGGTCCTCGCTGCCTTCAACTCATAAACCTACTTCACTGGCAACCTTCAATCAGGGATTACTCCCTAATTTCACGGCCATACTCTTCCAAATTTGGAAGGGAGGTTCCTGAGAGATTTCTCTACGATCTAAACCTAGTCTTGGACTTTAATTCTTTCCCAATCTCCCATGCGAATGCATGGGAGATGTAGGTTTCCTATTGCGTGAAGCTTTCGAGGTTTCAAGCTCGGTTTCCAAGCTTGAAACGACCCCCTGAGCCCTATAAAAGGACCCACAATGCTTAACAGTACTCAGCATGTTTTGGACCGGATTCCTCCCTTCTTCCCCTCTCTCCGACCAATCCCTCCACAAGCTCCGGTGAGCTTCATCAACTACCTTCTTTGCCAGCCGTCACAGACCATAGCAGACCTGTCTGTCCTCCTCAAGTTCCTTCGCCGCTAGCAATACCAGCGAGGGCCATCTTCCCCTCTCTTTCTTGTCGTTCTCCCTCATCGAAGGTCTTCATCTTCCATGGCACTGGTCGTACCACAACCGGCGCCATCCTCCCCTTTCATGCATTAGTTTAGGGTTACTTAGGTCATTTTTAATCCTTAGGTTAATTACCCATACTTAAAACCCAAAAATATCCCCTTGACCGATCACACGCCATCATCTTCTCCACCTTCGACCGCCCTTCGGTGAGGTCTTTTTCACACTCTGTCGCTACAAACACCTCGCCACCTACCCCACACCCTCCGCCACAACACCACAAACAAAACCCCTCTACCTATTAGCCACTCCACCCATCCAAACCTTCCGTCGACCAACCCATCTCCGTGTCTCCATTCCCAACTTCGTCCGGCCACTATGCACACTCACACGGCACGCCATCACCACCCACGCATTCGCCGTGGATCGGCAATGCTCCTGAACGCTTTTGATTGGGCTGAGAGGTCATGTTCTTTTTTTTAGGTTTCGCCCTTCGCTGCCATTAACGAGGAAGCTCGAGCAAGATTGGAGCTGTGTTCGAAGGCACGCTTGTTCCAGGTGACATCTCTAGGTTACGCGGATTTGCCTCAGGACCCTTCCTAGGTCCTTAATTGGAGACCACACCACCTGCTGCTACTCCAATCGAGGATGCCTTCACTGCAGTAGCACACGAAGATAAGGGCACTGGTTTTGTCCAACATCGGTGGGAGAAGAACCGCTGAGCACGCATATATTGTTTTTCTGCTTATGCTTTATTGCCTCAAGACACATGGGGTGAGGTCCCTTACCCACACACCCGACCCGCTTAGACCTATCACTCCTTGCTTATCACCACCCTTGGTGAGCTTGGACCAGGTTACGCATACCCGCATACCTGATTAAATCGAATATTTGAACGAGGAGGGAGGAAGGAAAGAAAGAGAGTGAGTAGGGAAAAGGGGGGTTTTGCTCTAAAGAAAGGAGACCTAACACTTAGTTGCTGGGAAGCTTGCGAAGACCCTTGTGCGTGAGAAGCCAAGGAAGAAGAAAAGAGAAGGCTGGCAGAGGAAGGAAAAGGAGGAGAAAACTTGAAGGAAGAGAAGAAGAGGAAGAGGTGAAGCAAAGCAGAAGAGGAAAGAAGAGAGCCATGTCTGAAGAAGAAGACGAAGAGGCCAAGGAAAGAAAGAAGATAAGAAGAAGAAAGCAACAGAAGCAAAGAGGAACAATACTGTAGCAAGTGACAGTTAAGTCGTCTAATACACCTGCCAGAAGTCTGATTTGGGTTTAATGCTGGAACATTTAAGTACCAAAGTTGCACAGTTGAAACTACTGTAGTATTATTTGAATAATCGATATACATGTGTTTAGGCTAATAATTGGTGATCTAAATCACCATTATTTTGTTTTAGGTATCTTTTTGTCTTGAAATATATTGATCTTCATTGAATACTTAATGTAACAAATTATATTCATTGAATATCTTTATAGTGCTTCAGTTATTGTGCTCATTTACATTTTAATTGAGATTAGCACATGAATTCCAATTTGCTCCCTGTATTTGACCTCGGACTTCATTTTTAAATTTTCGAGCTACAAATATTATTTGTTGACAAGCAATTTCGACTGTGCTATGACAAAGTGATTTTAAAATTCCAAATTCGCATATCAACATTTTGGCGCTATTGCCGGGGAGCAATGCGCAATTCATCGCTATTCTTTGTTTTATTTGACTATATCTGAGCACTAACTTGCCCTTGTTTGTTTCTTGTGATTTTGTGAGGTACATCATGAGGCGATCTTCCATGCAAAACAACCACTCCTAGGGCAGGCAATATCTCTTCTTCCCTAATCTCCTAATCCTTGGAAGAGAGAAAAGGAAACAAAATCAATTAGGATTCATTTGCCTTATTTTCATAGTAATTTTCATTTTAAAGGCAAGTTTCTCGATTTGGGAAAAATTATTCACATCTGATTGAAGCATGAGACTATTCTGATTAGATATTCCCCATTCCTGATTACCTGTACCTATTAGGGATTATGCATAATTTTTGAATCACTTTAGGCTAACACACTTCTTGCTTGAAGCCCAAGGTGAACATTTTGAGATTAAATTGGACTTGAAATAGAGCCAAATAGGGTTTCAACATTAGGGTTTTGTAGAGTTTGCTCACATTTTTCCTGCATTAAGAGAATAAACCCTCCCGCATTTGTGTGCTACCCAAGCCCCTGTTTGAAAAGATCTAATAAAAAAGAACCTTAAAAATTAGGCTCTAATTTCACTTGAACATTAAAAATTGTGGACCTAATAACCTGAGAGTAAATTCAGGGTGATTTCTGGGTCTTGACCTAGATTTTATTATGTCATCTTTAGGGTAGGTCGGTGAAGTTGGTCTATATTGTAGGACAACCAACCTCCAAATTAGGTCACAATCAAATCAATTTCTAAATCAAGTGAAATCTAAGGCACAAATTTCGAATAAAATTGGTAGACTTAAGGTCTTAAGTTCGTACATTTCGGTCTACTTGGAATCACAGTGACAAGGAAGGTCGGGTGGGGGAAACCCTGTAACCTGTGGGAACACTCTACCGTGTAGGGGTCTTTGCGGGGCTCTCCCTTCCTAGCTACTCAGGTATTTCTCGGGTGTGCAAATTTCTGATTCAGAGGTATCATCCACCTCGAAACAGCCTTAGTCATCTAAAAATCTTTGGGTGCCTTGATTGGGTCCAAATAACATCCAGTCCCTCATCTTTTCTCTATTAGAGCACACACAGGAAGGTCCTTAGGTTTTTGACCTAAGAGACCTCATTAGATCTTCTTGGGAATCTCTTTCAGAACTGATCAACTTCAATCTAACCTGAGTTTAATCTACATCTTGATTCCAACACCTGATTCGAAAATGCAACCTGACAAGTGTTTACAGTGGGAGAAATCGGTGTTTAAAGGTAATTGATGCATCGTAGTATAGTTGAAATCACCTTGAAAACAAATAAATTTTATTACTCGAATGTTAAGTCTGAGGTCGAACACAGGGAGTAAATGGAATTCATGCACTAATCTCAACAATAAATGCAATTTGAACACTTAAAATTACTTAAAACCTAATTCAGAATGTAAAGCATGAAGTTAAGAATAATAAAATGTAGCAAAAGAGAGAAATTGGGAAGAATTAGATAAAAAGTGTCTCTTTTGCTTCTTCTCTGGTTTCTTTTCTTCTTTGTCTTCTTCTTCTTCTTCTGCCTTCTTTCTTTCTCTGGCTCTTCTTTACCTTGTCTTTTTCTTCTTTGACCTCTCCTTCCTTTGGCGATCTTCTTTTGTGGCCATCTTCTTTCTTCTTCTTCTCTGTTCTTCTTTCCCTCATCTTCCTCTGCAGCTCCTTTCTCCTTAGCTTCTTCAGCTTCCTCTTCTTTCTTTAGCTGTTCCTTCGCTTTCCTTGCAGCTCTTTCTCCTTCAGCTTTCCTTCCTTAGCCTCTTCCTTCTTCAGCTTCCTCTTCCTTCTCCTTTCCCTGCACACAAGTGCAAAACCTACCCCTACCCTCCCCTGCGAACTCACTCTCTCTTTTCTCTCTTCGACTCGCTCTCCCAGAGCCAATCGGGTAAACGGGTCAGGTTAACGTGCCCGGGTCCAGGCGCACCGGTGTGGGTGATGCGCAAGGAGTGCTAGGTAATCAAGTCAGGTCAGCTAGGTTCGCGGAGAAGTGAGCACGCACGAGGCGTGAGTAGGCGAGGGGACCTCACCCTATGTTAGGAGGAAAAGAGCCCCTGACATAAATTCAACTTATATCACTCACCTCACTCCAAAACGCCCGAGGTGGGACTAAAAGTCCCACCCGCTTCGCTTGCGCACCCGCAGGAGATGACTTGCTCAATTGCCGCAGCTGCAGTGCCCTCTCAAAGCCAATAATTGGTTGGATGCATTTGTGTGACAACTCCGCGCCTCCTGGACCTGTATGCCTGGAGCCTGATGCTTGGGTTGAAGCTTCCGAGCAAGCTTCATGTCTACTCTAATGGCGACGGAGGCAAGAACCTGCTCTCAAGAAAAATGACCTCACGGCCTCATTATATCACACAGGGGGCTTCGCCATGGCACGGCGAAGGTGACTCAGTGGGTGGCATGGAGCAGGGCGGCCTAGGCGTGTGTGCCTAGGTCGGTCTGTTGCCGTGATGATGGGTCTGATCAGGGGGAGTATGTGGAGGCGGTCAGTGGAGATGGGGATAATGATCAGTGGAAGGCGGCGGATCTTCTGAGGGTTTTGGCGAGGTGGATGGGTGTGTGGAATGGCGGGGGGCACCTCGCCGGTGGTCTGTCAGAGATGGAGATGATGGTGGTGGACTATGGTTGTCGAGGGGTGTGTTGGGAAATAAAGAAGGGGAAGATAAAGAGTAGAGAGAGGGGAAGATACCTAACCTAGTTTAAGGATGAAGGGGGGCGAGATGGCAGTTGGCGCGTACCTGCCGCCGCCGGAGACGAAGGTTCCAGTAGAGGGGTGATGGCGACGACGAGGGGGTAGTTGGAGCGGGTGCAGGTATGGCGCAACGCGGACGACGGAGGTGGAGACAACTCTGCCACTGGTATTGTGGCAGAGCGACGAGAAGAGTTAGGATAGGTCGCTGGAGCTTGCTGGATGTTTGGCTAGAGGAGAAGAGATGAATTTGAGGGGTTGTCTTCGGCTAAACAAAGCTGGGAATGAGCCACCGGATCAGGGGAGCTTTTATAGACACAGGCAGAGGGCCTTGTGCTTGGAAGGCAAGCTTCCAAGCACGGGTATCCTTGCCGGAGTTGGAAAGCTAGAAATACCCAAATCTCTCATGCGTTCGCATGAGAGATTGGGTGACAATTAGGGCTTGAGATTGCGCTGAGATGATCGGGAATTCCTCAAAGAATCTCCCTTCCAAATTTGAGAGGGAGTCTCTGAGGAATCAGGGAGAAATCCCCTCTTGAATCCTCGACAGAGTAGGACTCCTCCGCTGTAATGGTAGAGGGACCTAATTGCAAAGAATGGCGAGGAAGATAGGGGGTTCTTTGCAAGGTTTTCAAAAGCTAGGGGTCTAAAAGTAATTGGGTTGGACAGTTTTGCAAAGTAGGTCAAGGTGAACTCCCCTTAGGTCCAAATTTTGGTACAAACCTAATTTAGACCTAAGGAATCCAATGGTGAAGTTGGATTTTAGGTTTGACCACATATGATTGGACATTTTACACAAAATTTCAATTTAGGGTAAATAATTGACTAAGACCTCTATTTAGGTCAAAATAGGTTCCAAAGGCCAAATTGAAGGTTCTAAACCCTAGAAGATATTTTTCCATGAATTTTAGAGGGTTTAGGTGAATTTATCCTGACCAAAACCTTGTTGAATTAAGTGAGTTTGTTTTAGGGTTACAAGAAGTCATTTAATTCCCAGATCTCACATTAACCCTTTTCTGATTGAACCAACCCACTTTTTACCTTGTTAAGATTATTTGACCTATGTTTAGCCCTTGAGAAATCCCGTTGATGTACTGCAATGGTAAAATTACAGTTTTACCCTTTGTTTCTTATTTTCCTCTCAAAACAGTTATTCCTTAAATTAGGCCATTCATTTTATTATGTAGGGGCTTTTGTTCTCTTTTCTAGGTCAAAATGAGCTAATTATGGCTCATGATGATGTTTCCATCAACAAGTTAGGAAAAGTGATTAGGAAACCTATGTCCCAAATGACCACTAAAGCCAAAATGATTGAGAATGCTTATAGACACCACAAGACATATTTTAAAAGGGACATTCAAGATAAATTCAAGAAAATAATGAACCACATTTGAATCGTATAGAGATGATATGGATACAACTAAACCACAGTTCAACCTGGGATGATCTCTTAACAGAACACAATGAATTGGTGAAATTACAGAACAACGATTGTCTGCAATATTGGTCAAATCCTTTAGTTCCGGAAGACCTCTAGAAATTTTTAGAAAAACAAGGAGAATTGCTGAATAGATTATATAGATCCATTGATCAAAAATACCCGTCAGAAGTTAATAAGACATCCTGGAGTGATTCTAGTGATCAACATAATTTCTCAAATCCTGGGTTCAAGAATCAAGGTTGTTGTGGACCCTCAACCCAAATGAATTCAGATTCAAATTTCATAACAATTGACACTCCTGATCTTGAGATGGGTTGGGAGGATCCAATTGCAGGTGTTCCTGATTCTGAACCGACCCTAGGAAACCAGGAAGCTAGTCCATCAAGCTTAGATTTTCCTAACACTAGTGATGATAAGCTTAAAATAGAACCTCTCGAGAGTGTAAATTCCGCCCCTTATTTTGCTAAGGTGACTCTCAAGAGCAATTCTAGCATCCCAATAGAGCCCAACCTAGATTCTAGTGATCCAACCCTTACCTTTAACCCAGAATCTAGATTCGAGACTATTTAGGATAATCATGAGGCCCAAAATGATGAAATACTGATTTTGAATTTGAATTACAATTCAGGGCCTATATTTGATGAAAACACCTCTCCAGCCTCCTCAGAATCATTAATTGATTTTTCGAAAGTCACGTCAATCTATGATACAGAAATTGAGGAGTTGGAAGAGTTGGGAATCGAGTGGGTCTACCCTAAGAGCCAAGAACTCGATCCCATGCCTAATCAAGACACCTTTTTAAGCTTGGAATTTGAAAATAGGTTAGATTCAAGTCATGTTGCTGATTCTACATATATTGATTCTCTCTGTGGTGGAACTCCTGATCCAGAATCAGATTCAGAAACTTATTCTCTCAAATTCTCCGATGATTTTGAATCCTACTCTGATTTTAGAGAACCTTTGTTTCCTGACGATTATGAACCAATCTACAACCTCAGCATCCATGATCCATTCTTTGATTCTAACTCTGAGGTCCCTGATCCTAAGATCACTGATTCAAAATTAGGTTCCATTGAGATGGAATCATTCCTTTTTAATCTTCACAAATCAGAAGTAAGTGCCGAGAGTGCTTGCAATCTCGATTTCTAATCTTTTCTTGACCAACGACTCTGATTGCATCTCCATCTCACCCCCAGCTTGCCTCCATCGTGTGCTGAAGTCACCCCCTGATCGTGGGTCATCTGATTTGCCATGAACAGCTTTGATGAGTCAAGATCGCGTGCTCAATAGGCATTGAGGAACGCTCGATTGCACGATGGCTTCTGAGGACCATCGGATCGTGTTCTGACTGGGATTCGACGGTTAAGATTGCGTCAAATTGCATGTTCAACGCGTGCTAAGAACTTGCGAGACCACGTACATCTATGCATTATCATGCCGGTGTGATCTGCGCCTCATCCATCGTGCCGCGTGGAAGCTCCAGCACTGTCTACTCGCCATCCAACGGGCGAATTTCGTGTGCCTCGCATTGAGTAGATTGGACCCTGATGAGCCCATATTTGTGGGCTAATTTATTATTTAAATGCCAAGACATTAAGTTTATAGTTAGATATACATAGCATGTATTAATATGTAAATAAACTAGTTTACAAATATACTTTCATGCAAATTTCATTCATGTGTAAGCATGCATTAGAATCAAAGTGGCTAGTTATAAATTAGTTTGTATACATGCATTACATACATAGTTTAAATAAGAATAGGATTTAGTATTTCTTATGGGTTTTGTATATAAATAACCTACATATATATATATTTTCTTTTTATTAATTAATAGCTTCTCAACAGCTGCAGAGCTTAAAAGACGGTAGTGATGGGAGCGAAAAGCTTGGATCTCTATCTCCACCGTCGTTTCATCTCCAATGCCCTTCCTACATCCACGACTTCCCTGCAACTATAAGAAAGGGAGAGCCTCAATTGGGCTATGGAGGCCACCATCCCCGACCCACCACTGTGTAGAGCCTTTGAGCTTCTCCATTCTACCACCACCAGCCTTGACTATGGTAGTCTGCTCCATCATCGTAGGCGTGCATCGTGACAGGACGCTCCGCCAAATCGGAGCAACTGCATTACTGTGAGCACCTCAGTGTGCACCCCTCCACGCTGCATCACCGCCATCACCAGCAACCATCTTTAGTTCCTCACCCCCGTGCCAGTTAAGATGTCTGGGAATGATCCCAGATGTCTGACCTCTACCTTCCTCTTCATTTTTCCTTCCTCTATTTTCCCTCCACTAAAAAAAACCTGAACACCCTCTCCACACGCTTGCACCGCCCGCACGCAATCACCCTCGACGCACCATTTACGCGATCTCCACTAGTGTATGCGCTCTTACCCGCACGCAACCACCACCTGCAATAGCGCCATTCGCGTACCTCACCTCCTGCAGCATGCACCAACGTGCAGCACTGCCCTCCAACTCCATCACGTGCAGGAAACACCTGCAGTTGCGCCATTCCCGCGCACCCATCGCCTCTGCGCCTCGCCATCCTCGCTGCGCCTCCACGTGCACCACGCTACGCGCGTAGCCAAGCGCGCAGCCCTCCTCATGCCTCCAGTAGTCACAGCGCCCCTCTAGTGCACCCAGCTCGCCTCCCCTCTGCTCACACAGGACGCGTCTCCTCACCTTCAGCTTCCGTGCGTGCCCACCAGCCCGCAGCAGCAGCACCTGCAGCTGAGGTTAGCAGCGCTCGTGCGTGCCAGTGCATCCTCAACATCCTTCGCACACGTGCATCCCTTCAGCAATCGCCACGTCTATGTCTTCAGCAGCAGCAAGAGTCGCCGGAACCCACCTTCACCGGAGCTCCATCCGGTCAGCTCTGACCGCCTCGCATTTCGCCATGGCCACCATTGCGAAGGCCTCGCTCCGGCCGACCTATTCCAAGAAGAGCTCCTCCAATGAACCTCTCTCCCGTGTGCGAGGAGAAGAGAGGAAGAATCCCCTATTTTGGTTCATATTAATATTTACATTTACATGCCATTGCCACAAAAATGATTTTTGATTTAACATTATTTTATTGTGGTGATTTTATGCAAAGAACCTCCCTATTGCTCATAAATGCAAAATCAGCTTATCAAATCATTGTTACATTGATATAAAGGCGATTTGATTCGATTTCTTAGGGAAATTAATCGTGGACATTTGCTTTTAACCCTTGCGAGCTTAAATAGGCCATTGCCTCCCTATGGATACGACGCACTCCTAATTGAGTGGTTATTTTAATTGTTGATTAGTCGATTTTTCCACTACATAGAACTACAAACGACATGTCATTTTATGTGACAAATGACTTCAAAAGCGAAAATCGGCACGTCAAATGACGCCGTTGCCGGAGAGGCAACATGCTTAATTAACTTGCAATTATTTATTTGTTCATGTTGATTTAAATTGAGGCATATTTAACTTGTTTTATCTGATTTGGTGCGAGGTATGCATATTACACACAAGTTGTCGCATCGGCCTCAGCAACGTCGTGGTGGACCTTGTTTCCACCACTTGGAGGAGGAACTGAGCTTCGCATCTTGGTGGACCTTGTGGCCACCTCTAAGGTAAACACAGGAGCTTGTGGGCCTTGACCCTACACGCGTAGAGATGCACGGAGGACCATCTAGGAGGAGTCATCCTCTTAGAATTTTGATTCCGCAGTTTAGAATAGACACTTTAGGTTTAGTTTAGTTGTGCAGTTTAGAATAGACACTTTAGGCTTAGTTTAGTTGTTTGTTTTCTCGCCTTTGTACTCTGGGGCTAGTTTTAGGGGTTTGTTCCCCGATTTTGTTTTAGGCCCGTGTTGGGTAATTTTTGGGAGTCTGTTCCCTTTTTCTTTAAATTTAGGTTTTTACTTTCTTTTGTGGATTGATTTTATTTTTTCTTAATTGTGCATAAGTAGTTAATAAAAAAAAAAATGAGCTGCCTGCTAGAAGCTACCTACCCTTAGGATGAACCATTCAGGTCTGTATGAGCAGCCTTTAGATTTGTTTCTTTGCATTGCGTGCATTTTCGCATTGTTAATTGCTGAAAGCAAGGTACGCATTCTCTTACTTTGCATCCATATTTTGATCATGCATTTGCATTTGGACTTAATTCCAAGATCACATAAGTTGTCTTGAAACGACTTAACAAGTGGTCACATTTTTTGAAAAGAGGACTAATTAAAGGAGGAACATATAAAACTCAAGGAGTTGATTTGAGACATTATGCTGCGGTTCAAAAATTCAAATTTTTACGGTGAATGCACACGTGCATGACTGCGTACTAAAGCACGCAATTAGACACTCCTAGGTTTTGAGCTACTAGGAAAGAACTCTCCTACCATTGGATACCAAAGTGTTTGAAACTTAAGTTCAAAATTTTTATAACTTCAAGGAGGGGGATACCCTGTCACAGATTTTTGAGGGTAGTTAAGAAGCACCGTGAAAGCACAGCTTCAAAAGAAGGCTTAGGCCTACTTGCATCCCTCGATCTTCCATCCTTGGAGTACTTTACCAATTGAACTTTAGGGCAGAGCACCTAAATTCCAATTAGGTTTTCATTAAGGCATTTCGTAGGATGACAATAGGCACGTAATTGATTGGCTAATTTGTATTGTCATCTACAACTGGACTAAAATCTCAAAGGCCTTAATTGATTAAAGACATAAAAGTCCTTTTGAATTGTGTTTGTTTGTGTATGCTTGGTAGGCGATCTCTGAGGAGATAACTTGTGTTTAATTCAGAACCTGAAAGGATCCTTAGGAGAGCCAACCAAGAGAGAAGAGAGATGGTCGAGGAAGGTGAAAATAAAATTGTGGAGAACCAACGATCTCTGAGAGATTATTTTTTCCCTACCAATCAACCTGGCCATACACTGAAAAGACCTGGGGGGAATAATCCATATGAAATCAAGAGTAGTACCATATCTCTGTTGCCCTCACTCTATGGTACTTCTAGGGAGGACCCTTATAGGCATCTAGAGGAATTCATCGAGGTCTGTTTCACGGTGAGATTGCAGGGTGTTACTAATGATGCCCAAATGCGAACCCTCTAGATGGTAGAGCGGATACTTAGGATGCCTTGAAGGGAGAGTTTTTGGAAAAATACTTCCCTATGAGAAAGACTAATCACTACAGGAGGGAAATCATAGGTTTTGCTCAACAAGATGGAGAACAATTTCATGATGCATGGGAGCACTTCAAAGATTTGTTACACTTATGTCCCCATCATCAAGTGCCAAGATGGCAACTTGTAGAAAGGTTCTACACTAGATTAAATGACAAGCACAGGCAACAGTGGATGGAGCCTGTGCAGGAACCTTTCTTATAAAATTGAAGATGAGGCTTGGGATCCTTTTGAGACCTTGAGTGAGAATTCTATTCATTTAAATTATATCTATTTGGATAGGAAACCCACTCTTATGCAGCGAAAGATTGAGGCAAATGAGGCTAGGGATACCTAGAATTTGGCCTTCCTGATTCAATTGTTGAACCAAAACATGGAAGGGCTTATGACAAACCCTAGCCAACTCATGCTAAATGCCTCTGCTTCCCAAGCTTCTGAATGCTCCATTTGCAACGGCAATACGCACGCTACTGTGGATTGTCATTTGGCCTCCCAATTCCCTAACCTTGTATAGGCGGACCTGAATGCTGCCCAAGGGTTCCGACCCAAACCTTGTAATGACCCCTTTTCCAATACTTATAACGAGGGATGGAGGAACCACCCCAATTTTTCATGGAGACAGGGGAATGTCTCTAATTCAGGGAATTACAGACCCCAACCCTTTCAGACTCAACAGTATAATTAACCTCCTATGCCTTCCCAACCATCCAAGACTTCTGAGATGGATGAGATTAAAGCCATGTTGAAAGCCATGCAGGAGAATCAAAGCATGATCATCCAATCTCATGACAATGCAATCAATGAGATGAAATCATAAATTGGACACCTTGTTGAGGCCATGAGTAAAAGAGAGACTAGGAAGGTTTCCGGTTCATCTGAGAAGAACCCTAAAGGGAAAGGATTGTTTTTAGGGAGCATGGCCAGGCGGTGACTATTCTGAGGAGTGGGAAAGAAATTTCCAAACCTGATGCTCATATAGTCCCACCTTCTGAGAACCCATCCATCCTGACTTACGCCCCCACAGGAGAAGAGTTGCCCAACTCTTCTCCACTTGAAATCACCTCACAGGGAGAGGTTGTCCCTGTTCCCCCACTTACCCGACATGACAACCCTTCCACCTAGAGACCGAGAGTGCCCTTTCTAGAGTGCTTATCTGACTCTGGGCAAACTTCTGCTGGCTCATCTGGAGCTAAAGATAGGACAGACGAAATAATGGAGACTTTCAAACAAATGCAGATTAACCTGCCCTTGCTTGAAGATATCAGGCAGATTCCGTCCTATGCCCACTTTCTTTTTTTTCGAAACAGAAAGGAAAGCTATTGTCTTCCAATAGCAATCCGGAGTAGTATATTATATAAACAAGTAAGAGAAATTACAAAAGAGATCCCCAAAAATGTATGAGGGACCAGCACTCTCTTATAATACTTTCACAGCACACCAGCCTCTCCTGAAAAAGTCTCTCATTTCTTGCCTTCCATACACACCAGAGAGTGGCAGCCATGCGTACATGTGGCTTCCCTCTCACACCAAACCCATGCCAGATAGAATCCCACTCTGGTAGTGGCTCCTGACATGTCCTTCTCCAAATAGCATCAGTGACAAGGCAAGAAGAAAAAAGGTGATTTACATTGTTAGTATTCATCTCACACAAAAAACAAACATGGTGATTAGTTCCCAACCTTCCATGTCGCAGATCACTTGTGATCAATCCATCTCTCCTACATAGCCAGAGAAATATCTGTACCTTGAGAGGAATTTTTAATAGCCAGATCTTCTTGTCAATGAAGTTGCATCTCCACCCACATTCAAGGGTCAACATTCTATTATAGCCAGATTGCACACTATAAGTCCCCTCCCAAAGGTATTTTTCCTCCACTCCAGGCCTAGGTCTGAAGCTCTCAAGGTCTGAAATTAGCCTCCTCCTTTCTTCCCACAGTCGAGTAGCTCTCTTGCTAGAATCCTCATCAATCAGATTCCAGCTGCTGTTGCTGCAAGACTAGACCCTGCTGACAGTGGCATCCTTGTCAGATGCTGTAGCAAAAGCTCTTGGATAGAGCTCCTTCAAGACACCCAGCCTAGGCCACCCCTCTTTCCAGAAACTGAAGGACCTTCCATCTCCAAGAGTTGGCTGCAGCAGGTGGAAGTGATCAGTGAATGCCCTTGTCACTTATTTCCAGAAAGGAGGACTACTGGGCTGAAGTCTGGACAGCACACTGTTGAATGCACCATATCTATCTCTGATCAGGACAGTCCACGGCTTTAGATCTCCTTGCAAGAGTTTAACAGCCCATTTAAGTTGCAAGGCATCATTAAATTATTTCAGGGATTTAATCCCAAGTCCACCCCTATGCCTGCTTTCTTAAGGACCTGTGCACGAAAAAGCGGCAATCAAGGAAATAGGTCCAATCAAAGGTTGTCCTGCCTGATTCTGTTAGCTCAAGTATACAACATGGGACACCCCCAAAACTTAAGGACCCAGGAGCCCCTTACATCTCAGTGGTCGTTGGTGACCTACCAATAGATGAGGCTCTGCTTGATCTGGGTGCGGGGGTAAACATCCTTCTGAGCTATGTATATGAACAACTTGGAGGAGGCAATCTAAAGCCTTCCCCTATAATCCTCCAAGTTGTAGACCATTCTTTGAAGACACCACGGGGCTTATTGGAAGATGTCCTTGTGAGAGTGGAGGATTTTTTTTTTCCTGTTGACTTTCTAGTACTAGACATTGACCCTACCAACAAACCAACCAAGCCCTCAATCATTTTGGGCCGCCCTCTTCTTGCGACTTCTAATGATTCAATTAATTGTCACACTGGGGCGTTAAAAATGGGCTTTGGGAACAGGAAAATTCGGCTGAATGTGTTTGATGCTTATAAACAAGCTGGATTTGAGGATTGTTCCCAAGTTGAGGTGGTAGATGATCTAATTGAAGAGACAACTCCTGTAATTTTATGTGATGACCCCCTTCAGCATGTCATGCTAAATGAGCATTCCCATCTCTTGGAGGAATGCGAAGGGGATGTGCTAGAACTTGAGGAATTGCTTGGAGTTTTTACTGAGTTTCTTTCCCCATCATGTCTGCCTAAGGTAGATCTACTACCTAAGATGGGGACTTCTATTTTGAAACCCTCAACCATACAAGCCCCTGACCTTGAACTGAAACCCCTCCCAGACTCTCTCAAGTATGTATTCCTTGGGCCAAATGATACGCTCCCTGCAATCAACTCATCCGCACTATCTGAAGTGCAAGAGGGAGCCTTGTTAGACTGTTTATCAAGGCACACGGAAGCCATAGCTTGGACGGTTGCTGATATTAAGGGTATAGACTCTACGCTCTGCATGCATCACATTTATACTGATGATTCCATTAAACCCTTTCGAGACATGTAGAGACGTCTTAACCCCAACATGACGGAGGTCGTTAAAAAGGAGATTCTGAAGTGGTTGGACACTGGGATCATTTATCCCATCGCAGATAGCAAATGGGTTAGTCCAATCAATGTGGTGCCAAAGAAGGCAAGCTTCACCGTAGAAACAAATGACTAGGGTGAATAAGTGGTGACCAAACCCTCAACTGGTTGGAGGGTCTGCATTGACTACCACAAATTGAACACCGTTACCCAGAAGGATCACTTTCCCTTGCCCTTTATTGATTAGATCCTAGAAAGATTGGCAGGGAACAAGTATCTCTACTTTTTAGATGGATATTTTGGGTACAACCAGGTTGCAGTCTTCCCTGATGACCAAGGTAAGACAACTTTCACTAGTCCTTATGGCACTTTTGCATTCAGGTGCATGCCATTTGGATTATGTAATGCACCAGCAACTTTCCAGCGGTGTATGATGTCCATTTTCTTAGGCATGATTGACGAGTGCGTCGAGGTTTCTATGGATGACTTCTCCATTTACGGCTCGTCTTTCGACCAGTCCCCTGCACTTAGAGAATGTGCTGAAGAGATGTAAGGAGACTGGTTTAGTCCTCAGCTGGGAGAAAAGCCACTTCATGGTACAGAAAGGCCTTGTACTTGGGCATGTTGTGTCTGAAAGGGGCTTGGAAGTGGATAAGGCTAAAGTTGATTCCAAACTCCCATTTCCCACGAATGTCAAACAGATTAGATCCTTTCTGGGCTATGTGGGCTTTTATAGGAGATTCATTAAGAATTTCAGCAAAATTTCTATGCCACTTTGCGACTTATTGGCGAAGGAATCTTGCTTCGATTTTGATTCAAAGTGTGCCAAGGCTTTTTATACGCTGAAGGAGGCCTTGACCTCTTCACCTATTCTCAGAGCTCCTGATTGGACACTCTCATTTGAGCTGATGTGTGATGCTTTAGATTATGCACTGGGAGCCATTATTGGACAGAGGGTTGAGGGAAGATCACATTTGCTGCACTATGCTAGCAAGACTTTAACTGAATCACAACAAAACTACACAGTCACTGAAAAGGAATTACTTACTGTAGTTTTTCCTCTGGAGAAGTTTAGGTCTTATTTTCTTGGATCCAAGGTGATCATTTTTACTGATCATGTGGTAGTGAAACATTTCATTACCAATGAAGACTGTAAGCCATGTTTAATTAGATGGATTCTACTCCTTCAAGAGTTTGATTTGGAAATTCTTGAAAAGAAAGGAGTGGAAAATGTAGTGGCTGACCACCTATCTCGCCTTCCCCTTAATGACTCAATCTGGAGACATCCGCGAGACATTTCCCGATGAAACCGTTATGGCGGTAACACTGACTTCACCCTGGTATGCGGATATAGTTAATTACTTGGTCACTGGAGAAACCCCTGGCTCTTGGGATGCGCAAAAATAGAAGCGATTCATTTCCCAAGTTAGATTCTTTCATTGGGAAGAACTAGAATTATTTCATATTGGACAAGACCAAGTTTGGAGATGATGTGTGCCTGAAGAAGAGTAACAAAGTGTGTTGAGATTTTGACATGAGCTTCATTGTGGAGGACACTTTGGTGCTAAAAAAGTAGCTTTTAAGGTTCTCCAGTCCAATTTTTTGTGGCCTTTCTTATTTAAGGATTTCCATTATTTTGTTAAGGCCTGTCTCAGATGTCAACGGACTGGAACGATTGGGAAGCGAAATGAGATGCCCCAACCTGTAGAAATTTTTGATGTTTGGGGGATAGACTTCATGGGTCCCTTCCCTTCGTCCCATGGATTCGAATATATCTTGGTGGTAGCGGATTACGTCTCCAAGTGGATAGAGGCCATCCCTACATGCACAAATGACCACTCTGTGGTTTTGAAATTTGTGAAGGCCAATATCATATCTCGCTTTGCCTACCCCAAGTTGATTATAAGTGATGGGGGACCTCATTTTCAGAACCATCACTTCAATCAACTACTCAGGTGTTATGAACGCGCGGCTTCAGACGTCTGGGAGGTGGCCCAGACGTCTGGTATTCGGTTACGGCGGCACGCGCGATCGCGTCTGCGCGCCTGCGCGTGCAGACCTGCGGGTGCCCTTTTTCCCTCTCCTCCGCAGGCGCTGCCCCCCTGTTCTTCTCTCTCTCTCCTCCCCGCAAGGCTTTAAAAAGCCTCGCCCTCTCCCTCACTCTCATCACCTCCGCTCCCTTCCTCTCCTCCTTCCAGCCAGTGCGTGAGTGCAAGCGTGAGCGAGCAGCGGCGGCGATAGCTGCGGTGAGTGCGGGAGGAGGTGCTGCGTGAGGGAGGAGGCGTCGGCCGTGAGGGCTCGAGCCTGCCGGGGCAGCAGGAGCCGGTCGGCGGGGGGCGCAGTGGGCGTGGAGTGACGCGGGAGGCCTGCTGCAGCTCGAGCAGCAGGCGGACGAGGCGCGGCGCTACCGTGCGTCGCGGGCGGAGGGCGAGTCGCGCCCTGGTTCTGGAAAATTTTCCAGAATCAGACGTCTAGGCTTCCAACCAGGCGACAGGGAAGATGTCTGGAGGACTGTCCAGACATCTGGTAAGTAAGTTATTTTCGTACCTTCTTCTTTCCTTCGACCGTCCGTACTGAGCACGAGGAATGGGTACGCGTAGGGTCTGAGATTCGCATCCAACGTGAATCAAACGTCTGGCAGTGGTGCTAGACGACTGGAGCGACTTCTAGACGTACGGGGTGACCATAGGATGTCTGGGAACTAGGCCAGACGCCCCTACAGGCTTCTGGATGTCTGAGAGACCACGCAGAACAATGGAAAATGAAGCTCACATCACACAAAACACTGATTGTTGATATCTTGTGTATGTCCACCCCTTCCTTCCTCTACCCCTTCCTATCTTGCCTTCTTGCTTAGTGAAACTCCTGATTAGAATGCACTTGTGCATGAAGAACACAAGAGTGCCTTTTCAATCTCCAATAGTATACTTGTTCGTTGGGTGGGTGGTCGATCAGGTCTACTTGAATCATACGTTTAGCACAACAATTGGATCTGATGATGTGTAGGGTGGTGTTCTAGAGTGTAGAAATGAAATCAAAAAGAATAGAGAAATCAATCACACATGGACACGAGATTGACGTGCCTCCTTGATGGGAGGGTCACGGGTCTCAAACCTCCTCTCTCAATGGAGGCTAGGGATTGTCTTTATAAACAAATAAACGAGGGGAATAGATAGTCTCACGGGTTATATGGATCCGCCCCAAGGGTAAATCCATCCGTTTACAAGAGAACTCAAGACTCCCCCTGGGCATGGATATCAAACCCAACTTGCCAACATTTGACTCAAATTGTGTTGTAGCAAGAAAATACCTTTGGTGAAGATATCGGCAATCTGCAAGTCGAAGATAAGGGTCCTTGACTTCCCAGAGCTTCTCTCGTATGAAGTGCCAATTTCACTCTATATGCTTGGTTCTATCGTGCGTGAATAACCAGATTCCAAATTGATAGCAGCTTGATTATCACAATCGAGCTTAATAAGCATATCAGAAGATCCATGTCTGCCAACTCTTCACCCAAAGCATTTCTATGATCCCAGACGCCTCTGTATTCTGCCTCTGCACTTGATCTTGCACAAACACTCTGCTTTTTGCTTCTCCAAATAATGGGTAGCCCCAGAAAAACCACATAACCTATACTAGATCTCCTGTCATCCACAGATGCTGCCCGCGTTGTAACGATATTGACATTCCCTAGACCCGAGCCTAATCGATACAAACTGGCCGGGGCCCCAAGACAAGCACCCGCTGAAGCCCAAGTAAACTACTTCATTACGTAGTCATTCTCAAGGGGCTGTTGGTCCATAGCCTAGAATGATCTATAAGAATTCGTAAATCCGAATCGGCTAACTACTCTCTGATAGCACCCACCTGCTCCGTTCGAGATTGATCGATTTTGAAATGCTGAGTAATGTCTCGAAGCCTCGGGTAGTCAACCAAAATGGGATGCTGTCTTTCCGGGATTGGGTTTCATATCGGAAGAAACCTCCTAATCGTCAGTGTAGTAAGGTTGGTTTTTTCTTTATGGGTATTTCCTAGCAAAAGACAAATCGAGATAGGTTCCTATGGGATCCCCCCCCCCTCCAAATCGGACGTGAGGGTTTCCTCTCATCTGGCTTTTTTTGAAGTAGTGACAACAAATAAAGAAAGGAATTTTGGTTTCTGGTTCGATTCGAAAAACCCCACAAAAAGCTACTCCTGAACAGTACGAGATTTGTTTGCGTCTGCAATGTCGTCAATCTCGAAGTACCATTCCATCCTAACTGCAGGCAATCGATTTTGTATTGGAATTCATCACATGAGGGGTGTCTTTCCCCTTCAGTGGTAGCTACACAACCAATCTGATCTGACTCTTTTCTGTAGTAGAAGGTCTTAATGAATTAGCCGACAAAACCAACCAAAGGAGAATGAAACCATCACCCTCACCGATTTCTATTATGAATAGAAGGTCTCGAAGTGTGAGAGACAGGATACGACTCCTACGAATAGCTGTTTAGAAAGAACTAGCATATTTTCTAGTCTTCCAAATTATGGGCATAATCAACGGAACATGCATGGGATTCCCTGGGTGGGCTCAGGTAGATTGGAAGAGAAGTGATCTACCGAGGGTGGACACTACTGACTGACTCCATTTCTAACCTGCCGATAATTAGGTCTCGAAGGGTAGTTCTGACGTACTTGGAAGCTTTTGCGAATATTCAGGGGTGGGCCGAGGAAAGAAGATTTCTGAATGAGAAACCGGGATCAGCTGCTTCTCCGAACCCAGCAGTAAAGTAGGGTGGGCAGGAGTTGATGTATAAACGGGGAAAACGGGGTTCGAACCTGCGACTTCTGGCGTGACAGACCAGCACTCTAAAAAACTAAGCTATTTCCCCCTGACCCCCTAAAAAGTAACCTACCGTTCCCCTTTGGGAATATACAAAAGGGACTACGTCTGCTCGCTCCAACTTTTGCGGGGCTTCGCCTTCTATCAGCTCTCTGTTGGCGCTACGCGACTGAAGTTGACAAAAGCAAACAAGATGGTAGTTCGGACCTGCCCTATAATCAAACTCCATTCCGCTCCACTCCGTACTGGGGGTACCCCGTGTCGCAACTAATAGCTTCGTACCCACTAACCCGCCGGTGAATAGCCGGTCCAAAAATCGAGGATTGGAGGGATTGGAATAGAGAAATGCATGTTCTATGCACTTATAATGGTGTTGAATTATAAGAAAAAGAACCAAGATTGCTTCAGAGCTGGTCTTCAGATACAAATTGTATTTCCTTTCCGTCTTCAATAGATTGGAACCTCTTTTTGATTCAAATCCAATCAAATAATAATAGCTCCATTACTTTACTACCCGGGGATTGGTTTCTCTTTCCTTAGCATCCTACTCCTACGACTCACTTCCTCGTGGAGCTATTCAAACCCTGATTCTCCATGCCTTGCCTAGCTTGCTATTCCGGGGATCAACCTTATTATTGCTTTCAAACCCGGGTTCTGACTTATTTCTGGTCAGCCTATCCTAGCATACCCATGTTGTAGTATTGCAGTTCTCTTTCTTCTGCCTTCGAAAAAGTTCCCGTGTCAAGAAAGTGTAAGCACTAAAGTAGAATACATCCTAGGAATTTTCGATAGTGAGCTTCTTTTGCTTTTGGTCTACCCGCAAATAGGTAGGATATGGTAAGAAAGCCATGCTCTCATGCCCTTACTACGATACATGGGCACCTCCCGTGAACTACTATTTCTTTCTTTCATTCTTTGGTTTTCATGTTGGATACAATGAGATGCTGTTAGATACAATACGACACAATCTTTCCATTCCATTCCATTCGAAACATATCATATACAAGAACCAAATCCATATACATAGAGCTTCTCATGATTCAGGAACTAGTGTCTAATTATTTTTTGTAATAAAAAAAGATTAGTATAAATAAGGGAATCTCGACGATTCGAGATGTACGAGTTATTATTAGTTTAAGCAAGCCGCCATGGTTCAATTGGTAGACACGCTGCTCTTAGGAAGCAGTGCCAGAGCTTCTCGGTTCAAATCCGAGTGGTGGCAGGCATGCTCTAATATCAAATAGAAAAAGGACACAATCAATCCTATAATGTATTCTAGATTCCATTCCTTATTTTAATTCTGTAAGTAATGAAACTCTCTTTTTCTTTATGATATTTGTTACTCTAGAACATATATTTACTCATATCTCTTTTTTACAATCAAAACTATTTTCATATTCATTCCATTATGATTACAAATAAGTGAATTAGAAGAATCACAGCTAAATACCTCTATTCTAGCTTCTCCCTAAACTCAATCCATCCATGCGTAGAACTCCTCAATCCCCCCATGAACCCGATCTTCTGACGCAGACTCGCACCCATGGGTGGGATAAGGTCATCATGAAACCTTGACCAATATATCTTGCAGCTCGTACTGTTTGTTGACCATAATTCATGAATCCAGTTACTACTCCATAGGGAGCATATCGTAAATATCTATGAAAGAAAGAAGTGGATGTTTCTTTTTCTTGTTTCAGATAGGTTCATATGAATTTCGAAGAGTATTCTATTATTTAGAGTGAAACAAGTTGGGAAGAGGTTGTCAATAATAGATTACCCTGGCGCATAGGGTAGGGTAGTCAAGTTCATAACTCAGCAACTCCCATCTATAGGGGGGGTTGGGCTTATCTTAGGTGACCCATATTCCAAGGTCAAAGAAATTTCCATCCAAGATGGAATAGTTGGTCCATTCTCATCCTCGGTCAAGTCCATCTTGTTGTAATAGAAAGAAAAAGGAAAAAAGAAGCTTTCACTAATGTAATTAGAATCCCAATTATCCTTCCAAAGATCCCACTCATTTGATCTATTCCAAAAATCTCGGGAATCCAGAGAATAGGTAGAATAGAGAAATTCCATCCACCTAAGTAAAGAACTGTTACAAATAATGAAGAAACAAATAGATTGAGGTAAGAAGCAACATAGAATAACCATATTTGATACCTGAATATTCGATTTGATAACCCGCTACTAGTTCTTCCTCTACTTCTGGTAAATCAAAGGGTAATCTTTCACATTCTGCTAGAGAATCAATTAGAAAAACTAGAAATCCAATAGGTTGACGCCAAAGAAGTATAGCACAGCCCCAAAAACCATATTTTGACTGCACCTCGACTATATCGACTGTACTTGAACTATTAGATAATCATAGTCGATGATAACATTACTGTTCTAGTCACTACTCCAGAACCGTACGTGAGACCTCAGCTTCATATGGCTCCTCTATGGTAACAAAGAAATGTAAGGACTCGTTCCATATTAACATGAATTTGGCATCCATTGGGTAAGATAGAATCAAAACATATTGAAGAGTCCAAAATGAAACCGTGGAGTAGAATTCTGTCTGCTAGAATCAAAAAGACAAAGTGCTTCGGAATTGATCTCATCCCCTTTCTTTTTTTGTTTTAAAGACAAAATGTTCAGTAATCATTTGATTTATTCCTTCAATACAATTCTTGTTGTTGTATTAATAATAGATATGGATTTCTACTCATCTTTTTTTATTACGAAAAAGAATTAGACACTAGTTCCTGAATCATGATCAAAATGCTCTATGTATATGGATGTAGAAAAAAGACAAATGATTGATCTTTCTCATTCCTTCTACACTTCTCATTTCTTTCGTTCCTGTTCTACCCAAAATAGGTATTCTGAGACAGAAAGAAAAAAGAAAAAGGATTCATTCATTCTTGATTGTAATTTCTTTCATCAGTGAATAGGAGTATACTCTAGATCGGAATCGTGGATAAGTACTGCTTGATCATTTCTACTAACTTCAAGTCCTTATTATGATTTGTTTGATTTAGGTAGAAATACTTGAACTTCTTTTGATATTATCTGCATTACGAATCTTTTGTGTATCTTGGTGTTTCTCCCCGTCCACTCATTTGGGATTGATCTCGGTATGGTAATACATACAAGACAATGGTAGAAACTCCATACACTTGATCTTTTGCACCTGCTTCAAGACATGATAACGAATGAAACAATCTCAGTCTTGGGGTAAACCGTTTACGCTATTTCTATGGACTTCCACTTGACTCTTGTACATGGAGAATGAGATGGAATCTGTTTACTGCGAATTTCTAAGCTGTTTTGTTTCACTCATATAACTATCTTATTTCACTTATCTACCGGAATGAGGACTAAAAAAATGATCTTTCTTCAATACATTCCATCTTTTTCCTAGATTCGAAAGATGGGAGGAAAGTGTCTTTTTTCATGAATCACGCGTAGAGATATTGATAACACACATGGAGTTAATGGTATTGAATAATGGATTGAGCAGCAGCTCGTAGACCACCTAAGAAAGAATATTGATTATTCGACCCATACCCTGAACTACCATAAGAAGTGCAATAGGAGCAATACTTGAAATGGCGATCCATAAAAAAACACCTATACTGAGATCGGATCAAACAAGATGATATCCAAAAGTGTAGAATGACTAAATCACTTAGTAGAGTTGATAGAACTGCGATAGCCGGTCCCATTTTTGATATAATCGAATATCTCCAGAGGATATCCTCTTTCAAAAATAGTTTTGTTCCACCACATCTGCTAGAGCTTGAAGAATTCCTATTGAGTAGTACTGGCATATTCAGGTATTTCCCAATCCGTTGACCCGCGGATATTTCTCTTTCTAACCACACAATGACTAGTACGCCTATTGTGATTCCTAATATCAGGATCCCAATGGGGACAAAGATCCATATGAGTTCATAGATCTCTTTTCAGAATTCCGACCCAGTTTTTGCAGAATGGATAGCTTGTACTTCCCTCGTATCAATGATCATTTCAACGATCAACCTCCCCCATAATGATATCTATACTACCTAGTATTGGTAGCACATGATATCAGCCAATTTCATTCTTTGAACTAGCTGAGGAAGAATTTGCAAATTGATGAAAGCAGGTGGACGAATTTTCCATCTCCAAGGAAAAACACTCTGATCTCCCATCAGACAATTCCTAATTCTCCCTTTGGGGCTTCTACTCTAACATAAAGTTCTTGTTTTGATAATTCCCAATTGGGTGAAGGTTTTTTACTAAGGAATCTGTGTTCCAAATCATTCCATTCCAAATTCTTTGTCTTATCAAAGCGTCGCCCTTATAAATTGTCATAGGGCCCCCCGGGAATTCCTTCTAGAGCCTGTTGAATCATTTTGATGGATTCCGTCATTTCACCGATTCGTACTAAATAACGAGCTAGTGAATCTCCTTACTACCCTTTTTCCATTGGACTTCCCAATCGAATTCATTGTCACACTCATAATCATCCACTTTACAAAGATCCCATTGTATTCCGGAGGCTCGTCACATTGGTCCTGATAAACCCCAATTGGTTGCTTCTTCCCCACCAATCACACCTATTCCTTCAACTCGTTCCAAAAAAATGGGATTGTGGGTGATAAGTTTTTGATATTCGGCAACTGCTGTTAAAAAAGAATCGCAGAAATCCAAACATTTCTCTATCCATCCATAAGGTAAGGTAAGGTAAGGTAAGGTGCTTTTGAGCTCGCTCCCGGGGACCTCAGGTCGTCCGAGCGGAAAAGGAAATGTAGGGGACCGTAATTGAGCTTAAAAGAAGGTCAGGGGTGCAGAAATCTTTCATCATTCATTCATAGGTCGAAAGAAGCGTCGACTTCACTGAACTTCACTCTCAGATCGAGCGACCAATAACATATGTCAAGAGGCGGACGTCTATAGATGCGAGAAATTGCTAGAAGCATCCGTGCGGGACCTCCGATGGTTGGAAGGTTGCGATATTATCTAAGAAGTTTATCTCATATCCCTGACACTGCGTCAGACGGGGGGTCTGGGAAGCCCCTCCTCAATCTACCGGTCTCACAGAGTACTAGTCGACGCTCCCTCCGCAGTTATCGTGATCTTTCCCCAGGCTCTTTTCCCCGAACACTCTCTCCGCACTCTTCGTCTTTCCTCGATGGAGTGTGAGTTTCATCTTGAGGGTGAGAAGTATGGGAAATCCACCTACCCTCATGCAACTAAAGGAATTTCGTATGGAGGGTTTGCTTCCGCAAAAGGTAATGCTGGGTGTCCCAGTTCATTCGGATTCGATCAGTGGATCATAAATGAGCGTAGCTTGATTGACCTCGCACCTGCGAGTGTACGAAGTGTACGAAGTGAAGAGTTAGCGGAACGAGTTATGCTGCGCGTCAACTACAAAAACATACAACTTGCACCTGGAATAACTCGTTACACTCTATAGTAGTGAACTCATAAGGAATACCTATGAACTAAGGACTCATAACAAGAACAACTAGATTGATTTCATTAAAATAAAGATATTCCACCCCAAACCCCCCGTTTACGTCTCACTCGTTATACCTGGTATAACTCGTTCATCTCCTACTACTAACTAGTACATTATAGTTATAATATATTCACTCTTATATAATTAATAAGTTATTAGATATATGGATCGTTTCACTCGTTATCTTGAGGTGCGAAGTGAAGCGCGTTTATTGGCTGTACTATTTGATACCTTCAATATCCAGTTAGATTAGCCTGGTGTGAAATATATATTAGTTGATACCTTCAATATCCAGTTAGATTAGCCCGGAAGAATCAAAGCTTGCTCATATAAAAAACGCACCGAGTCGAGCTAGTCGGATTATTCAGAAAGGAAACAGACAGAATTCATAATTGAATAAAGAAACCCACCCCAGGGGCACAAGTGAAGCAAGCAAGCGAGTCGTATGTTTTTGTAGTCGACGAGCTAGCTTCGTGCCGTTCCACTCCACTCGCAGGAGACGAGGTTGTTCGCGGGGCATGTGCTTCTTCGGCGGGGTAACTCAAATAAACAGGGTGCGCGGATATATAATCAGATTCTCAAGAGAGCCGCTCGTCGTAGCTCTGAAGAGAGTACTCAGACGACTTTCCATTACTCTAAAGTAGTACGCAGAAGCCGGGTTTTTGTAGAATCGAGGTCAAAGTCCTTCAAAGTAGAATCTGATTTCCCGGTCCCAGGAGTAGGAGGAGAGGAATGAGTTAGGTAATTGAGGGTTGGCGCAGTAATAAACCACCCCGAGGTCTTCAGTGAGTTCGGAGGAGGAGGGTTCATTCAGGTCATCCACTGCTAAGGCTAAGGGAAGATAAATCAATCCGGTTAGGTAATGGATTCAGGTTTGAAGTAAACAACGAATTCCCCCGGCCCGGTGTGGTAAGTTCAGAGGAAGAAGTGGTTTCTACTAGTTCACCAGCGGGTTTTTAGAATAGCGAAGTTCCGGAGTCAAGTCTGAAGCAGTCAAGCAAGGGGTCCGACACTACCCTAATAGTAGTGTGTGATAAGCTGATATTAGTTGTTCTACTATTACCTTCACTTCGCAGGGACAGGTTGATTCCACAGTGATCTGGTGCTTATTGGGTTATGATACTTGAATAGCTCAGCTAGGGAGGGAGACGAGAGGTAGAAGGAGAATAGAGTCTTAGAGAGAGTCTGATAGAGAAGAGAGTCGTATACTAAATCATACTACAACTCCTTGCACCACATGCTATTCCGAATCCAGCGACACGGAGCTTGCGGAGTGGAGCGAGTCAAAGTAGGAGTAGGAGAAAGGGTATGAGTCTGCAGGAGAAGGAGAGTATCAAGCCAGAGAACTACCCAACCAATAAGCACCTGTCGAACAGTCCGGGGAGCGGGGGCCCTTAGGACTAGGCTTCTTTCTCTTGGGTACCAATCCCAGGTTTTCAAGTATTGCAGGAGTAGTAGGTAATCGAGGGGTAGGCTCAGTCCCATCCCATGTATGAAGCAAACCCGCGGTAAACCAGTAGGGTAAGTAGTGATTCGGGTTATTATATTGACTTCAGTGAGTTCGGTTCTGGAGGGGAGGGAGGTCCAATGAGTATTTGGAAAGTTCGGGTTCAAGTATTGCAAGTATAATTATACATATAATCCATCCTCATACTGTATGAATTCCCGGGATGAGTAGTTCACCCAATGTATCCATTTTTCAATCCCCGGGGTATAGGGGAATGGGGTTCACTGAGGCGACATGGGTCAATTACATACTATGTCCGACAGAAATTGAGAAATGATAAAAGACAACAACAATAAGAAAACACTATACTCTAACAGTTCGGATGACTAGAATGTTGCTTGATATAACTGAAATTGTTCATGGCTTCAACCGAAAACCACTCAAACCAATTCGAGAGGGGCTCATCTCCTATTGAGATTCACATTGAACAAAATGGATCAAGATTCACCAAAAGTCAATAAATATGTCAAAGATGTAAAGACACTTGCATGCTATGCAAGACATTTGTACCAAAAGGGATTATACTACATTACCATCAAGCAATAACAGATACATGACAAAGTGATCTGCATACACACCAAAAGATGAAAATCAACCAGCTTATTTGAATAGAATGATAGTTTTCTCTCACACTTCTGTGGTTTCCTTTTGAAGGATTTGGAGAGGCCTACCTCCTTGGGATTTTGGATAAAGCAGGATAAGAAAACAACAGTATTCCATTAATAACAAGGCACTTCAATATCAACTAGGAACAAAAAAAAGACTAGATAGGAGGTCAATCAATGGGTATCTCCACTTCAAAGTAGGATTCATTGCAGCTAAAAGATCAAACCAAATGGAAAAGTATGCTACTCAAAAATAGCATGAAACATAAAGCTTAGGACTGATTTTCCTTTCGACCCACATTTCCCTTCTTTACACTTCTCAACCCAATTTGGCTTTGACTTAAAGCAAAAGGGTATTTCCACCATGCAATGCAAGAACCCACCTTACTGCGAAGCGCATTAAAGATGGTGAATTTGACAAAACTAGGTCAATTGGTTTTTTTCAAATAAAAAGGACGACTACCTACTTCATAGCATAGGTCGGTAGCCGTCCAAAAACCTCCTTCATTCTACCCATCAGTCAAAAAATATACAATCCATTACATAATCTGTGTCCAAAACTAGCACAAGGATTGAGAATCCCTTACAACAATATCTTCCCAAACCCTTTCGCCCGCCCTCAAAATGCTTCCATTCCTCTCAATCAAAATGCTCCAGAAAGCCGCCGCAAGCTGCATCCGAACTCCAGCATCAGCCTACCTCCCACTCTTGAAATTCCTCCAAAAATCCTCACCGTTCGGTGCCCTGCGAGGGGAAGCCAAGGCCCTGGAAAACCTCTTTAGTAAAGGCGCAATTCCAGAAGAGATGCTACCAATCCTCCTCCCTGGTCCTACACAACACACAAGTAGCATCTTGGTCCTTGTTGGAAGATATATTGTAGGTTGGGTTTAGTCCGAACTAGTCTACTCTACTCTACTCTACTCTACTCTACTCTACTCTACTCTACCATAGTGGGCATGAGATTTGTGGGGTGTGTGATAGCCTATATAAAGTAAAGGCTCGTGTACCCTCATTTGTGTCTTGGAGAGAAAATCTAGAATATCTGCCCGTTAGGGCTCTCCCGTGGTTTTCTCCCCTATCTTCGTGAGAGGGGTTTCCACGTCAAACCCAAGTGTTTGATCTGTGATGCTTTGATCTTTTTTGTCATTGGATTGGATTGGAAAGTAAGGCTGCTAGGTGGGAAAGCACCACTCGATTTCTAATAAACAGTCTGATTCATACCAGGCGAGTTCCGAACTATCCTTCCATCGATGAAATACCAGGCTGAGGCGTTTCAAAAAGAACAACACCATTCACTCATCCCATTGCTTAAATCTCCAGTGACCCTCAAGCTTGGTACAAATATAATGCAATCTCTTCTTGGGAAGCGCTTTAGTGAAAACATCTGCCAGCTGGTCTTCAGTGCTAATGTAAGGTGTAGAAATTGGATTGGCTAAGATGGCCTCTCTAATGAACAGTCCACTTCAATATGCTTGGTCCTCTCATGAAAAACAAGGTGATTTGCAATAAATGTGGCAGCTTTATTGTTACAGTGCATTGGAATAGAATCAGGTACCTTCACTCCAAAGTCTTCCAAAATGGAACGAATCCAGAGTAACTCACAGGTAGTTTGGGACATGGCCCTGTATTCTGATTCAGCACTCGATCTGGATACCACTGCCTGTTTCTTACTCCTCCAAGTAACCAGATTACCTCCAACAAATGTGCAGTACCCTGTAGTGGACTTCCTATCCTCATGAGCACCTGCATAGTCTGCATCAGAGTACCTACACACATCCAAGTGGCCATTGTCTTTGAAAAGGAGTCCTTTCCCAGGTGCACTTTTCAAGTACTTGAGAATTTGGCAAATACCATCCCAGTGGATTTCCCGTGGTGACTGCATAAACTGGCTTAATCTTCCGACTGCAAAAGCAATATCAAGGTAACAGTCAGATACAGTAATTTACCAATCACTGCCCGGTATCTGGTGACATCTTGCAATAGTGGGCTGTCATCATCTACAATAGGCAAGGACACATCCATGGGAACATATGCTGGTTTGCACCCCAGCATACCCATGTCTCTCAGCATGTCAAGAACATACTTGCGCTGAGAAAGCACAAGTCCTCCACCAGTGTGTTGCCCCTCAATACCAAGGAAGTAGTTGATAGGGCCTAAATCCTTGGTAACACAATGCGACTGTAGCATCTTCTTTGTTTCCTCTATCCCTTGCCTGTCACTGCCAGTGAAAAGGATGTCATCCACATATACCACAAGTATGATAGAGCCTATTTGTTTATGCAGTGTAAAGACAGAATGATCTGCCGACGACCTGGTGAAGCCATAATCTTGGACCACCCTGCTGAATCTCTCAAACCAAGCTCTAGGACTCTGTTTTAGTCCATAAATAGCTTTATTCAGCCTACACACCTTCTGACACTCCCCCTGAATAGGGAAGTCGGGTGGCTGCTCCATGTAGACTTCCTCCTCCAAATCGCCATAGAGAGGCATTTTTGATATCCAGCTGATTTACGGTCCAAGGTTTGTTGACAACAAGAGATAGCAGTATCCGGACAGAATTCAGACGAGCAACCGGGGAGAAGGTCTTAAAGTAGACAACCCCGAACGTCTGAGTGTACCCTTTGGCCACCAAACGTGCTTTGTACCGATCCACAGTGCCATCAGGATCACATTTGAGGGTAAACATCCATCTACACCCCACAACAGTAGCTCCTGGGGGTAGATCAACCAGGTCCCAAGTACCACGGGACTGTAAAGCTGCCATCTCCTCCTCCATTGCCAATGTCCAAGACGGATCACGGAAGGCCTCATGATGATCTCGAGGTACCTGCACGCTGTCAATGGCAAGAGAAAATTGGCGTCCAACAGTAGATAGGCTATCAAGAGACAAATTGAGACACAGAATATTTGGCACAAGAACGTGGAACCTTCCTTTGTGCAATAGGAAGGTCCAAAGTAGTGTCCTCAGTGGTAGGAGGTACCTGGTCCTCAGACAAGTCATCAGCAGCTGGTGGGGACTGAGCAGAGACAGTGGATAGTGGTTCATCCATATGAGTAGTATCCTGGATCCTGCGTTAGAAGTGTTTAGGAAAGGTATCCGTATCAGGAATCTCTGGACGATACAGAAAGGGACCTGGATTAGGTTGAGTGGTCTTGGGTATAGGTGGCTCAGTTGGCTGTGGTGGTTCAGTGGGCATAGGAAGGGGAACTTCATGTGAAGGCTCAGTAGGTTCCTCCCCCTTTTTCCTGTAATATGGTATCTCCTCAAAGAAGGTGACATCAGCAGAAACATCCAATTTCCATGAAACAGGGTCAAAGCATCTGTATCCTTTCTGGGTCCTGGAATATCCCAAAAACACACACTTCACAGATTGAGGAGAAATTGGATCTACTTTATGTAAATGGACAAAACACACACAACCAAAGATGACAGGAGTAAGAGAAAACATATCATTGCCAGGAAACAACACAGAATACGGAGTTTTCCCCCCTAAGACAGAGGAGCAAACTTTGTTCACCAGATAAGTAGCAGTAAGAACATCATCAACCTAAAACTATGAGGGAACATTCATGTGAAACATGATAGAACAGGCAACATCAAGTAAGTGACGGAGCTTACGTTCAACAACCCTATTTTGTTGGGAGGTGTGAATGCAAGTAGTCTGGTGAACAATACCCAAGGGTTGAAAAAAGACATCAGTCCTGGCATTCATAAATTCCAAACCATTGTCACTCCGAACAATTTGAACAATAGTAGAAAACTGAGTCTTGATTTCCAAAATACAATTTGGAACAATATCAAAGACTTCGGATTTGTCTTTCATCATAAAAACCCAGACATCCATCCTGGTATGATCATCCACAAGAATAAAAAAAAAATGAAATCCTTTCAAAATCACACTCTTGACCCTCCCCAAACATTAGCATGCACAAGAGGAAAAGTAGACACAGCTCTTTTATTATTTGGTGGAAAAGATGACCTATGGTGTTTGCCTAACTGACAGGCTTCACACCTCAAAACATCAAGAAAAAACAAAGCAGGAAACTGACGACGCAAAACTTGAATGCTAGGATGACCAAGTCTCAAGTGCCACTGAAGAGCAGTAGTGGCATATACAGCATCGATACTGGAAGGAGGAGGGATATGTAGGTAGTAAAGCCCATACTACTCAAGTCCTCCACCAATCCGCCTCATCGTCTGGAGGTCTTGCAAGACGAAATATTGGTCATAAAAAATAGCCCGACATCTCAAATCTCTGGTAATTTGACTGATAGATATCAAATTCAGTGCAATTCTAAGAGCATGCATGACGTTAGAAAGAGGCAAGGTGCTAGAGATAGAAATATTCCCGAGCCCAGTAACAGGAGACAAACCCCCATCAGCCACTTTGACCTGAAATGGGGTAACTAGGTCACGAAGAGACGAAAAGAGGGTACTATCACCAGTAATGTGAGAGGAGGCGTCGGAATCTGCAAGCCAGACAGGAGCTTGGGATTTCACTGACATGGCGGAAGTACCTGTAGACTTCTGAACAGAAGCAGAAGTAGATCCCTGAGACGCTATGAACCGCTCGTAATCAGCCCTGGAAACCATGATCTGGCTGTCATCCTCCTGTATTTGGGTAGGCTCCTCTGCAGATACCTGATGGGCACGTGGATCCATACCTTGTGGGTAGTCGTGCTTCACCCAGCACTGGTCCACAGTGTGTCCAATCTTGTGACAGGACTCACAGAAAAGGGAACTCCGACCACGACCACGTCCACGTGCACCACCACCACGAGCTCTGCCACCTCTTCCCCCCTTTACCCGGCCTGGGAATCCATGCTTGAGCCCTGTTTATCGGGGGTTTGGGGACTTGTTCTCCCCAGACTGTATGCATTGGTCCAACCCTTTCCTCATCCCCTAGTTAGAATTCTCACTTTAAGGCACCCTTTGCTGCCGGTTCACTCGTCTTCCTTCCTCATTTCCCTTTCTCCCGGTTCTTTGCTCGGCTTATTCATTCCATTGAAACCCAACCCTGGAAAGATCAACCCCAGATTGATAATCCACCCCACTTTCAAGCCCGGTTCTTTACTTCACTTCCCCTGGGATTACTGATGAATTATCCCGATCATCGATTGGATTCCTGATTCAGTTCACTTTCCTCGCCCCGGTATCCTATAATCAGCCTACTTTCCCTCCGGCTTTGTGGTAGTAGCAACTCTTTAGTCATGTTTGATTCCCGTGGGATTACTGATGAATGATACTTCCGGGCACCGCACCTCACGTCTTTCGAGAAGTACTCCTCCACTGATGACCGGACCGGGAAAGCATCAAAGTGGACTCACCCTACCCGGGGATCTTCCTACTTGAATTCTTTGACTTCCTCCGCTGTTGAACTATACACTGAATCTGCTGGCCTTACCGCGGAAGACACTGAATCTGACCCTGCGTACTACTACAAAGAAAGCTGGGCAATCCTTCTTTGAATCCGAGCTCACAACCTCCCCTGCTGCGCAAACCCTCAATTCCCTCCCATTCATTGCTGCTCCGGAGTACCTTCTATGGGTAATTCCCCCGAGTTGGCGTATCATATGCTTGCTAGAGCTGGTCGAACCAAAGACCCGATGAACAAAACACGCATTGCAAACCAATCTTTCACCGACCGGGGAACCGGTTCACAGAGGGAATGGGGAGTCAAAGCAGGGTAATCACGTTGTCTTATATAGAATAGAGTTCGTTCTCCAGCTTCTGTTCTATGATTCTAGTCGGTTAATCCAAGAAATTCAGGTATCTTCTGACCTGGGGTACTATAGGTGGCAGTTGGGGTGAGAGTAACCGAATATAAGCTAAGCTAAATAGCACATTCACTCATGATTGAGCTGATATACGCATATATGACTCCTAGCTCATAAAGCCTGGGAGGGTCACTTCGCACATCCCTTAGTAGCTCAATCACGCCTGGCCTTGGAGGGTCACTTCTCACATCTAACATAAGCTCATAACGCACTACTTAACCACTACGCAGATAAGTAGTAATACTGGGTTCAGCACTTATGCCACTATATACGCATATATGACCGTCAGCTTCACTTCGTACCCTAGCTTCCCGACTTCGGAAAGAAAGGTGCGACATGATACTAAGCGTAGAGGAACGAAGCAGAGCTCAGTAGCAGAATGGAGCTGCTCAATCAAGGTGCTTAAAGTCGAGCTGAAAAGAGATCACAGAAGAGAAGGCTGCTCAAGCTCGACGAGGGTTCGGCTCATCGATGTCTTGATGGCTTCAGCTCTGGTTTGCCCCCATGATAGGGAAGGACCCAATGTCATTGAATACAACTCAGGACCTTCAAGCCGCTGACTCTAGAATGCTCAGACCTTCCTCGAGACTCCAAGATCGACTACTCTCACTAGAGCTATGACTGGCCCTTCTGCCTCTCTTGTTGAGCATGAGGAGTATGGGTGCGTGGTCGCTGCACGTAGCGGGGAGATGAAGAGGGTACAGAAGACGCCAGTCCGAGTTGTTTCTCGATCGAGGCCTCCCCCTGATGTGAAATGGGACGCTGTGTCTATTCGACCACGTATATGCACTATTCCAGAAAAAGAAGAGCAGGCTCAGGCAGATGACTCAGTAGATGTCTTTGGTTTGTTTGATGACGGCACAGAAAGCACTACCAGAAATGATAGCTTACCGGAGGTGCTTCGTTCTTTCTGAAAAGCCCCTTGCCTGGAGGGTATTTCAAGTGGTTTGAATATACCTTGGGGTTGACGCTCGCATGTGTACATAACAGCAGGCAAGCCAGTTAGGATGGACCCTTGACGACCCCAGGAGGTACTACCTGAAAGGCTAAGGCTTCAAGCCTCGGCCCGGCTTTTGCTTGAAACTCACAACCAGGGTATTAATAACTCCTAGACCTCAACAAGGACCTAGGTTGCCTCTCGGGTCTTCGGGGAAGAAGTCCACCTTCCCCCAAGCAGCCGGGCTTGGCAAGCCTAGCATCCTACGAGTGACGACTGGTATCTACTAGAAGGCCCAGTGCCCCTTCCAAATCGAGAGGACTTACCTAAAGGGAGGTGCTATGAGTCCACGGGACAGTGCCAAAGCTTCTTCCATTCGCACTACCCTTGAAAGGGAAAACACGAAAGAGGGATCCAACCCCCTAACGCCAGCTCAAGCATCTTTCCGGGCTACCCGTCAGGAAGTAGCTTAGCTTAGCTGACCTCTCCCGTTTGGCTGAAGCCCATCTTGACTTGTACCTCCTCATGTGATCCGCTAGCCTCCGAGGTCTTCTGCCTTTCTACTCTCAGCTGGGACTGAAAAAGGTAGCACCGATTGTGTGCGGGACCTTTACTAAACTAATCGGGAAGCGACCTTACTACACTACCCTTGGGTAGTTCTCTACCTGTCCGGAATCCTGAGATTCTTGAACATTGTCTTCAGGGTACGAGCTACTCCAGTAGCACTATAGTTGCGAGGCATTTTGTTAAGGTCATTTTTCAGGGGAAGGGGAGGGTGGGAAACCGAAATCCCCAAATCAGTGGAAAGCGAGAAGGGAGGAGAAAGATGGGGAATAACGTTGAGTTTAGGAAAGAAGTTCATAGCTTCGGCAACCGGGCAAACATGAGATTGAGGGTTGGAATTGGGCTTTTCCAGGGGAATCTCACTGCCTGGTGATTTGTCAGAAGTCTGACTTTCTTTACATGTAGTAAGGACTCGGTTAGTCTTTCCATAACAAGCAAGATCAAGGGAAAGCTCTCTATGAAAGTCAAGCTTAGGGAATTCAGTGTATATATACACCAATACCCGCGTAAGACAAAATGGAATGTTAGAAATCATGCTTAAAGAAAAGAGTACTAAGGGTAGTATTGATTGGGGCGAATAATGACACTCTTGCTTGCCCGGGCGGGGTGAAAGGTGATTTTGACAATGAGTTAGAGATGCCAATCAGGGGGAATAACGAGGTGAATAGTGTGGTTTCCCGGGCATCAGTGAGGGGAATTTCTGAAGTTAGGGAATCATACAGGGTTGAGCTAGAAGTGAGGAAGGAGTTGAAGTCCAGTTTCATGGAGCTTAGTTCAGGGCGAGGATTGTTGTTAGTTCCAACCCCGGGCCTGGGTGTAGTTTAGTAAAGTCGACGAGCTGTGTCCTGTTCCATCCGTTTGTAGTAGTACAAAGACGAGCTTGTTCGCTCGTTGCACGTAATTAAGAAACCCTTCGTTTCACTTCGCATCCCTTAGTAGCTCAATCACTCACTAATTATTCACCGGGTGAGATCTAGGAGTAAGATATGCGTATATTAGATCTAAACATGCATTAATGAGTTATGAGTCTATATTAGATGTATATTGTGCCAACGCATATATGACTCTTATCGTTTACCTGTAACTATTCAATATCCTTATGACAAATTCATCCACGGTCGAATTCATTTTTCATTTGACAAATGTATTGCTTGCGAAGTATGTGTTCATGTATGTCCTATAGATCTACCCGTTGTTGATTGGAGATTGAAAACAGATATGAAAAAGAAACAATTGCTTAATTATAGTATCGATTTTGGAGTATGTAGATTTTGTGGTAACTGTGTTGAGTATTGCCCAACAAACTGTTTGTCAATGACTGAAGAATATGAACTTTCCGCTTATGATCGTCACGAATTGAATTATAATCAAATTGCTTTGGGTCGGTTACCTATGTCAGTAATTGGAGATTACACAATTCAAGCAATTCGGAATTCGACACAAAACCAATTCCAATAGAAGAAGAGAAATCTTTTGATTCCAAATTCATTACGAATTCTTCCATTTTCTAGAATCTAAGAAATTCCTTTTTTTCCTTTTCCTATTGATGGATTTTCATATGGGTTCAGTTCATCAATACCTAGAACTAATAACTATGGATTGTTGAGAATTACTGTTTCCTTTCCATGAAGAAGATGGAAATGGAGAATGGAGATAATTGTTTATTTCATTCTTCAAAAATATACACTATATTCCGATTCCATTCGAAACATATCATATACAAGAACCAAAAATAAGGTCATTCCTTTTTTCCTGAATTCTTCCATCCGGAAAAGTCATGAAATCCTGTGACTTATTTATCTCTGACTTTAGACATACTTTAGACAGAATGGGTTTCACTGGACCAATACATGATATTCTTGTAGTATTTCTGGGATCCGTTCTTATATTAGGAAGCCTAGGAGTAGTTTGATTTACCAATCCTATTCTTTCTGCTTTTTCCTTGGGATTGGTTCTTGTTTGTATATCTTTATTATATATTTGATCGAACTCATATTTTGTAGCTGCTGCACAGGTCCTTATTTATGTGGGAGCTATCAATGTTTTAATCCTATTTGCGGTGATGTTTACAAATCATTTCGAATATTCTAATCATTTTCATCTTTGGACTGTTGGGGATGCAGTGACTTCGTTGGTCTGTACATGTCTGATTTTTTCCCTAATTACTACTATGAAACCTGGAAACATCATGGTATGGGATTCTTTGGACTACAAGATCCAACCAAATTATAGAACAAGATCTAATAAGTAATGTTCAAAAAATGGGAATTGATCAACGGATTTCTTTCGTGCTTCCATTGGAACTCATTTCTATAATTATTTGAGTTGCCTTGATAGGTGCAATTAGTATGGCTCGTCAATAAGAAGTACAAATTCTGAGAATTCTCAATCCAAAATCAAAGAATGGTTTCTCATGTGTGATTTGGATCACACTCATTTTGTCTTTCCAATTCCGATGTATTTTTGTAGTTTTTCATTTTCATTCCATATTCTGAAAACCTATTTCATTATAACATACTAAAGTGTAGTATCTAAATAGTATAGATCCCAATCTCAAAAATAGTACAAAAGAAGCAAAGCTTTTCATTAGATCTATCATGAATACCTTCTTTTTTCTTTGGTTCGGTAATTCTTTTCTGGAATCCAATTGTTTGAATGAATGCTCATTCCTATTCCTATAGATTGCACAGATCGGATCAACTCAGGATCTGATGGAGTTAGTTAATGATGTTTGAACACTTTGAGTCTCTGGAACAAAATCGAGATTAAGTGGTAAGGAGTTAGTTAATGATGTTTGAGCATGCACTTTTTTTGAGTGCCTATTGATTTTCGATCGGTATCTATGGATTGATCACAAGTCGAAACATGGTTAGAGCGCTTATGTGTCTTGAACTTATACTCAATTCGGTGAATATCAATCTTGTCACATTTTTGGATTTCTTTGATAGTCGTCAATTTTTGGTTTTGAAAAGTAGATCTTTTTTCGATTTGGGTTATAGAACTACCATTGCAGCTGCAGAAGCAGCAATTGGACTAGCTATTGTTTCATCAATTCATCGTAACAGAAAATCCACTCGTATCAATCAATCGAATTTGTTGAAGAAAGAGTCCTAATCATAGAATCAGATATTCATAGAATCAGATAGAATGAAGAATCTACTATTTGAATTTCATATAGAAGAAAATGATGGATTCTTTTTTGATTATTGGTTTGAATCCTTGATAATATTAGGAATTGGAAGATTCTCGAATTGGAATCCGATTAGCATGTACGACTAGTATTACCATCTTTTTGGAAACCAAAATGAAAGTGTATTAGATCTTTATTTATTGTGAACATATCCAGAAATGGATAGATTCTCCAAAATTCTGGGAAACCACTGATTTGTCTGGTACTTATAATATAGAATTCATTGACTACTGACTTTTTGACCAGATCCAAATCATTTCTTTCCAAAACTTCAATTGATAGATTCCATGTCACATTCAGTCAAAATTGATGATACATGTATAGGGTGTACTCAATGTGTACGAGCTTGCCCTACGGATGTGTTGGAAATGATACCTTTTAGCATGACGGATGCAAAGCTAAGCAAATTGCTTCCGCACCGAGAACTTAGGACTGTGTAGGTTGTAAGAGATGTGAATCCGCTTGTCCAACAGATTGGTTGAGTGTTCGTGTTGATTTATCCAATGAGACAACCCGTAGTATGGGTCTAGCTTATTGATACGTTCCAAAAAACTCCACTTGAATCATTTGATTCCTTTTTTTATCGACAAAAATCCGTACTCAGAAAAATAGATTGGTTTTTAGTACGGGTTTTGAT